>OY756951.1:2500-362500 GCA_963580275.1 Crataegus laevigata | reverse complement strand
TCACTTGGTTGCCTACTACTTCTTTACAAGCTTACTTGATTGTTGCTTGTTTTTCTTGGTTGCTTAATTGCATAGCATCACACACCTATTTATAGGCATGTTTTGCCGACCTTAAACATGCTAGAACTCTCTAGCTTCTTATCATGCATTGCTCATCATGCAATGCACCATCACTGACATAGGCTTTTGCTAGATTATTCTACACACACACCGACATATATTATTCTAGCTTATTATGCACACACACACACCGACATCCAAATGGGCTGGCCCTTTATTGGGCTGGTGTTGGATCCTTTTAACACATTAGTTACGAAGCATTATTTGACAAGTGTATATATACTGAGTTGTAATTCCTTATTCATTAAGATAAAAAATACAAGAGGTTGTTTCTTATATGGAGCAGCTGTATTTTCATTACATGCATGTATATAATATTAAGCTTAACCGTTGACCTCCGAATAAAAAAGCTAGCGATTCGATGCCAAGTCAAGGAAGAACACGGAAGGAGGAGCGCAAGCTGCGCAAGTGCATTTGTCAAGCACATGGATGGAGATTGGAGACCGATCCCTGAAAGCTTTGTATAAACCACAATTTCAGTTAGAAGCTAGCGGAGACTTGAGAGGACGAGCATCCCACGTCAAGTTTAAAAAAATAGAAAAGAATAAGTTAGGAAAAATAAAAGGAAGATAAAAATGGAGATGGAAAGGAGGATAGTATATGAATTCCCTTGCAATGGGACCCTGTTCGATTACGTTCATCATACTAGCGGCAAGAGCGCACTGCCTTGGCATGTCCTTTTAAGGATAGCCTCAGACTCCGTAACTGCTCTTGCTTATATGCATTCTGCAGTAGACGCGTTGAAACCAATGATTATTCATGGAAATGTGAACTCTTCCAACATACTATTAACTGATTGTTTTGTGACCAAAGTCTCCGGTTTTAATCCTTCGAGGTTGGTCCGGGTCCCAGTAATGAATCCCAGATGAACACATTGGTTGACACACCCGCCCCTCAATTATATTTAAATTCTAGAAATTGACCCCCAAACCTTTTTCAATTATTTATTTTAATCCCTAAAGTTTTGTAAACGTTCATTTTGGTCCCTAAACGCCCTCATTTTAATTTTTTAATTGTTTGGGTCTTAAATGGTGAGCCTAATGGGGCCCACCCTTGTTTTTGTTTCCCCTTTTCCGTATTCCCTCTTTCCCTCTCTTTTATGTCTCTCTCTCTGCCCTCTATCTCTTTTCCCTCTCTCGAACTCATTCTCCTCCCTCTCTCCCGTATCTCCCTCATCCCTCACCCTCCTGTGAACACACACACACACACACACGCCAGTCACCTTCATCTCCCCCATCATCACCATCACCCTTGTGCTCTCAAAAATGAAGAATGAACACCCAAAACCCAGGCTCCGACGACTCCGGCGGCTTTCGAGCCAATTTCTGGCCAAACCACGGCGAGTTGGCCGGCGTGCAAGGTATCAATCTCTTCGTCTTGTCGAGTACTACGACTTTCCTTTTTATTTCACCCAATTTCGTTAAGTATTGAAGAAGTTATACTCATTTGAATCTTACACAGTTTCCGGCGAGTCCGACAGCTTTCGAGGCGATTTCCGGCCAAACCACGGCGAGTTAGATGTCGTGTGAGGTGCATATATTGTGGCTTTACTATATTCGCTAGCAGCGCAGCGTTGGACGGCTAAGTACTGTGAATGGACCCCTTCTAAAAATACATGTTTTATTAGTAGAATTGCACGCATGAGAAGCATGAAAGTATAAGAATGAATGTATGACGTTACTTGTTCATAAATGTATGTGCGATGATTATGATATTACCTAGTGGTCCACATTTCCGCTACGGGATGTAGGGATAAGGCTTCGGTCCATCCCGGGCGACAGTTTAAGTATTGGCATAGGGCCTGGAGTGTGTTTCCTCTGGCTATTGAGCACAGGGACGGGGAGCTGGCATAGGGCCTGAAGCGTTATACTGGACATTCACTAGTGATTACGATATGCGAGTTATGAATTGAGATATTGCATGATGAGTTAGGACATGAGATATTGCACGGCATTCTAGGTTCAGAAAACCTATGTTTATCAAGATATAATTGTGTTTTCATAAAACTTGGGGGATAGTATGTTGATAACTGTTTTTCTTATACGTATATCAAATTGGTCCACTCACCTTTGTTTTGCACCCCTTTCAGGGCTTAGATTCGAGGCGTACAATCACGACATCAAGACACTTTCACATCGGCATCTTCGAGTCCTCTCGGTGTAGGACCCACTCCTTTTGTTCATTCAATTTTATATTCTTTCTTTTTAATATTCAAATTAGTTGTATGCTCTAAATACGTTCCTTAAATGCCTATTAAATGTTTTCTTAAATTCATATTTCTCGTTTTTATGCCTTCTAAATGGCTTTCGTCACCTCTCGGGTGTCGGCCAGCACGTGACCACCCCGATGTCTACAGGACATCGGGGTCGGGGCGTGTCATTGGTGTAGCACACACTGGGTCATCTAGACCCGGAATATCTCTGTACAGGCCAGTTGACAGATAAGAGTGATGTTTATAGCTTTGGAATTGTATTGTTGGAGCTTCTAACTGGGGAGATGCCATTGTTAATCCCATTTCGTTTCTTCTGTAGAACGAAATGACATCTTTCAGATCATTGTACCACAACTTGTAAACGAGGGAAACAGAGAGCAACTAAGAGCAGTTGCGGAGCTTGTAAAGAGTCGCATCAAGTTGAGTAGTGCTGAAAGGCCTGCGATGAAAAAAATGGCAGGCGAATTGAGGAGGTTGTGCGGCAGCACAAATTCTTCCTAAGCAAGCTAGTTCACGTCGACAATTATTGAGAGTATGAATCCATTGTAGGGGAAGGGAAGGGAAGGCTTGACAATCTTCACCTTCAAGTTCATGACCTCCGGGTGCACGAAGAAAATTAGTTTTGTGCACCCACAGGGAAGTGCTCGTACCAAGTTTAACTAAGAATTGAACTCTTCTCCGATACCAAATTGAAAATAAAGGGTTTATGACTAATATAAGAACTCTTCAATAATGTCACAAATGTTAATAACAACTTCAGCACTTTATTCTTCTCCATAAAGGGGTATTTATAAGCTTACAAATGAGCAATACTAGGAAATAATTCAAAACAATCTTTTGACCACAAGACAAGAAAACATCGACGAAATCATATCAAATCATATCGAATCCTTAAATAAATCATATCAAATCACAAATAAATCAAATCTCTAACATACTTTTTATTATATTTTCCAACATAAAGACTGACTACATGCCGTTCCAATTTATTGCCATGAACATAGAACCAGTTTGAAAACTTTGTAACAATTGTTAGCATGGAGGCATTCCTTGTGGTGGAGGTAACATTTGCGCTCCTCGGCCCTTTCCATTTTTCACTATGAACGCCATCTCCATGCCCCATGACATATGTCGATCAATATGACAGTGCATAAACCAAACGCCTACACACAACGACAACAACAAGAACAATGTATCATGATCTAATTATCATTCATTAATATAACTAACTAGGGGCTGTTAACTAAAATTGGAAACTGAAAAATGATATGGTTATTATCAAAAGGCCCCTTAGATAATATATTTACTAGAGATGATTAACATCTTTTTTAATTACTTACCAGGATTGTCTGCCTTGAATCTGATGGTAGTCCAACCATTTACAGGGACAGCGATGGTGTTCTGAAGAGGAGGATCGACAAGATTATACGTCATAGGGTCCTTGTCCTTGTCAAAATTCCCAAGCCCCCATCCCACAACGTAGAAACTGAATCCATGGAGATGCATCGGATGATCATCTCCTGCCGCTATATTTGTCCCCTGAAGCACGATCTCCACCGTTGAGTTGTACTCCAGTATCTTCACCTCCGTCGCTCGCTTCGCTGTCAGTAGGTACAATGGCAAGTCCTGAGCTGTAAAATTAAACAGCAAGGGCGGGTAATTTGGAAAGCGAGTTCCAAATACCCCATTGACATGGTAATAGTAAGCTTGCAATATGTCAACGGTTGGGTCGACAAAGCTAATGTTGTTGATACTGGCTGCAAAACGTCTCCCAAGTGGCCCAGCACATGAATTATTCGGGCAGAGTAGTAAGTTGGTGGAGAGTGTAAAGAACAAATGTGTTGTTATCTTGTGTGGCACGTCAACAGGGTGATTTTCATCAGCCAAGCTTTTGAGTTTACCGGTAAACTGAACCGATGCGTTGGTGTCGTTATGGGAAGGAATATTAGGCAAGGAAGTAGGGGATGAATTAGAATTTCCGTAATATCGAAGTATGGCGGTTGTGGTTGTATTATCGTAGGGAACCCCAGCCCCGCCACTGTAGGCTTTAGCAGCAATGTAGTAGTTGTTGGGGATTTGGTCGGCATTTAACAAGAGGTCAATGGTTTGGCCGGGAGATATGGTCACATAATCTGTTGAAAATGGCTTGGTGTAGCTAGCATCTGAGCCTACAACCGTGACGTTGTGATTGGCAATGGCGAAAAACAACATAACTTGCACGGCGGAGTTGATTAGTCTGAGCAGGTAGGTTTTGCCGCAATCAACTTTGAACTTGAATGTGTCCAGTTTTGAGCAAGGATAGAGATCCCCGGGTTGACCATTGATGAGGAAAGCACTTGATGTATTAGCGTCCCGTCCGCTTTGAATGGTTTCATTGTAAAGTTGTCCAATATCTTCCTTCCACCACTCCCCTACCATTTTCAATCAACAATTTGGAGAAAAATTAGTATCATAATTTGGAAATGTTAATATAGAAATCACTTATGTTCGTAAGGCTCTTTTATGAGAAATCCCTTCATTAGAACACATCCATATTTTTAATAAAAATACAACTAGAAAATGAAGAAAAAAAACCTTTTAACTTTAGCTAATGCAGTCACAAGCATTTTTAGTTATTTGAAGTGCTTTAAGCTATTCTAAATGCGGTTTGTGGAAATTGAAGTTTGAATTGATTTTCATACCCAAGATGATTGGAAATTCGGCGTGAGGTTTGGGAAAAGGGTAAGTGGCTCCCTTCTTGGGGTATATGACGATAGCACCGTGGACGGTGGCACGATCCCACTCGCTGTGAGCATGCCACCATAGAGTCCCTTCCTCTGAAGAAAATATAATGGTTTGGGTAAACTTGGCTCCTGGTTGAATAGGACATTGCGTGATGTATTCAGGACCATCCGACCATGGATTCCTCCGTTGTTTAACTCCATGCCTGAAATATAGATGGATCAGAATTGTACTCGTATCATGAAAATAACTAATAGCCGGATGACATTACATGTACTGTATAAAGTTGATGAATTACCAATGGACAGTAATGTTACGATTGCCCTTGTTATAGACATCCACTACGACAGTATCTCCAGCATGAGCATACAACGTTGGACCCGGAAACTTGCCGTTTACAGTCAAAATGTTCTTTGTGCTACACAGTCGTTTGTATGGAGTTTCTTCCACCTGAAATTGATTTTTGCAAACGAACAGAGATATCAGTTCATGTGGTTTACAAAAATATAATTCAAGTAAATGGTCTCCCTAGCAACATGCATGATGCATGCAATTCATACATGTGCTTCCGGATTCAAAACTGAACTGCATCGAAAGGAAATGATCTAATTACCACAAAAGTGTAACGATGAGGCGAAGCTTGGCAATGGAAGATGCCAACTGTGGATAATAACAAGACGACTACAAGTTTCAAGCTAATTAAAATCTTCATGCTGATCGACGACAATATTGATGATTCTTTTCCTATGTCTATAACAGATGCAGTTCGCATGATGAGTACGAGGATGGATATACATATATATATATATATATTATAATATACAGAGAGAGATAAAAGCACAGGAGGCGATTAGATATAATCGAAAATTAATTAATTTACTGGTGAAGGTTAGATCTAACAGTGGAATGTGGATGCTATGCTAAGTAAGAAGTGTTCGAAAGTCAACTCTATCCCACGTATTTGGGAGTATAATCAACTGTATGAATATGTAATTGATACAGCCTTTTATTAGTTGGCTTTTTCCTGTATTGTTAAATTAGATTATGAAACATAACCCTCTAAAGTCAACCCTAAAAGGTCTAAACATGCAAAACAAGTTGAACAACACCACCCAAGGTTAGAAAAAAGAGAGGTGAGATATGCATGTATGCCAAGATGCACATTAATTTGAGAAGTGGAAGCCATGTAGGCCAATTTAGACCGAAGTAAAGCAGCACGAGTTGCCGACGGAGAGGAATGATACCATACCAAAGTTGGAGATGACAAGCCATGATAACAAAATTGTCCCCAACAATATTTCCTTCGAGATATACATAAGAGACGTAGATTGTCATCTTCTAAATATGATTAAAAAAGATAGACCACTGCTTACAACAAGGTCAAGGAGTATCAAAATAAGTCGATTAGAGAGCGGAAATAACACTAAAAGACTTTCTTCCAACAAAGAAAATGCCAAACTTGTTGATATGAAAACTCTAGACCAATAATAATTGCTAATAATTATGCGAAAAAGAGTTGCGATGACCAATCCGTTGGCAAAAACCACCGAGAAATTGACCATGTCTACCCCTAAAAGCTCCTCCCCATGCATTTGGACCAAGGTTTCCTTTAAACAAATCATATGTGTTAAGTTTTATCTAAGGAAACCAAGGAGGAGACCAAAGCATAGTATGAATAGTCGGCTTCTTGCTAGGGATAGATCAGATCCCCAGAGAAGAAATGATACAAGTGTTAAAACTCTAAGAGTAACCAGGAATAAACTTCCCACCACGAATGATCCCAAAAGTGATAGACATGCAAAGACGATGAACAGAGATTGGTCGACCCTAAAAAATAAACTTATTTTGAGTTCTCCAAATAGCCAAAATAGTAGAAAGTCCTTCAAAAACCTAGAGATTGTGCAACTGTTGGGAAAACGACTTATGCACGAATAAGTCCAAAAAACGGTCAAAGAATCTAAAAGAGGCACAAAAAAAAAAAACCATATTGACATGCTAAGCAACTCCAAAGTTGCCTAGATATTCGATAGTTGGAGAAAAGATGAGCAGTAGATTCTCAAAATTATGACATAAACGACATATGGATGCCATAGAAATACCACGTTGTTTTAGAGCACCCTCGGTAGGAAATTTATCATGGAAAAAGCCGCCAAGCCAAAATAGATAGTCGAGTCGGAATAAAATGCCACCAAATAACCTTCGCCCAAGCAAAATCATTATGTTTCCTTTAAATAAGATGATAACTAGAAGAAAAGGAAAAGATCCAAGCAGATGAAGTCTTCCAAATTAATTTGATATCCTTTATATTTAAAGGTAAAGGAAGACATAAAATATGTTGCAAAAGGGATTAAATCTACAAAATAATATGGCAAAGACTAGCTTTGAGCTTCAAGAAACCCAAGAAAGAACATAGGTGAAATGACCAGAGCAAATGAAGGGTTAAAATCGGGTCATCCAACCACTTGCCGAAACCATGTCACAAGAAGATCAAAAATAGATTTATTGTTTTTTCTAAGGCGCAAGAGGAAAATGTTGACGAGCAAAAAAAACCCACAAAGAAGAGGATTGTAAAGTATTCCAGCCAAAACTAAGCAAAGCCGTCTGGTTCAAAGAAACTAGATCATGAAAACCAAGCCACTTTCCTGCTTACGTTCATACACCATACTTTAATCAACAGTTACCAACTTCTGGGATGCCAAGTATATTTGACCAAGTAGAATTTCTTGCACAAGTAGAAAGATGCTTTAAAAAGCAAGTTGGCAATTGATAAACTAAGAACCTATGGAGAAACAAGCTTTGATAAACAGACTACACCATTTGAAGTCATCCAGCCTTTGGGATAAATTTACCTTTCCAACTCGAGAGGCGAGCTTTTCCCTTATCTATTAAAGCTTGAAAGTGAATTCTCCTTGGCTTACCACAAAAAAGTAGATACTCCAAGATAAGTGAAAGGAATAACATTCACATGAAAGCTAAGATGTCTCGAAACATGCGCTCTACGATGGGCAGAGGTGGAGTCGAGATAAAAACTACTCTTAGTTGCATTAATAAGCTGTCTCGATGTACAACCATACTTATCCACGAAATTTTGAAGAGCAAGAAGAGAGCGATCATTCCCACGACAAAAACATATAAAGATCATCAACATATAACACGTGAGTAAAAAAGAAACAATCCTGCGAAACTGAAATAGCCGTTTTCGTGTAGTAGAAAAAAGCAAAGATAAAATCCTCTGTTTAAAGCTTCATCTGATAGACAAACAAAAGTGGAGAAAGAAGGTCTCCTTGACGTACACTCTGAGAGCAAGAGAAAAACCTATGTAGTGTGTCATTTGCCAAAATTGAAAGGCGAGTTGACTGTAATAAAACATGCAATAGTCCACAAAAATACGAGAAAAACCAAAGCTAAAGAGCATATGGAGAAGAAAATTCTAGTTCCAAGTATCAAAAACATTACCCATATAGAATTTTATGCCCACACTACCAATGTCACATCCCGGCCCGAGCAAGACCACTTCCTGGGCTCGACTTCGCCGTAGCACGATATTGTCCGCTTTGGGTCCCGACCACGCCTTCACGGTTTTGTTTCTGGGAACTCACGAGCAACTTCCCAAGAGGGTCACCCATCATGGAAGTGCTATCGCGCGCTACTCGCTTAACTTCGGAGTTCCGATGAACTCCAAAGCCAGTGAGCTCCCAAAATGCCTCATGTTAGGTAAAGATGAGAATATACATATAAGGATCATTCCCTTGGGTGATGTGGGATCTTACAATCCACCCCCTTAGGGGCCCGACGTCCTCGTCGGCACACCACGGCCAGGGTTTGGCTTTGATACCAAATTGTCGCATCCCGATCCGAGGAGCAATTGTGACATCCCACATTGCCCAGGAGAGTGATCCTTAAATGTATATTCTCATCCCTACCTAGCACGAGGCCTTTTGGGAGCTCACTGGCTTCGGGTTCCATCGGAACTCCGAAGTTAAGCGAGTAACGCGCGAGAGCACTCCCAAAGCGGACAATATCGTGCTACGGTGGTGGAGCGGGCCCAAGAAGTGATCCGCCCCGGGCCGGGATGTGACAACCAACAAAAACATTTTTGTCCATAAAATTGAATCCTTCTAAAACTAGCCCAATGCAATCAAAAATACATTTACCTTTTAAAAATGTCACTTACTGAAGAGAAATAATACAAGTGGCAACAGGGCCGAGCCGATTAGCAAAAATTTTGAGAATAATTTTGAACAGAAAGTTAACAAAAGTAAAGGCTGATACTGAGCAATGGTGGCAGTATAATCAGATGTGTGAATGTGTAATTGATACAGCCTTTTGGTTGATTCTTTTCTACATTATTAAACTAGATTATACGTCTGTAAACGTAATTGAGGAATATATATATATATATATATATATATATATATATATATATATATATATATATATATATATATATATATATATATATATATATATTCCTCATAACAGAGAAAAGCATTCACAAACATATACTTTTTCTAGTTTGACAAGAAGTGTTCATGAAACACGTGCGCTTAATATCTTCACTATAGGATAAATCGACGAATTCTCCCATATTTTTAGTTTCACGCAGCAGATAGGTTTTTGCATATCAATTCATGAAAAACTTAACGGAATTAAGATGAGATGGTAAAATAATTATTTAAAAAAAGTAATATGACAAATTACTTAAATTTTAGTTTATATGATAAATTGAAAAATGCGTTTAAGTTTATATGACATTTAAAAAAAAAATTCTTTTAAAATATATCAATCTAGACAACCTATGTATAGATCAAAACTGAAATTATAATTACAATTAATAATACGTGATATGTTGTAGCTTGTTAGTGGTAAAACTATTTGAATATATTATACTAGTATATATATGTCCATGCACACACAAAGTGTGCGAATTTTTTTACTTTGGTTGTTAAAATTAAGGAGAGAGGAAGATAGTGAGATAACGTGGGAGTGAGGAAAGAGGGAAAGAGGTTGTTTTTTATTTTATTTTAAATTAGAGCTGATAAATTTAAATATAGGTAAGGTTTAAAAAAAAACAACAAAATTTTATTTTGTGAAATTATGTTATTGTCCTTAACTTTTTTATTGTGATAGAAGCAAAAGATGTAACTATGAATTGTACGTCCTGAAGATTTTAGAATATTTTGCTGCATACTTGTAGCCGAAAAAAAAAAGGATACTCTACTGGGAAAAAAAGGGAGCTAAGTTTGTGAAGTTCTCGGGCAACGGGAAGGTGGATTAGACTAGACTTGAGAGAAAGAGCGTCCCACGTCGAGTTAAAAAAAATAGAAAAGAATAAGTTAGGAAAAATAAAAGGGAAGATAAAAATGGAGATGGAAAGGATGATTCTGAAACAAGGACATCATCTCCTGCGCAAACTCTCTTGGTTTAGCTTAATATCATTGTTTTTGTTGGCGCCGTTATCAGAAGCCAACTCTAAGCCTTGATGGCATTTCAAAACAAACCAGGCATATAGTTATTAACTTATTACCGTAGGAAAACTGGTAGACGCTACATCAAACACATAAAAATCTTTCCGGTAAAGCTCACTCTAGGCATTTACGTAAATGAGATCGTCACTCTTACCAAAATTAACCATAAAAATGTGGTTAAGTTCTTGGTGCTGATGCTTAGAGACCGAAGTTCCCATGTTAGTCTATGAATTCGCTTGCTACGGGACCTTGTTAGACTACATTCATCAAGCTAACAGGAAGAGTGCATTGCCTTGGCATGTCCTTTTAAAGGTAGCCTCAGAATCTGCAGCTGCTCCTGCCTATATGCATTCTGCAGTAGACTCGTTGAAACCAATTATCATTCATGGAAATGTCAACTCTTCCAACGTACTTTTAACTAATTGTTTTGTGGCCCATGTCTCCCATTTGGTCCTTCGAGGTTGGTCCAGGTCCCTAGTAATGAATCCCAGATGAACACATTGGTGCAGCAAACACTTGGGAATCTGTACAGGTCAGTTGACAGATAGGAGCGATGTTTATAGCTTTGGAATCGTATTGTTGGAGCTTCCAACTGGGGATGCCATTGTCCTTTAACAGACCAGAAAATCGAAGAATTTCTTCTGTAGAACAAAATGACATCTTTCAGATCGTTGTGCCACAACTTGTAAACAAGGGAAACAAAGAGCAACTCAGAGCAGTTGTGGAGCTTGTATAGAGTTGCATGAAGTTGGGTAGTGCCGAAAGGCCTGCGGTCGAAGAAGTGGCAGGAGAATTGAGGAGGTTGTGTGGCAGCACACATTCTTCCTAAGCCAGCTAGTCCACGACGACAATTTATTGATAGTATGAATCCATTGTGTGATCAATGATCCAACAATTAAAACTTCAGAGTAAAGAATAAGCTGAGTACTAGAAAATTCCTAGGAGTTGTTTTAAATAATCCATTGCATATGGGCTGTGGCTGGTTGTAAGCTTTGTTTTTTTTTCCTGAACAAAGTATATTTGACAGTTGAACCAATCTGGGAAAATAAAGCCCAGTAAATTTTAATTTTAGTACTATTGCAATGCGCATTGATCACCATATTTCTTTGATGGAAACTTGTTCTTTTTGAGTCGTCGACTGCCACCAACGTGGTGACAATACAAAACCAGGTAATTTTTTATGACATATATATCCTGGCCAAGGCCAGTCCAAAGAGTTGCTAGTATAAAATGGTATAGAAAGGACGGACTACATGCTGTCCCAATTTATTGCCATGAACATAGAACTAGCTCGAAAGCTTTATAACAATCATTAGCATGGAGGCATTCCTTGTGGTGGAGGTAACATTTGCGCTCCAAGGCCCTTTCCATTTTTCACTATGAACGTCATGTCCATGCCCCATGACATATGTCGATCCAGATGACAGTGCATGAACCAAACGCCTACACACAACGACAAGAACAAGAACAATTTATCATGATCTAATTATCATTCATTAATATAACTAACTAGGGGTGGTTAACTAAAATTGGAAACTGAAAACTGATACGGTTATTCTCAAACAGCCTCTTAGATAATATATTAACTAGAGACCGATGAACGTCTTAATTAATTACTTACCAGGATTATCGGCCTTGAATCTAATGGTAGTCCAACCATTTACAGGGACAGCAATGGTGTTTTGAAGAGGAGGATCGACAAGATTATACGTCAAAGGGTCCTTGTCCTTGTCAAAATTCCCAAGCCCCCATCCCACAACGTAGAAACTGAACCCATGGAGATGCATCGGATGGTCATCTCCTGCCACCAAATTTGTCCCCTGAAACACAATCTCCACCGTTGAGTTGTACTCCAGTATCTTCACTTCCGTCCCTTGCTTCGGTGTCTGTAGGTACAACGGCAAGTCCTGAGCTGTAAAATTAAACAGCAAGGGCGGGGAATTTGGAAAGCGAGTTCCAAATGCCCCATTGACATGGTAATAGTAAGCTTGCAATATGTCAATGGTGGGGTTGACAAAGCTAATGTTGTTGACACTGGTGGCTAAACGTGTCCCATTAGGCCCAGCACATGAATTATTCAGACAGGGTAGTGAGTTGATGGAGAGTGTATAGAACAAATGAGTTGTTATCTTGTGTGGCACGTCAACGGGGTGTTTGTTATCAGCCAAGCTTTTGAGTTTACCGGTAAAGTGAACTGATGCGTTGGTGTCGTTATGGGAAGGAATATTAGGCAAAGAAGTAGGGGATGAATTAGAATTTCCGCGGTATCGGAGTATGGCGGTGGTGGTTGTGTTGTCGTAAGCAATCCCAGCCCCGCCAACGTAGGCTTTAGCAGCAATGTAGTAGTTATTGGGGCTTTGGTCGGCATTTAACAAGAGGTCAATGGTTTGGCCGGGAGATATGGTCACATAATCTGTTGAAAATGGCTTGGTGTAGCTGGCATCTGAGCCTACAACCGTGACGTTGTGATTGGCAATGGCGAAAAACATCATCTCTTGCACGGCGTTATTGATTAGTCTAAGCAGGTAGGATTTGCCGTAATCAACTACGAGCTTGAATGTGTCTGGTTTTGAGCAAGGATAGAGATCACCAGGTTGACCATTGATGAGGAAAGCATTTGAATTATTAGGGTCCCCTCCGCTTTGAATCGTTTCATTGTAAAGTTGTCCGATATCTTCCTTCCACCACTCTCCTACAATTTTCGTATCAATGATTTGCAAAAAAATTAGGATCGTAATTTGGAAATGTTTATTGAAATCACTTATGTTCAAAAGCTCTTTTACGAGAAATCCATCCATTAGAACACATGGATATTCTTAATGAAAATACAAGTAGAAAATGCCCAAAAAAAACCTTTTTAACTTTAGCTGTCAACGTTATAACGAGTGCTTTTAGTTATTTGAAAGCGCTTTAAGCTTTTATATAAAGAGTAATGTTATTCATACCATTTTTTTGTACTACATTTTCATATTACTTTAGGTGGTATATAAATGTGGTATAAAAACATGGTATGAATAACATTACTCTTATATAAGCGGTTTATGGGATTGAAGTTTGAATTGATTTGCATACCCAAGATGATTGGAAATTCGGCGTGAGGCTTGGGAAAAGGGTAAGTGGTTCCCTTCTTGGGGTATATGACTATAGCACCATGGACGGTGGCTCGATCCCACTCGCTGTGAGCATGCCACCATAGAGTCCCTTCCTCTGAAGAAAATATAATGGTTTGGGTAAACTTGGCTCCTGGTTGAATAGGACATTGCGTGATGTAATCAGGACCGTCCGACCATGAATTTCTCGGGTTCTTAACTCCATGCCTGAAATATAGATGGATATCATGAATTTAAGTAAGTCTGATGAGATTACATGCGATAAAGTTGATTAATTACCAGTGGATGGTAATGTTACGATTGCCCTTGTTATAGACATCCACTACGACAGTATCTCCGGCATGAGCATACAGCGTTGGACCTGGAAACTGGCCGTTTACGGTCAAGATGTTCTTTGTGCTACACAGTCGTTTGTATGGAGTTTCTTCCACCTAAAAATGATTTTTTGCAAACAAACAGAAGATATCAGTTCATCAATATTTTTGAAATCAGCATACATGATCATTGTTTATAAAGTTTATATATATACACACCACAGATATATGTATATATATATATGCATTATAAGTTAATATATTATAGGCGAAAAATGCTAGGGGATTATGTTTTAAAATCATACTTTGTAAATTGACGTAGCGGTTGATGATTTGATTATTTTTTTTAATAATTTAAGAGAGGAATCCAGTTATCAACTGTCATATCATGTGGTGCTGTATGCAATTCATATATACATATGCATCAGAATTCAGAACTGAACTATATAGAAAAGAAATGAGCTTAATTACCATAAAAGTATAACGAGGAGGCGAAGTATAACGAGGAGGCGAAGCTTGGCAATGGAAGATGCCAACAGTAGACAATAACAACCCAACTACAAGTTCCAAGCTAATTAAAATCTTCATGCTGATCGACGAGGACATTTACGATTCTTTTCCAATGTCTATGGCAGATGTAGTTCGCATGATGAGTTGAGGATGGAAATATACATATATATACACAGAGAGAGAGAGAGAGAGAGAGAGAGAGAGAGAGAGAGATAAAAGCACAGGAGCCGATTATACGTAATCGAAAATTAATTAATTAACCGATGAAGGTTAAAGCTAAGAGAGAGAGAGTGATAAAAGCACAGGAGCCGATTATACGTAATCGAAAATTAATTAATTAACCGATGAAGGTTAAAGCTAACAGTGGATGCTGACATGCTGTGGTAAAGTAAGAAGCGCTCATGAAATACTAAGGCGGCTTTGAGGGAGCCAAAAGTGCCCTGGTACAGTTTCCCAAATTTGGAGGCCCTCAAACTTTTTGTCATCTAATAATTATATGCATCAATGCTATATATTTAAAATCTTATTGTACATACTAGTGTAATTGTCTTTCTTCTAAATGAAAGCACGAGGGGTGTACTGTCACATCCCGGCCCGGGCGACGCCACCTCCCGGGCCCGCTCCACCACCGTAGCACGATATTGTCCGCTTTGGGCTCCGACCACGCCCTCACGGTTTTGTTTCTGGGAACTCACGAGCAACTTCCCAGGAGGTCACCCATCCTGGGATTGCTCTAGCCCCCTTCTCGCTTAACTTCGAAGTTCCTACGGAACCCGAAGCCAGTGAGCTCCCAAAAGGCCTCGTGCTAGGTAGGGATGGGAATATACATTTAAGGATCACTCCCCTGGGCGATGTGGGATGTCACAATCCACCCCCCTTAGGGGCCCGACGTCCTCGTCGGCACACACGCGACCAGGGTTTGGCTCTGATACCAATTGTCACATCCCGGCCCGGGCGACGCCACCTCCCGGGCCCGCTCCACCACCGTAGCACGATATTGTCCGCTTTGGGCTTCGACCACGCCCTCACGGTTTTGTTTCTGGGAACTCACGAGCAACTTCTCAGGAGGTCACCCATCCTGGGATTGCTCTAGCCCCCTTCTCGCTTAACTTCGAAGTTCCTACGGAACCCGAAGCCAGTGAGCTCCCAAAAGGCCTCGTGCTAGGTAGGGATGGGAATATACATTTAAGGATCACTCCCCTGGGCGATGTGGGATGTCACATGTACGTAGAGATATTTAGAGTGCCAATAACCACAATATAAAAAACAGTTTTTGTTTTCAATTTTATTATGTAGTAATGCTATATATTCAAGTGAAATTTTAAAGTTGGAGTTTTTAAAGGTTTTTTTTCTTCAGGGAAACTAATAAAAATAATTTAAAAACTTTGAGTTTTAACGATTAAAAAAAAAAGTAAAGTGAATAGTACCATGATTGATTTTTTAATGTAAAAATGTAGTTTTTCTTTAAAATAAACAATATCAGGAGCTTTTCGTTAAAGTTCATTTTTTTTTTCTTTCTTGTTTGTTTGTTTAAGATTGAACTACTTTTGAATATTTAGCAAAATTTATATTTGTAGCTATTTTTATTCACTATTTAATGACATTTGTAAATTACAATCAGTGAGACATAAAATTTGTTATAATTTAAGTTATTCTTTTCTAGCATTGATATATTGTCCTCTTTTATTTTCTTTTTTTTCAAAAAACTATCTTAAGGAGGGGCGACTCTTTTATGAATTTCACACATGACCTTGAAATCTCATATACAACTCTGATGAACGTGCTCTTAATATCTTTACTATAGAATAAATCGATGAATTCTCCCATACTTTTTCATTTCATGTGGTCATAGATTATTTGTTAGATCCCACGTCGCCCAGGGGAGTGATCCTTATATGTATATTTTCATCTCTACTTAGCACGAGGCCTTTTGGGAGCTCTCTGGCTTTGAGTTCCATCGGAACTCTGAAGTTAAGCGAATTTGCGCGAGAGCAATCCCAGGATGGGTGACCCACTGGAAAGTTCTTGTGTGAGTTCCCAGAAACAAAACTGTGAGGGTGTGGTCGGGGCCCAAAGCGGATAATATCGTGCTACGGCGGAGGTCGGGGCTGGGTTGTGGTGGGGGCCTGGGCCGGGACGTGACAATTTGGTATCAAAGCCAAACACTGGCCATGGTGTGCTGACGAAGACGTCGGGCCCCTAAGAGGGGTGGATTGTTAGATCCCACATCGCCCAGGGGAGTGATCCTTATATGTATATTCTCATCTCTACCTAGCACGAGGCCTTTTGGGAGCTCATTGGCTTCGGAGTTCAACTCCGAAGTTAATTAAGTTTGTGCGAGAGCAATCCCATGATGGATGACCCGCTGGGAAGTTTTCGTCTGAGTTCCCAGACACAAAACCGTGAGGGCGTGGTCGGGGCCTAAACCGGGATGTGATATTATTCTTACTAATTAGTTTTTGTTGATTAATTAAGCTTGCGTTATAATATTTAATTACCCTATGTCAATTTGAAATTTGTATGTCAGCCAGCCATATATTCCAGATGTTGAGAAGGCTGATCAAGATTGACTTGCACAAGCCCAGACGGCCAAGAGCCGTAGGAGGATTAAAAGGTTAGTCTTGTGTAAATATATGTACCTAATCCATCATGAGAAGAGAAAGATCATACCTAATCCATCAAAAGAAGAGAAAGATCTATATGATATCAGAAATGATCATATATTAGAATTCCATACCTAACAAATTTATTAAGACATAAACATAAGAGAAATGCTTCAAACGCTATTTTAAAGTAAGACTCTTTATAAATATTCTGTCACCTTATATTTTTAGTACAATGTTTTATAACATTGATATAGAAGTTAGCGTTAAACTGTAAAGTGACAAAGAGTTCATAAAAAGTAATATTTTTAAAGAGTTTTCTTAGCATTTCTATGATTCTATCATGATCAACTTGGTTCATTTACTCTGTAACCTCTATATGGTTGAGCAATTACGTTGTACTACTGGCCCTACTCCTACTGTGGAATAATCAACCAAGCAAAAAAGGAATGAAAAAGCAAGTTGGAATTTCACAATTAATTTAATGACCTGCCCCTGTCCTGTCCTCCATCCCGTGTCCTTGAATATTAACTTTGTAATATTTTAATTAATTAGACTCAACCATCCTAACCTAGGACAATTTACTTTGCTTCTACTCATATATTTCTGGTGCTTAGAGATTCGGAAAATTAGCTTAACACTCAACGAATATATAAATCAAACCTGATAACGAAATTTGAGCAATTTTTTTTATAACTTTATTATCATTATTAAGGAGAGAAAGAAATTTCAAAACTATTACATGAGAAAGTTTCGAATTCAGAATGCATGAGTAAACTCCATCTACTATAAGATTTTGACCACATGCAATTTGAGAAATTAACACAACATGCAGATTGCAGCATGTTAAAGCCGACAAGGCTTCGGTCTCTACGAGAGTATGATTGATTGGGGTCTTGCATCTTTTGAGTTAATTGTGATGCGGGCTTTGGGATCAACCAAAAACAAAAATAATAACAACGGAAGGTCAACTTTGGCGGGTAAGGAGTTAAGTAACGAATCATCCAAACACAATACCCACTTTCCAGGCTTCTAGTCCAATGTTTATGAACTTATGAGACATCAAAGATCAATAAGGTTGAAGGATACCCGACATTCCATCTTGGAGAAGAGATTATCTCTTACAACTATTTCATAGTTTTAGTAACGTCACTTAACCAACAAATATCTTCCACGTGTTTAAAAATGAACCACACGTCCAATAAATAATTTCTAAGTAACGAAATAGTTGAAAGGAGAACTGTAATGGCAGTTGACTCTTGCATATTAAGAAATTTTAAACTTTCATTTCGTTGAATATGAGTAATACTCAACATTTTAAGCACCCCATTTAAAGATGTAGGCGTTAAATAGGAGCAGACTACTATTTTACGATTTTTACTTTTATTTTTGTTTAAAACAAGCCATTGCCTGCTTTTAACAAAAAAAATGAAGAAAAAGGGTCTCAGCCGGATAGAAGGTTGTTTTTCTTTGAAGCGTTACAGATCACTACATTTATTTTCTAACAAATAGTTGGATTCAGCGATGATCGATCGTTTCGTTTGTCTCTGAATAACTAGGAAGATGTTCTTTTATCTGCCGATATGTACGATGAAATTGAGGTTTCACCATAAAATCAATATGGGGAGTAGCCCAAGACCATATAAGCACATAGCAAACCTTGTCCCTATGGGGAGTAGCCTAAGACCATATAAGCACATAGCAAACCTTGTCCCTCACCAATGTGGGACAACTCTCAACACGCCCCCGCACGTGTGGCAGATTTTCAAGCCTACACGTGGACAACAACTGGGTGACGTGGAGCGCGTGTGGCCATTGGGCTTCACACGTGGACAACCTTGCTTTGATACCATGATGAAATTGAGGTTCCACCATAAAACTAATTGGCAATATGGGGAGTAGCCCAAGACCATATAAGCACATAGCAAACCTTGTCCCTCACCAATGTGGGACAACTCTCAACAATGTATACATTAAGTCAGTCCTTTTAGCCTCAGAGCTGAACCCGAGTTCCCTTTCTATCATTCTATGGGGTTTGAATTAATACAGAAGAAGCCGATAGAGGCAACATTACACGTCCTGCTACTGTGCTACACAATTCTATCATTCACGAACGGTTTTGGTAAATGTTACAAGTACAAAAAGATGAGAAATTTCTTTTTCAAAAAGAGGAAAAGAGTGTAACTTATACAATAATATGCTCAAACTCAAGTTATTCTTTCATCCCTAACCTACTTTTCTCATCCCTTGTTATCCACTTATACTGTGTCTGACAATGTACCTGAAGTTATGCCATGTCTACGAATCAACCCCATCTTCATGACGTCCACAATCTGAAACAGATGAAGAAGCTGCATTCTTTCCTTTGCCATCCAAAGAAGCCCTTGTCGGACCCATGTCCACACTTTCCTTTGGTTTTGGTTTCTGTAAAACTTGGAGCTGATTCTGCAGGATCTGTATAAGAAAAGCAGTTACTGTTGGAAGTTAATCTGATCCAGCCTCTTTAGTAGTCCGTTTTAATTCAAGCAACTAAGTTGTCTGTTGTGTAAAACCATCTCACACTGGACACGCGTATGTCTCAGATTAGAAGTGAGGTGTATGGCTTAGATTTACATATAGCACAGCCGTAAATGAAAGGACATTGTACCTGAGGTTGTAGCTAGATAAGGATGAATGGGATGAAGGGAATCAATCAATGAAATCACCTAGAGTAGCAGCCATGATTTGCTGACTCTAATTTTCTCTCTGAAAATTCCTTTTGTTCTTTACCTTTTCTTCTCGTAAACTTTACCAGAAATCCATCAGTTACTAAGCAGAGAAAACGGGGGTAGCTACCACAAATCACTACAGAAGTTATTCTTCGTCTCTTTAATACCTCTATCTGGTGCTGAAGAAACTTTTTCTGGGCCTCCAGCTGAGAAGCTGTCAGATTTGGATCGCTGCCCGACCTCTCCCCATAGGCCACGTTGGCTCCGGGGACAAACATGTAAGGTGGAAACTGAGAGAAAGACAAGTTTGCAGGTCCAACAGGGGTTGCAAGCTGCGGTTGTGATTGTCCACTACAAGCTTCTCCACTAGATTCAGTATTAGAGGAGTCAACAACCACATGTCTTTGAACCTGAGGAAGTGCTGCATATCCAGGAGACCTTCACACAAGAGGGCGTAGTTTGTAAGGGTCTAGTATGCAGCATTCTATGCAGTGCAACATATCCAAATCATATGTATTATCAAGCACACACTCTCACAAGCAACCTAAGAACAAATTAAAATACAATGGAAACATGTGACCACTCCTCCAATAAAATGTAAACTAACACTTACGATAAAGGTGTCATTACCATACTTGTCTGTTTGCAGAAGGATATACACAAGACTTCTAATATATCGATGCAGCAGCAGCAGCTCGGAGCCTGGCTTCATATTGGCTCACACACCATCACCAGCAACTCCACCATCCTGAGCCGTTGTGCCTGTCCCTAGTCCCAATTAAAATCATCAGTCAACTCACCACAATTTTATACTGAACAAAGTATTCGAGTCCCATATGATCAAAATAGATTATACAATAAAAGGGCGACCATGAAACAGGAAATCCAACGGCATTTTATTGGTGCTTTCATTTTTCATTTCCTTCTACAATAATCTTTCATGTATGAAGGAAAAAGAAAAGTTACGTTTAAAAACTACAAAGTTCTGAAATTAAAAACAACAAAGTGCCTTCCCTCTAATAACCAAATATCAGACCTTACGTTGAAAGACAAAACAAATTGCAATGCTCAGATGTTTACCCTGTTGATGAGCATCTGACCGTGAACTCCTATATGTCCGCCAGCTGTACCTTTCCCACTGTCAGGAGGTACAACTAGGGCCCTGCAAGTCGGGCAGGTATGCTGTCGCTCTAACCATGATCGAAGGCAAGGCACATGAAAATGGTGTCCACATAATAGTTTCTTGGCTGTTGTCATCTGTTCACGGCAAATGATACAAGTTGCGTCACTTCTGCATATCCATCATCAATAACTAAGACTCCGATATGCAGAATTTGATGATTACAAAATAAAACACTTAAAACTAATGAGACCTTAAACTTACGCATTAAGCTCTTCATGCGTAGCATCTGGGAATCGATCATTCATGTTTGCTGTGAGCTTTTGATAACGAATGTAATCAGCAATGCGAATCTATTGGAATTGTGTTTGTTTATTAGGAAGTAGGGTTCCTAATCAATTAGCTCTAAGTGGAGAAGTGTTGGAATCATCATGGAGCATCTTGGAAGAATAGAATAATGGATGCTAGTTATGAATACTAGCTGGAAACATAATGTGAGAAGGCAACTTTCGGCTAAGCCTTAAGTGATGCTTTAGTGCATCTTAGTTTAATACCTACTTTAGGCATAATGCAAGCTTTGATGATGTGTAGTAGGTATAGTGGAGATGTATCCCCCTTCTTGTTCCCGCAGCCTTCTCCCTTAGTTTTCTCCAAGTTCTTCTATATATGTTTGTTGTCTTTGTAACTAAAAGATTAATGATTAATGAAATATATGCAATTCTGAAAATCTCAACATGGTATCAGAGCAGGAACCTTAGAATCCTGTCTCTGTTGTCCTTTGTTTCATTTTCCTGTTGTTTTTCTTTTGTTCAACATTTGTTGAGATGGCAGAAGATAATACGTTTAGTTCCGAGGCAACAAGCTCCTCGACCTTAACTCCAACCAACATGATTCATGGTGAGATTAATCCAAACCAGCGACTGTGTTCAGTATTGTTGAACGAGTTCAACTACTTACCTTGGTCACGAGCCGTCTCACTTGCTCTAGGAGGAAGATCGAAGCTGGGGTACATTAATGGAACCCTCAAGCCTCCTGATACCTCCTCACCCTTGTTCGATGCATGGCATGCAAATGATCAGCTTGTAATGTCTTGTATCCTTAATTCGATGGAGCCCAAGCTGTCGGAGCTCTTCAGTTACTCAGGATCTTCCCATCTCCTGTGGGAATCTGTCAAGGAAATGTACGGGAGCCAAAACAATGTTGCACGTGTGTTTGAGCTGAAGAAGAGCCTTGCTGACCTAAAGCAAGGTGATCAATCCTTCGTTCAGCACCTTGGAAGCTTGAAATCTATGTGGAATGAGCTTGATCTATACCGTCCACACACAACTGAATCCGCTGTGCTCTTAAAAAGAGCTGATGAAGATAAAGTATTTCACCTATTGGCAAGCTTGGGAGCTGAGTATGAAGATCTTCGTAGTCACTTGCTAATGACTTCTGAGCTACCATCATTTATCAGCGTGTGCCATGCAGTTCAAAGAGAAGAAACACGGAGAAAGGTAATGCATATTGAGCCTAAGACAAGCACTGAGGCTAAGGTTTTCACGAGCAATCACAAAATCTCTGGTGAAAGAATGTTCAATAGGAAGAAGACTGACTGGAAGTGCACATACTGCAATACTAAGGGGCACCTACGAGAAAAATGCTGGATTCTACACCCTGAGCTAAAACCTAAGTTTGACAAGGAAGGGAAAATGATCAAAGATGGGAAAGGGTTCTCTCCGAAAGCCTTTCATTCAACCAGCTCCTCAACTGATATGATGGCAAATTTCACTTCAAATCCAGTCTCCTTGATTAATGAATTTGCTGCCTTTCTCCAAAGGAAGAACGGGAACACAGAAAATGAAAATGTGATTTCGGAAAGTCCTACTGCCATACTGGAAAAATTTGTTGGCTTCTTGGCTGAATCAGATGTCACAAAACACGGCAATATCCCAGGTATTATTAGTGCTCTTACCAATGCTCTAAATACAAGTTCTTCTCATGATCTTTGGATTGTAGACTCGGGTGCATCTGACCATATAACCAATAAAACTTCCTGTTTACATGATTTCCAAAAATTAACTAATCCTACTCATGTCTCTATAGCAAATGGGAAAGGGGAACCGGTTCTAGGAAAAGGAAAAATTAGTTTGATGGGTGAGAAAGTAGAGTCCACTGCACTTTATGTACCTTCATTTCCATTCCAGCTTCTGTCCATAGGAAAAATAACACACACGTTGGACTGCCTTGCCATTTTTTCCCCTCATAATGTTGTGTTTCAGGACCGAGTCACTCAAAAGAAGATTGGTGAAGGGTTCTTCTTAGATGGCCTTTACTACCTCTCAAAGAAGTTCAAGCTTGTTAAAGACACCATTGCCAACCTAAGCCATGCCGATGAGTACCAACTTTGGCACCAACGTCTTGCTCATCCCTCAGAACCAGTGATGTTCAAACTATTTCCAAATTTTCCTAAAAACACACATACGTGTGAGACCTGCCAAATATCCAAATCCACTAGATTACCTTTTGTATCTTCTCAGTCTAGAACTAGCAAGCCTTTTGATGTTGTTCACTCTGATATTTGGGGACCTTCCCGTGTTGAATCTTTTGACGGTTACAAGTATTATGTCACCTTTATTGTTGATTACTCAAGGGTAACCTGGTTGTACTTGTTGAAATTTAAAAGTGAGTTGTTTGAAGCTTTCAAGGATTTCCATAAACTCGTAACAAATCATTTTTCCTCTAAATTACACACTTTACGGTCAGATAATGGCACCGAGTATACTTCCAATAACATGTCCAATTACTTGAGCAGCCATGGTATATTGCATCAAACAAGCTGTGTTGGCACACCACAACAAAATGGTGTAGCCGAGAGAAAGAATAGGGATCTGTTAGAGAAAACAAGGTCCCTTATGGTTCAAATGCAAGTTCCCAAGAGATTTTGGTCCCAAGCACTTCTCACTGCAACTTACATCATTAATAGGCTTCCAACTAATGTGTTGAATGCCAAGTCACCTTTTGAAGTCATCAAAGGAAGAACCATGAATTTAACCCATCTCAGGATCTTTGGATGTACCTGTTATGTTCACATTCAAGCTACTCATCGTGATAAACTGGAACCGAGAGCTGTCAAATGTGCATTTATGGGGTACTCAAGTTCACAAAAGGGATACAAATGTTATAACTCACTCACAGGGAAGCTTATTGTCTCTAGGGACATTCGGTTTGATGAACATAATCCTTTCTTTCACAAGGGATCTGAGATCGAACCTCAGGGGGAGAGTTTCATGGACTCCTTTCCACTACCTACTCCTGGAGAAGTCCATCCCAACTCATTTCCACTGTCTACTCCTGAAGAAGTTCATCCAAACTACATCATTGATTCCCACAGTAATGATGTGGTTAGTGAGGAAGTACTTATTGATCTTGCACCACCAGCTACAACTCCACTACCTGTAGCAGCACCAAGAAGGAATCCTACACGAGATCGTCATCCCCCGTTGAAGTTACAAGAATATGTTACGTACAATGCAAGGCACCCCATCTCTAAAGCTCTTACTTATCAAAAAGTGTCAGCCTCTCATGCCTCATTTCTCAATCAATTGTCAAACAATCTGGAGCCAAGAAATTTCCAAGAAGCCATGTGTACACCCTTATGGCGAGAAGCAATGCATGAAGAACTCAAAGCATTGGATGAAAATAAAACTTGGAGTGTGGTTGATCTTCCCAAAGGCAGGAAGGCTGTCGGGAGTAGGTGGATATACAAGACGAAATTCAACTCAGATGGCACCATTGAAAGACACAAGGCTCGATTGGTAGCACGTGGTTTCACACAAACTTATGGTATTGATTACAAGGAGACCTTTGCCCCCGTCGCCAAAATGAACACAGTAAGGGTGTTGCTATCAGTGGCAGTCAACCATAGGTGGCCCTTGTTTCAAATGGATGTCAAAAATGCCTTCCTCCATGGTGATCTCAAAGAAGAGGTGTACATGAAACTTCCACCTGGACATCCAAGAGAAGGCGAACTTAACAAAGTATGTAAGCTTCATAAAGCTATCTACGGACTCAAACAATCTCCTCGAGCTTGGTATTCCAAATTAAGCTCGGTTCTTGAAGTTGCAGGGTTCAAATGAAGTCATGCTGACTCCTCCCTATTTGTTCGCAATGGTACACTAGGGAAGCTTGTTGTGCTTATATATGTTGATGATCTTATAATTACGGGGGATAATGAGGATGAAATCAAAGCCCTTAAGTACTCACTCCACCAAAAGTTTGCCATTAAAGACTTGGGAGTCTTGAAATACTTCCTTGGCATTGAGATGGCCACCTCTTCTAAGGGGTTATTCTTAAATCAAAGGAAGTATATAATGGATCTCCTTGATGAAGCACACATGCTTGAGTGTAAACCTGCTCGCACTCCTCTAGTTAGCAAGCTTCAGTTGGATGCCAAAGGTGAGCCTCTTTCCAATCCGAGTGTTTATCAGCATATGGTTGGCAAACTCATTTATCTCACGATCACTCGACCTGACATTTCTTACTCAGTAAGCCTTGTCAGCCAGTTTATGCACTCTCCTACATCGGTCCATTGGGAGATTGTCAAGAGAATCTTTAGATACCTCAAGGGTTCGATTGGTAGAGGCATACTCATGAAGTCAAATGAGTCCAATCACATCACGGCCTACACTGATGCCGACTGGGATGGTAATGCCCTTGATCGAAAGTCTACCACCGGTTTTTGTACATTTGTTGGTGGTAACCTTGTCACGTGGAAGAGTAAGAAACAAACCGTGGTTGCAAGATCCAGTGCTGAAGCGGAGTATAGGGCCATGGCTGCAGCAGCTTGCGAACTCATATGGTTGAAGAGTTTACTCACTGATCTTGGCTTCACCAGCAAGGAACCAATGTCGCTGTTTTGTGACAACCAGGCTGCCATGCATATTGCTTCTAATCCTGTTTTTCATGAAAGAACGAAGCATATTGAAGTTGATTGTCATTACATTCGTACACAAGTTCAAGCCAATGTCATCCACACTGTGTACACTAGAAGCCATGATCAACTTGCTGATCTCTTCACGAAAGCTCTAGATTCTACACAGTTTCAACGGTTGTTATGCAAGCTTGGATCAATTAATCCTCTTGATCCAGCTTGAGGGGGAGTATTGGAATTGTGTTTGTTTATTAGGAAGTAGGGTTCCTAATCAATTAGCTCTAAGTGGAGAAGTGTTGGAATCATCATGGAGCATCTTGGAAGAATAGAATAATGGATGCTAGTTATGAATACTAGCTGGAAACATAATGTGAGAAGGCAACTTTCGGCTAAGCCTTAAGTGATGCTTTAGTGCATCTTAGTTTAATACCTACTTTAGGCATAATGCAAGCTTTGATGATGTGTAGTAGGTATAGTGGAGATGTATCCCCCTTCTTGTTCCCGCAGCCTTCTCCCTTAGTTTTCTCCAAGTTCTTCTATATATGTTTGTTGTCTTTGTAACTAAAAGATTAATGATTAAAAATATATGCAATTCTGAAAATCTCAACAGAATCTTAAATATCCTAAATGTTTCATAGAGCTCACGTATCCAGTGAAATGGCACACCATAGTACCTGCGATGGGACAAAACTTCACGTCAATCAAGATAGAATAACCTCAGCTTATGCACGTCAACAAGCAAATCTCCACATTCTTAAAACTTAAATCGGTAGGATTTCGGCCCAACTATGGTCTCATATTCTAACATTTCATGTCCACAGCTTCTCCGCCACATGGGAGCCAAACATGTTGCAGTCAACACAGATTCAGCCCAACACATTCTCAAATTTGTGTCATATTTAGCAAAAAATTGTGTGTATGGCTACTTATCTAAACCAAAAGATAAACAGAACACTCACGTGAAAATCACGAAGAAGAAGCTGTGGACAAAGGAGATTCCTTCTTATCTTGTGTAAGTAATGGACAAAGGAGATTTCTGTTTTACAATACTACCCTTAATACTTTAATCTCAAAGCCAAGTTCTTCCAGCAAAATGGAGGATTTTTTATGGTGTTCTGAAGATAAGGCCAAGTAAATTATAATTTTAGTACGAATACAAAGCGCATTGATCATCATATTTCTTTGATGACAACTTTTCCTCTTGTTCTTGAGTCGTCCATCGACACCAAATAGCCAACAATACAAAACCTGTTAAATTGTACGGACATACATATCCCGAATAGAAAGGACTAGCTACATGCTGTCCCAATTTATTGCCATGAACATTGTACCAGCTCGAACGCTTTATAAAAATTGTTAGCACGGAGGCATTCCTTGTGGCGGAGGTAAAATTTGCGCTCCCAGGCCCTTTCCATTTTTCACTATGAATGTCACGTCCATGCCCCATGACATATGCCGATCGATATGACAGTGCATAAACCAAACGCCTACACACAACGATAATGACAAGAACAATTTATCATGTGATCTAATCATTAATTAATATAACTAATTAGGGGCGGTTAACTAAAATTGGAAACTGAAAATTCATATGGTAATTATTAAACGGCCCCTTAGATAATAAATTTACTAGAGATGACGAATGTCTTTATTAGTTACGTACCAGGATTGTTTGCCTTGAATCTAATGGCAGTCCAACCATTTACAGGGACAGCGATGGTGTTCAGAAGAGGAGGATCGACAAGATTATACGTCAAGGGGTCCTTGTCCTTGTCAAAATTCCCAAGCCCCCATCCCACAACGTAGAAACTGAATCCATGGAGATGCATCGGATGGTCATCTCCCGCCACTATATTTGTCCCCTGAAACACAATCTCCACCGTTGAGTTGTACTCCAGTATCTTCACCTCTGTCGCTTGCTTCGCCGGGAGTAGGTACAACGGCAAGTTCTGAGCTGTAAAATTAAATAGCAAGGGCGGGAAATTTGGAAAGCGAGTTCCAAATACCCCATTGACATGGTAATAGTAAGCTTGCAATATGTCAATGGTGGGGTTGACAAAGCTAATGTTGTTGACACTGGCGGCAAAACGAGTCCCATTAGGCCCAGCACACGAATTATTCGGGCAGGGTAGTAAGTTGACGGAGATTGTAAAGAACAAATGAGTTGTTATCTTGTGTGGCACGTCAACGGGGTGGTTTTCATCAGCCAAGCTTTTGAGTTTACTGGTAAAGTGAACCGATGCGTTGGTGTTGTTATGGGAAGGAATATTAGGCAAAGAAGTAGGAGATGAATTAAAATTTCCGTGGTATTGGAGTATGGCAGTGGTGGTAGTGTTGTCGTAGGGAACCCCAGCCCCGCCAACGTAGGCTTTTGCAGCAATGTAGTAGTTGTTGGGGATTTGGTTGGCATTTAACAAGAGGTCAATGGTTTGGCCAGAAGATATGGTCACATAATCTGTTGAAAATGGCTTGGTGTAGCTAGCATCTGAGCCTACAACAGTGACGTTGTGATTGGCAATGGCAAAAAACATCATCTCATGCACTACAGAGTTGATTAGTCTGAGCAGGTAGGTTTTGCCGGAAACAACTTTGAGCTTAAATGTGTCTGGTTTTGAGCAAGGATAGAGATCGCCGGGTTGACCATTGATGAGGAAAGCATTTGAAGTATTAGCATCCCCTCCGCTTTGAATGGTTTCATTGTAAAGTTGTCCGATATCTTCCTTCCACCACTCTCCTAGAATTTTCAAATCAACAATTTGCAGAAAAGTTAGGATCGTAATTTGGAAATGTTTATATAGAAATCACTATGCTCATAAGGTCAGAAATCTTTTCAATAGAACACAATGAAATTTTTAATGAAAATGCAAGTAGAAAATGCCCAAAAAAAACCTTTTAACTTCATCTGTCACAAGCGTTTTTAGTTATTTGAAAGCGCTTTAAGCTATTCTATAAGTGCTTTGTGGAACTGACGTTTGAATTGATTTGCATACCCAAGATGATTGGAAATTCAGCGTGAGGTTTTGGAAAAGGGTAAGTGGCTCCCTTCTTGGGGTATAGGACTATAGCACCGTGAACGGTGGCTCGATCCCACTCGCTGTGGGCATGCCACCATAGAGTCCCTTCATCTGAGGAAAATATAATGGTTTGGGTAAACCTGGCTCCTGGTTGGATAGGACATTGCGTGATGTATTCAGGACCGTCCGACCATGGATTCCTCAGGTTCTTAACTCCATGCCTGAAATAGATGGTTCAGAATTGTAGAATCATATCATGAATTTATGTAAAAGCCGGATGAGATTACATGCACTGTATAAAGTTGATTAATTACCAGTGGATGGTAATGTTACGATTGCCCTTGTTATAGATATCCACTATGATAGTATCTCCAGCATGAACATACAACGTTGGTCCGGGAAACTGGCCGTTTACAGTCAGGATGTTCTTTGTGCTACACAGTCGTTTGTATGGAGTTTCTTCCACCTAAAATTGATTTTTACAAACAAACAGAAGCTATTCATTAATAACCTTTAAATCACAGATATTTGTATATGTGTGCATTATAAGTTAACATATTATAGTCGGAAAATGGAAGGGGATTATTAAAAAAATCAATTCAATTATCAACTGTTACGTCATATGGTCTACAAAATAAATAAATTGTCTCTCATGCAATTCATACATATGCATCAGAATTCAGAACTGAACTTGAGTTAATTACCACAAAAGTGTAGCCAGGAGGCGAAGCTTGGCAATGGAAGATGCCAACAGTAGATAATAACAACCCGACTACAAGTTTCAAGCTAATTAAAATCTTCATGCTGATCGACGACGACAGTGATTATTCCTTTCCTATGTCTTTAACAGATGTAGTTCGCATGATGAGTTGAGGATGATACACACACACACACATATTATATATAAGAGATAAAAGCACAGGAGCCTATTGCACGTAATCGAAAATTAAAGTAATTTACTGGTGAACATTAAAGCTAACAGTGGAAGCTATGGTAACCACGTTCTAAAAATCTCCGCCTAGGCACTAGGCTGTTAGCCACCGTCCCGGTTAATTCTTTGATGTTTGAAAATTAAGAAATGACGCTACCTACTAAGGCATCCGCCTAATCTGCCTAGACACACGCCTAGATCGTCTATACCTATCTTGGCATTTGCAGAGGTTGTAGCTCTCACTTAGATTGAAAATCGGTAACTTTCATTTTGCATTTATTTTGTTCAATAAATGTAAGAAACTTGTTGAATACAATGAACAATCATTATACATTTGTTTCCCATGTTTTTAATATGTTCTAAAAATGTATAACCTATGTGTCATTTTATTTTGCAATTTATATGTATTACAATACAATTATGCATGTTTTTAAGTATAAATAGACACTTATTAACACGAGCTATAATAAATTCAATTAAATCCGCTTAGTTTGGCTAGGCCTCAACCCGCCGCTCGACTAACCTAAAGTCTTTTAAAACCTTAATGCTAATTAAGAAGCGTTCATAAAACATTGTGCTTAATATCGCCACTCATTTGGTATCCAAATACTCAAGAGGGAGGGCGAAAGGATCTAAAACAAAGAAAGTAGCTAGCACTTCTCCTCCCTCAATCCTCCTCCTCACGCCGGCATTCGTGAATCGCGATTACTAAATAATTAATATTATAAATATTTTTGTAGCTTATTTCAACCTTTCTACTTTTTAGGTCAGCTTTCACCTAATTAATACAGTCTACTCAGAATTCCTTCATTTCCAATCCAAAGTAATTGAAAACTAGAAGAAATAAATAACGTTTCGGTTGCTAGTCAGCTTCCATGCCACCTTACAAAACCCAAAAGGTGTTTCCTTTACTCCTCACTCCTATCCCCACAAGAAATTTTTAGTTGTAACGAAAATACAGATAGTACATCACGTATTTTTATGTAAGTGGTAAAAAAATTTATTTTTTAAGTTATTAATTTTTTAACACACATATCTCACCATTTATATAGTGACACGTGGTGTACCATTTCACGTGAGTCATACTAAAAAATCTCTCCACTCCCACCCCCACCCCACAGTATTTTTTCGTTTCATGCCGTCACAGATTTTTTGGTGCCGTCATAGATTCATGCCTGTCACAGACAATTTACTTTGCTTCTACTTTTATATTTCTGGTGCTTAGAGCTTCAGGAAATTAACTTGCATAATTAACACTCAATGAAGATCTTATATGTCCAAATTAAACCTGATAACGAAATTTGAGGAATTAACACAACATGCAGATTGCAGCATGTTAAGTTAATTGCGATGTGAGCTTTGGGATCAACCCAAAACAATATGGAGTTAGGTAATGAATCAACCAAACACAATACCCACTTCTACTCCAATGGTTATCAACTTATGAGAGATCAAAGATCAATAAGGTCGAACGACACCCGACATTCTGCCATGGAGGAGAGATTAATGTCCTTCATCATGGGCTGGACCCATGGTATACCAACAATCTACCCCTCCAGTCATGATCGAAATTCGTCCCTCATGGACTGGAGGGGGAGATTGTTAGCATACCATGGGTCCAACTCATGAAAGGACATTAAAGGCCCAGCCCATTATAAAGGATGGATGCTAGAAAATTCTAGCATGCAAAGTAAGATGGCTAGTCTAGAATTATTTAAGCTAGAGGTTTGTAGAATATACTAAAAACTAAAAACTAGTTCTAGTTTGTAGAAAGAACTAGAAACTAGCAGAATGCGCCCTCACGTATAAATATGGGTGTAATGTTGATGAAACAAATCAAGAAATAAGTGAGTAGCAAAGGATCAAGTCCAAAGCTAGAGTTCCACTCCAAGAGTGAGAGTGAGAGTGAGAGTGTTCCACTACACATTGTGTGAGTGAAGTTTAGTGTGAGAGAAAGTCTTGTTATACTTTCTTGTATCCATCAAGCCCTGTCTTTGGCTTGGTAAGACTACTCTTGTTGTATTCATCATTTTCATATAGTGAAGATTGATTGTTGTTTCGTGGACGTAGTCATAAATAGCTGAACCACGTAAATTCTTGGGGTCCATTTTCTACTTTACTTTGTGCATTCTCTATCTCGTAGTACCGACATCCCTAACAAGTGGTATCAAAGCCCAGTTGGCTCGTACTACGAGATGGAAGGAAGTGGCACTACGATCAAACTCACCAACTCTAATTGGGTAACATGGAAGTCAAGGATGTAGGACATTCTCTATTGCAAGGATCTGTATGAGCCAATTGAAGGAGATGCCGCTAAACCCCAGAGCATGTCTGATGCCGAGTGGAAGAAGATGAATTGCAAGGCAATTGGCACAATTAGACAATGGGTGGACGATAGTGTTTTTCACCATGTGTCTAATGAAACCAATGCCCGCGAGTTTTGGACGAAGCTTGAGTCTTTGTTCGAGAAGAAGACCCCAGCCAAGAAAGCCTTCTTGATTAAAGAGCTCATCAATGTGAAATACAAGGATTGTTTAAATGTAACAGAACACTTGAACAATTTCCAGAATATCATCAACCAATTGGCTACTATGAAAATGATGATCGAGGACAAGCTACAAGCGCTCTTGTTACTTGGATCCTTGCCAGACAGTTGGGAGACCCTTGTGGTGAGTATAAGTAACTCTGCTTCTAATGGTGTTCTTACTCTTGATAATGTTAAAAATAACATGCTCAATGAAGAAACAAGGAGAAAGACTTCTAGCACAGATAACAACCAAGTATTTGTCATAGAAAACTGCGGAAGAAGCAAGAGTAGAGGGCCTAAAGGTCATGGCAGAAGTCCTAGTTGATCCAAGTCAAGGTTCAGGGGTGCATGCCACCATTGTGGTAAAAAAGGCCATATGAAGAAAAATTGTCGAGTTTGGAAGAGAAAGAAAAAGGAAGGAAACAATCAGAAGAAATATGATACTGGTAATACCACCGTTGTCACATGTGGTGATGTATCAGAAATATTGTCTGTTGGTGAATGTTTGCATATGGGTGATTCTGACAGAGATAATGAATGGATCTTTGACAATGGAGCTTCCTTCAATGCTACATCCAAACGGGAGTTCTTCAGTACATACAAAGAAGGTGACTTTGGCATAGTGAAGATGAAGAATGAAAGCTATCCCAAAATTCTTGGAATTGGTGATATTTGCTTAAGAACTAATCTCGGCTACCAGTTGATGTTGAAAGATATGGGACATATTCCTGATATACGTCTCAATTTGATATCCATCGGTACCCTTAATCGACAAGGTTATTATCACCATATTGGCGAAGGAAAATTGAAGCTACTAAAGGCTTAATGGTGGTAAGAGCACGACTTTGTTGTACGTTGTACCGGTCAAATGCCAAAGTTTTGAAACGTGAGTTGAATGATGTGGATGACTTATCTCTAGACTTGTGGCATAAGAAGCTAGGCCACATAAGCGAGAAAGGCCTACAAGTTTTGGCAAAGAAATCTTACATTCCCTTTGCCAAAGGTACGTCGTTAAACTCTTATGAGCATTGTTTATTCGATAACTAGAGAAGAGCTAGCTTTTCTGTTCCATTTACAAAGAAAGGAAATTTGTTAGATCTTGTTTATTCAGATGTGTGTGGTCCCATAGAAGTCGAGTCACTTAGAAGAAATAAATATTTTGTTACTTATATTGATGATGTTTCACGAAGGGTCTTGGTGTTTTTATTGAAATCCAAAGACCAGGTGTTTCAGACATTCCAAGAGTTCCATGCCATGGTGGAGAAGGAAACTGGGAAACTCTGTAAGTACTTTCGTAGCGACAATGGCGGCGAGTACACATCTCACTAGTTTAAAGAGTATTGTGTGAAACATGGCATACGTTATGAGAAGACAATTCCTGGAACTCTTCAACATAACGATGTTGCTGAAAGAATGAACCGAACCATCATAGAGAAAACCAGGTGTATGCTAAGGACTGCAAAGTTATCTAAGCAGTTTTAGGGTGAAGCTGTAAGGACAGCTTGTAATAATGTGTCTTACTCTGAAGGTGTTTGGTTGCAAAGCTTTTGTGCATGTGCCCAAAGAGTAGAGATCGAAGTTAGACTACAAAGCTGCACTGTGCATTTTTCTTGGTTATGACGGTGAAGATTTTGGTTACAGATTATGAGACCCATACCAGAAGAAGTATATTAGAAGTAGAGACGTGGTCTTTTATGAAGATAAAACAATTGGGGGTTCGAATAAAGAGGCAGAACCAGATGGCGCAGTAAGAGGAGTTGATCCATTAACTTCAGATAAAGAAAGTCACAGTGACATCCTTGAAGCAGCTACTAATGAAGTGCCTGTAGAACCAGATAATGCTGATCAAAGGGAGTCTGACCAACATGTGCCACACCATGAGATCACTGATCATGGTGAGCCTAGTCAAGAAGAGCAAAATCAATGAGAACATGATCAGAGGGAGCCTCCAGCCCCGCAAGAGAATGAAGACCAGGTCAGAAGATCCAACAGAAATCAAAGACCGTCTACCAAGTATTCTTCATCAGAGTATATCATGTTGACTAATGTGGAGAGCCCGAAACTTATGAAAAGGCCAGAGCTCATAATGACAGTGACAAATTGATGAAAACAATAGAGTCAGAGATGGATTCCTTATTAAAGAACGATACCTATGAGTTGGTGGAGCTTTCAAAGAGCAAAAAAGCATTGAAAAACAAGTGGGTGTTCAAATTAAAAATAGACGACAACATGACAAGGTACAAGGCTCATTTGGTTTTCAAAGGTTTCGATCAACAGAAAGGAGTTGACTTTGATGAGATTTTCTCATCGGTGGTGAAGATGACTTCCATTCGAGTTATCTTTGGTATCGTAGCAAGCATGGATCTTGAACTAGAGCAGTTAGACGTTAAAACTGCATTTCTCCACGGTAATTTAGAAGAGGAGATATACATGGAGCAACCCAAAGGCTTTGAAGTCAAAGGTAAAGAAAATTTGGTGTGCAAGCTGAAGAAAAGCTTATAGGGTGCGTTTGTTGGGCCGGACTGTCTCGGACTGGACTAGCTGCAAGGACTAAGCTGGACTGGCTTAGACTAGACTAAGCTGGACTAACTTAGTGAAGCGTTTGGTGCAGTGTCGGACTAAGAAGCAGGATAATAAAAACAGTACTGTTCACCAGATTTGTGTTTGCTTACACTAGGACTACAAATTTTTGCCATTGTGTAATAGAGTAATGCTACAAATGTCATGAGAAGATACTTGTGTAATAGAGTAATCCTAAACTTTATGAAATAAAATCGAACATTAACTAATGATAGTTTTCTTGGATTATAGAGTTTAAGAAAACGAAACTCATATTAGATATTTGCCTGAAGCAAATAAAATTGCCTTGGAAAATGTCACTTAAGTTCTTCACGTGCATGATATATGGTGTTCTAGTTCTCTGTTGGGTGAAGATGACTAGGATCCAATGGTGGTAGGGTTTTGAAGGAAGGGGAAACGTGAGTACTAATACTTTGGTTTCAAGAATCCTCCAAGTGTACCCAACAAACCTTGCTCAAAAGAAAACAAGATAGAAAAGCATGGTAATTAAACAGGCTATAAGGGCGGCCTCATTTTCCATGTGGCATAATTCATAGCTGACTAGCTTAACAAGTAAGAGCAAGTACATAAGAAGATACTTGTGACAAGTCAATCTTTACCATTGATTGACTCTTAAAACATCATTCACTAAACTTTCATCTAGGATATTTTACAAAATACCAGTGAACTATAGTATACCATTCCAAAGTAGATCTCCATAATTTACAAACTCCTAGTTAACATTAGCCAAAATACTTCATAGTGGAAAGCTAAGTTATAATCCGCTTCACTAAGATTGTACGATTAATAAAATACATACATGTCAAAAGGCACCACATAATATAGTCATCCGCTTGCGTTGTCGTTTAAAAGCCTTTGGACGAACACTTTCTTGAGTTCCGGTTTGATTGCTCTGAAGACTCCCACATTTTTTGGTTTATCCAAAATAAGAGACAATGCATCAATTTGATCCATAGGAGAAAAACCCATTTCTTCAAGTTCGTTAGCTATGTCACTATGATCTGCAGTACCTTGAACTAAAGCTTCAGTTACCATTTGCATCATCTTCCCACTTTCAACATAAAATTCTTTCAGTCCACTGATAATTGCCTCGGTTCCATCACTTGAACTTCCCACACCTTTTTTCCTCTTTCGTTGGCTATTTTCAGACGGGGTGCTTTGTTGGCTTTGTTGGTTGATTGAAGAAACAACATTTTCACCTCCAATATCAGTTGCACCAACCTGATCATGACTTTGTTCATCCACCATTTCAGCAGGGGTTTCGGCTACATTACCCATAGCCCGATCTTTTCCAAATATATATGCAAATCTATCATACAGTGGAAAATGTTTGCTTCTCCATCCATCGGCTTCTTTATTTTTCTAAGATTATATCAACATAGCAAAACTAAAATTTAGCATGCATAACAAATATAGCAGCAAGAATAAAACAAAACTATAAATAAAATAGGATATGAACCTGCACATAAGTTTGCCATGCGTCATCACTGTCAACTTCAACGCACTTTTTGACATCATTCCATGCAAATCCACTTGTGTTTATCATGTCAACGACCATACTATATGTTTTTTTTTCCATTTCTTCAACTTTGACTCAATATGTGGAGTTGCCTTTATATTGGAATGAGGACATAAAACATTGACAGCTTTCGCTATTTCAATCAAAGTACCTTGTTTGAAAGCACCGGTGTCACACCGTTGCTTCCGAGCAACAAAATCCTCAAGCACGGATAGTAATACTTCTTCCTCAAATGCTTCCCATTTACGCCTTCTTCCTTTTGGCTCTCGAGTAGCATTCAAAAGATTGTCGTTATCCATACCTAAACAAAAAATATTTGAATGTACTAAAATACAATACAAATAATCAATTTGAATAATATCCAATCAATTTGCATAATATCCAATCAATTTGCATAATATCCAATTAATTTGCATACCATCCAATCAATAAAAAAAGTTTTAACATTCACTGATGAGCAATCTAATAATTTTGCTAATATCCAACAAATGCATGATAAAAACACACACTAAAATAAAATGTTATCATTAACACATATAGCTAGTTCGGTTGCTGGTTCCTAATTGCTCTCCACTCATTATACATTTCCTGAGCCATGGCATTCCTCTTTGCAGTCCACTGGTCTAATGCTTCAACACTACCAACATATTCACCTTCTTCTGTATTTTGTCCATCTTGTATTATTGGCAAATTCTCCATTGGATCTACAGACATCTCTTGCCTAATAAGATTGTGTAGTAGGCAACAAGCGGTAATTATTCGACCTTGTGTCCTTATCGGATAGAAATATGGACTTCTTAGTATCAACCACCTTCTTTTTAGCAAGCCAAAACAGCGTTCAATTACATTCCTTGCCTTAGAATGCTTCATGTTAAAATATTCTTCCTTATTAGAAGGTGTTCGTCCCTCCCATTCGGATAAATGATAAGGTATTCCTCTATAGGGTGCAAGGAATCCTTCACCATTTGTATAACCACCATCTACAAGGTAATAATAACCTAATAAAAAAAACAGACGTTATTAGTGTTTTGTAGTTGACAAACAAAACTAGACCTAACTTACAAAGTTGAGACTAACTAATAGTCTTACCCGTTGGTACCTTAAAACCATTAGGCCTAGTAATGGCATCATGTAGCACTCTAGAGTCTGATGTGGAACCCTCCCACCCCGGAAACACATATATGAATTGCATATCTTCTGAACACACACCTAACACATTAGTTGCGACTCGACCCTTTCTTGTTCGGTATCTTGGTTTATCAATTTCAGGTACATGCACATGTGTTCCATCTAATGCTCCTAAGCAATTCTAAAAAAGAATGAGCTTTTGTTAATTTATACAAAGGGAATGAAGAGTTAAAGCTTAGGGAAAATGAAAAAAAATTATCATACCTTAAAACATCGCCACCTAGGATCTGTAGAATCAATAGGCACAGGCTGAGGGACTTTTAGTAGGATAACTTGTAATCGCAAAATTCCTTGCAATATGCTATTGAAATACCTACTTATACTCTCTCCCGACCTATAAAATCTACCGCCAACACTACGATTCTTAGTATGATGTGCTAGTATTTGTAAAGTCATACACACCTGCTCCTCTACATACACCAAACCATCAGTTTTTACCCTCCCATCTTGACGAAGTAAGTCACATAATATGCCAAAACTCCTTCTATCCATTCTCAATTCGTTGACACATTCAATATCAGTATTCCCTATGATACCATTCAGATAACACAGACTAATCTGTCGTCTCACAAGTGAATGGTTAGTCAAAGTGCGTCGTTCAATATGTCTCTGTTTGGCCCTTAGCATCATCAACACAAGAATCGTACAAATGCAAATTGTCTCTAAATGAGACATCTCTAACAATAAGAACAATAAAAGCTTCCTTCGATCCATATCTATCCAAACAAAAAAAAAGGAAAAAAAATTAAGGACATTATATATGTAATATTTACTGTTATTAAGGATGATGGAAATGAAGTGATTATGATACGAAATATACGCCTGATGTTAAAAAAAAGATTTTATTAATCCGAGCCCGACCCAACAAATATACGCCTGATGTTGAAAAAAAAAAGTTTTTATTAATCTGAGCCCGACCCAACAAATATACACCTGATATTGAAAAAAAAAAGTTTTTATTAATCCGAGCCCGACCCAACAAATATACGCCTGATGTTGAAATTTTTTTTTTATTAATCCGAGCCTGACCCAACAAATATACGCCTGATGTTGAAAAAAAAAGTTTTTATTAATCCGAGCCCTACCCAACAAATATACGGCTGATATTGAAAAGAAAAAAAATATTTGTCCAACAATCAAATTCATATTCAAAATGTTCTACTCTTATACATCTATTATTTATCCCATATATTCTTCATTTATTAACATAAAAATTAAAACTAAACTCTAAATACAAAATGCTTATTAAACGACCGTAAACGTGTGTCTAACAAGAGTAGTCAGTGCTAACTATGTAGAGAACAGACTAGCATAATGATTGCTGTCATTGCTAGGCATTGCATGTCAAGAGGGAAATTAAAGGACACATGTAATGCAGTAGCCTTTGCGATAGCCTTATCCTTCCGTTTATGCTCATCTTCTCTGCAACCAACAACCACATAATATTGCAGTTCAGCATAAACCCCACACAGTACAAAACATTCACATTGTAATATTCATGGTTATAAACCAAGTAGATAACCGTAAACCTCTGTTTAACCAAATGTGCAGAACACATACACACACAGTACACAAACACACACACATATGGGAATTAATTCGGTTCCCCCCCACCCCCACGTTAATGAGTACACACACACACACAAAAACACAGATTACATACACACACACAAACACAGATTACACAGACACACACACGGGTGTTATTGCCATGGTTATCAATCTCCCCCCTACACACACACACACAATCGTTTGAAATGTGCATAACACACACACATACATTGCACAGACACACACACACACACACACACACACACACATATTACACACACATACACATTACAGACACACGCACACACAGACTACACACACACACACACACACACACATTACACACACAGACACACAGATTACACACACACAGACACACATACACAGAGATTACACACACACACAGACACACATTACACACAGACACAGACACACACAGACACACATTACACATTACACAAACACACACACACACACACACACACAGAGATTACACACACATACACAGACACACACACACAAACACAGATTACACACACACACACGGGTGTTATTGTCATGGTTATCAATCCCCCCCCCACACACAGACACATACACTATCCTTTGAAATGTGCAGAACACACACACACACACATTGCACAGACAAACACACACACATTACAGACACACACACACACACATTACAGACACACGCACACACAGATTACACACACACACAGACACACACAGATTACACACACACACAGACACACACAGATTACACACACACATTACACACACACAGACACAGACTACACACACAGAGACACAGATTACACACACACACAGAGATTACAGACACACACATACACAGATTACACACACACACATAGACACACACAGATTACACACACACACAGAAACACACAGACACAGATTACACACACAGACATTACACATTACACATTACACATTACACAAACACACACACAAACACAGATTACACACACACACACACACACACACACACACATAGATTACAGACACACACAGATATTACACACACACACATGTTACACAGACACAGACACATGTTACACAGTCACAAACACAGATTACACACACATATACACACACAAATATTACACATACACACATTACACATTACACACACACACACACACACACACATGTTACACAGACACAAACACACACACACAGAGATTACACACACACACACACACATAGAGATTACACACACACACATTACACACTACACACACACAAACACAGATTACACACACACACGGGTGATGTTGAAAAAAAGAAGAAGTTATTGTCATGTTACACAGACACACACACACACACACACAGAGATTACACACTACACACACACACACGGGTGATGTTGAAAAAAAGAAGTTATTGTCATGTTACACAGACACACACACATATTACACATTACACACACACACAGATTACACACACACACACACACACACACAGACATACACATACACACACATAGATTACACACACACACATTACACACACACACACACAGACATACATATACACACACATATATTACACACACACACGTTACACATTCCACGCACACACAGAGACACACACACATGTTACACAGACACACACACACACATACACACACACACACACATTACACATTACACAGACACACAGACACACACACGTTACACAGACACACACACACTACACATTACACACACACACACATTACACAGTACACACACACACACACATATTACACACACACACATGTTACACAGACACAGACACACACACACATATTACACATTACACACACACACACACATTACACAGTACACACACACACATATTACACACACACACACATGTTACACAGACACACACACACACATATTACACATTACACACACACACACAGATTTCACACACACACACATTGCACACACAGACACAGACACGCACATACGCGCGCGCGCGCACACACACACACACACATGTTACACAATTTGACCTAAAAATATGAAAACCTAGAATCTAATCTCAATTTGACCTAAAAATCAAAACCCTATATAATTTGTTCAAATCCAGAGGTCTATGATTCAAAATTTCTCAAACCTAAAACAACAAAATCAAATAAACCTCAGTAATATCACGATCTGCAAAACAAATTGACGAAATAAATCGAAGATTCGAAGTTTACCAGACAACTCGGAGCAGATGAGGGCGAGCAGATGCAAGGACGACGATGACGGAGCAGCGCGAGGACAACGATGACCGAGCAGCGCGAGGACGACGATGACCAAGCAGCGCGAGGACGACGATGACAGCAGAGACGAGGATGAGCGACGTTGGGGGTTCACTCTCACGATTTTCTATCTATCAGAATAAGGGCTTACGAGTCCGCCCAAATTTGGGGATCCCCGTTAAGAACGCGTAATGAGGTCGCTAATCCCAGCGAGTCCGACCTAAGGCCATTTAACCTAATCCTAGTGCAGGCCAAACAACAGACTATAGTCCAGTCCAGTCATGTCCCTTCTAATCCGGTCAAACAAACAGGGCTATATGGTCTTAAGTAGGCTCTGAGACAGTGGAATAAGAAGTTCAACTCATTCATGGTGAATAATGGGTACAAGAGAACTCATGTTGACTCTTGTGTCTATATCAAACAAATTTTTGGAGGTAAATACATCATTTTATTGCTTTGTGTTGATGACATGTTGATTGTCGGTCAAGATGCTTCTATGATTAAAAAAACTCAAAGAAGAGATATCTAAGTAATTTGACATGAATGAGTTAGGGCCAGCCAAGCAAATTTTGGGCATGGAGATAATTTGTGACAGAAAATCCAAGAAGTTATGGCTGTCACAAGAAAAGTATGTTGAAGAGGTGCTTGAAAGGTTCAACATGAAAGCAACCAAATCGGTAAGCTCACTTTTAGCCACTCATATCAAGTTGAGCAAAGAGTAGTGTCCAAAAACATACGAAGAAAAAGAGAAAATGGTAGTTGTTCCCTACTCTTCAGCGGTATGAAGTATCATGTATGCAATGGTGTGCACACGGCCAGATATTGCTCATGTAGTAGGTGTGGTGAGCATGTTTCTTTCTAATCCAGGGAAGACCACTGAGAAGCTGTTAAGTGGATTCTCAGATATTTGAAAGGGACTTCTAAGATGTGCTTATGCTTTGGCAGTTCCAAACTAATCGTGGAAGGATTTGCAGATGCTATGCGGTGACCTGGATGGTAGAAAGTCTACGTCTGGGTACTTGTTTACTTTTGCAGGAGGAGCCGTGTCATGGCAATCAAAGTTGCAAAAGTGTGTTTCTAGGCTGAATACATAGCTGCTACAGAAGCATGGAAAGAGTTGTTGTGGCTGAAGCGGTTTCTCCAAGAATTGGGTTTGAAGCAAAGTGATTAAGGCGTTTATTGTGATAGTCAGAGTGCTTTGGATTTGAGCAAGAACACTGTATATCATTCACACACCAAACACATTGATATTCGTTATCACTGGATTAGAGATGTTATCGAGAATAAGTTGCTACAGCTGAAGAAGATTCATACCGATAATAATTCTTCAGACATGTTAACAAAGGTAGTCACAAAATAAAAGTTGGAATTATGCATTAAGGTTGTTGTGATGGACTTCAAGTAACTTGAAGTCATGATCGAAATTCCTCCCTCATGAACTGGAAGGGAGATTGTTGGTATACCATGGGTCCAGCCCATGATGAAGGACATTAAGGGCCTAGCTCGTTATAAAGGATAGATGCTAGAAAATTATAGCATGCAAAGTAGGATGGTTAGTCTAGAATTATCTAAGCTAGAGGTTTGTAGAATATACTAGAAACTAGAAGCTAGTTCTAGTTTGTAGAAAGAACTAGAAACTAGTAGAATGCCAAGCCCTCACCTATAAATATAGGTGTGATGTTGATGAAACAAATCAAGAAAGAAGTGAGTAGCAAAGGATCAAGTCCAAAGCTAGAGTTCCACTCCAAGAGTGAGAGTGAGAGTGTTCCACTACACATTGTGTGAGTGAAGTTTAGTGTGAGAGAAAGTGTTGTTATACTTTCTTGTATCCATCAAGCCTTGTCTTTGGCTTGGTAAGACTACTCTTGTTGTACTCATCATTTTCATATAGTGAAGATTGATTGTTGTTTCGTGGACGTAGGCATAAATAGCCGAACCACGTAAATTCTTGGTGTCCATTTTATACTTTACTTTGTGCATTCTTTATCTTGTAGTACCAACATTCCTAACAATTCTCTCTTACAACTATTTCATAATTCTAATAACGTCACTCATTAACAAATATCTTCCACGTGTTTAAAAAGTGAGCCACAGATCCAATGAAAATTTCTCACAACATATAATGGTTAAAAGAGAGAACAATAGTCGGATCTTGCATATTAAGGGATTTTAATCACTTTCTTTTTGGTAACATAAGGGGGGTGGATCACCTTAAAAACTAGCTCGAAGAGTTATTACATATAGTTTGAGTTCTAGGGACTCCCATCATATCATCAAATAACCAAGTTCCAATACAGTCAAGAGGATTCTAAAAAAAAGGTACCCTAGATCCATATTATAGCTCCAAGTGACAATGTCATCTGCCACCATGTTCTTCTCTTGGTAAACATGCACTAACTTGCATTTGACTATGCATGTCATAAGTTGTCTGCAATGATAAATGATGTTGGCAAGAGATGAAAGATGGTATCAATCACAATCATATTATTAATTAAATTAATACTTGAGTCAAATCCATCTTCACGCATAATTTTGAAATGCTCTTGTTAACTACTAGTAACTGCTAGTTCCCGTCCAAAATATGGCCCCCAAATTTTATCATCAACCACCTGTTCCGTGCCCAAGTTGACAAAGAACCTGCCAAGCCCATCAACGGTGTTTTCTCTAAGAACTCCTTCCGCACCTATATTTCCAGTAGCATTGATATGAGAACCATCACTTTAAGTACCCCATTTAAATTATAAAGATGTAGAGGGCGTTAAATTGGAGCATATTATTATTTTACGATTTTTAATTTTTAATATTAAAAAAAATAAAAATAAAAGAAGCCATAGCCCGCTTTTAACAAAAATGAACTAAAAGGGGTCTCCTAGCCGAACAGAAGGATGCTTTTCTTTGAAGCGTTACAGATCGCTCCTTTCTATGGGGTTTGAATTAATACAGAAGAAGCCGATAGGGTACATAGCGGCAGCATTACATGTTCTACACAATTCTACCATTCGCGAACGGTTATTGGTAAATGTTATAAGCACAAAATGATAAAAAAAAAAATTCAAAAAGATGAAAAGAGTTAGAGTAATGTTAAAGAGACTAAATTTATAGATTAAGGAGAGTGTATTCAATTGAAAATTTGAGGGCTTTTAATTATGTTAATGAATTTAGAGGCATTCAATCAGAATTTTAAGTGATTCTCTGAAATTTAATGTGCATACAATCAAAATTTTGAGATATTTTATTAAAATCCTTAGAAATCCGGGTGTATTCAATTAGGACTTCAAATAAGTTTATAACATTTTAGGTGTATTCAATTAGGAATTTATTTTAAAGAATTTTAAAAAGTTGAGGAATTTGAGAGATTTCGAGGGAATTGAATAACTTTTTTATGCAATCTCTACAAATCAATTAAACTCCCTTAAACTGTAACAACTCGTCCCAAAATTTACAGAACGGAAGGGTATTTTCATATTTTCACTTTGGTTGGGTTCTATTTATTTAAAATATGATTTTTGAGTCTTATTTGGTATGCCCAAGTGGGGCCCACCATTGGTTTTTGTCCCCCAGCCCAACTTCTCCTTCCCTCCCCTTTCCATGCACACCCTTACTATTTCTCTCTCTATCCTTTCCCACGAGTCCCTCAGCTCGCTCTCTCTCTCCCTCTCTTCGATTGCACTCCACCACCCACCTTCGAACCCACCACCCCAACGACATCACCACCACTACCATCACCTTCGTGAAAACCTCCTATCTCTCTCCATCACCTTCGTGAAGCTTCGAGACACCCAGAGGGCACTCAAAACCAAGTTCGGCGAACCCTCGAGACCTTCGAGTGAAATCCCGGCCGTCTCCAGCCACTTACGGTGCGTCACAGGTATAAATCATCTTGTTCTCTCTCGTACCTTCCTTTTTATGGCTAGATTGTAGGTTGGGTTGACTGAACGAAGTCAATCGAAGCTCTAGAGGCTCCAGCCTTCTTCCCCTGTGAGAGACGGGCCTTCAAGCCCTTAGGGTCGCGCCAACTCGGGCCCTTGACCCGCTAGAACCATGAGCCCAAACCCTTGTTGCGTAGGCCTTTGGGCCGTATAGGACTCAGGCCTTAGGCCCATTAACCCCAAGACCTAAACCCTATTTAATCTAAAACCCAAAACCCTTTTTAATTATTTAAACCCTAAAACCCTTTTCTTTAGGCCTGGCTTTCAAGCCCAGGCCATTTGACCCAAAACCCTTTAACCCTTTTGGACTCAGGCCTTCAGGCCATGCATAGCTTGGGCCTCCAGCCTAAGGAACCCTAGCCCAAGCCCAAGATCCCAGGCCCAAATCTAATTAACCTTTAGGCCCAAGCCCACTTAAACATAACCCTAACCCAAGCCCAACCCACTTAAACCTAATGCTAACCCAAGCCCAAACCCGGTGACTCGACCCAATTTGATCGTTGACTTTTGTTGACTTTTTTGGGTTTCGGTCGGGACCCCACCTAGGCTAATTTTGACATCCTGAGTCCGTTTCTAATGTTTGTTTTCCCAAATTCAATCATTTGTATATAGTTTTGTTAATTGTACCCTTTATGTGCTTAGGTGCGAATATTAGCGATGATTCTGTCATTCCTATTTCGTACGGCTCTTCGACGATAGAGTATCTGTAAGTGAACCTTTTCTAAAATGCATGTTTTAATAGTATAAATGCATACATGAAAAACATGATTTAATGGTTATGTTTTATAAGTAAATTGGATTTACATTGTATAATTATCATGCTTACCACAAATATTTTGGAATACCATATTTTATTAAACTTATGTTCTTTGTAGTATATATGATGGATAACTATATACTGCTTATGAACTTGCTTTTACACTTCTTTATAGTATATATGATGGATGAATATATGCTATGAAGATGTTTTTGAGATATATGTACCTATGTTTGGAAAGAGTATATTCAATGTTTTTGTACTTAGTTAGTGGTCATTATTCTGCCTATGGGTGAGAGATATGCTTGTTGGCTTCGGGCCGGGAGAAATAATCTCTGACTTCGGGCCGAGAGACATAGTTGTTGGCTTCGGGCCGAGAGAAATGACCTTTGACTTTGGGTTGAGAGACATAGTAGTTGGTTGCGGATCGACAGATATAATTATTGAACACCACAGGTGACTAGGATACCACTAGTTAGTACACTATACACGAGATATGTTTTATGGCATGCTAGGGTTTCAGAAAACTTATCACATATTATGCTATTAGTTTTCATAAAACTTTGGGGTTAGTATGTTGATAACTGTTTCAGTGTTATATATATATATCGACATGGTCCACTCATGTTTGTTTTGCGCCCCTTCAAGACTTAGAATCGAGGCATATAATCCCAGCGTCAAGACACTTCCGCGTTTGCATCTTCGAGTCCTCTCGGTGTAGGACCTACTCCTTTGTTCATTCAATTTTATATTATTTCCTTTTAGTATTCTAAATTAGTTGTATGCTCTGAACACGTTCCTCATTTGCATATTAATTACATTTAAATTTATAAGTCTTATTTATTTCTTGTTCTCATGCATCCTAATATGGCTTCGTCACCTTCGGGTGTCGCCCAGCACGTGCCTACCCTAGTGTTTGGGGAACATCGAGATCGAGGCGTGGCATAAACTCTATGGATTATTAAATCCATTAAAATCTCTCAAATTCTTAATTGGATACACCCTACTAAATTTTATAAACTAAAAGACATGGAAGTTGATGATTGGTTTATTACTTTAGCGTTAATAAACGTGCTTATTCCTATTTATGACACATCATTTAATTTATAAATTTAGTCTTCAAATTTAGTCTCCCTAGCATTACTCAAAGAGTTAACTTAAACAATAATATGCTCAAAACTCAAACTCCAGTTATTCATCCATCCCTAAACTAATTTTCTCATCCCTTGTTATCCACATATATATTGTCCTACAATATACCTAAAGTTATGCCATGTCTACATATCAACCCAATCTTCATGACGTCCACAATCTGAAATAGATGAAGAAGCTGTTGGAGCAATATTAGAAAATATGAAAATAACACAAGAATTTCATTAATAATAATCATAAAGAAATTCACAACATCAATTTCTGTATGAGATTAATATAAACAACTAGAGAGAAAGTTAGAAAAACTGACAAACTTGGAGATTGAGGCTTGCATGAATGCAATGTCCTAAAGACGGAATTTTGCCCTTACTCTTGTGCTTGTAGTTTGGTAGGCGTCCATCTCCCAGGATTCAACAATCTATAATCCGAAGTCAAAGCACTTCAATCTTCGAACTTTGGCGAACTTCATATATTCCGTACTCTCAAGACACGACTCGAAAATTGACTAACAAAGAATAAAAGACATTGGAGAAAACTCTTTTTCTTCAGTTCATTAGATATGTGGGATATTTGAGTTTATATAGAACTTAAGCCACCCTTTTTGAAACATTGTGACTGTTGCCTAAAGTTCCAACGAGCAGACGCAACTCATGAATTTGAATTTAACTATGACACATGACTCTTATTTTTCATTCATATAAAAAATTAAATATTATAATATATAATTTCCAACGATCCCCACATGAATGAAAAATTAGGAAGAATTTGAAAGTACATGTGGACAAGAGATGCATTAGGAGATGTGTTTTTCAGAATTGAACCTACCCTAGTAAATACTTATCAGATTTACTTGGTGACGCAATGGATATGGAATCTTGAATTGTTCACCGCAGCAGTAAACCGAGACAATAAGCAACACATATCACTAATCCTAATATATTCCGGTTCATACAGTTATGTTCATTTTGGTCCTGAACAAATCCCTGATTCGTGAGAGTTTTAGAGAATTTAGCCATCTCATACTCATAGAAGCGACTCACTTTTACTCTCACATAAGTGACCACTGATTAAGAATAGTCTGCTCTATTCCTCTTATTTATAAGATGTCACTGTCAATAAGTATAAATATACACCTTAAAACTTTTGCAGACAACACACTTCTTCCATCATTGGAATGAGGTGTGTAGTGTGTTAACTTCTTTGAATCGTGCCCAACCAGTTTGCCTATTAAACTTAGACCGTGGGATCTCCAATTAACTAAGTTAGGTTTCCACTCAGCTAATTCATTAGTTATATTGGCTTTAACCTTATTTCTCTCGATGACCAACTTACTCTATAGTCTATCCTTTAATAATTGGTACCATTTAAGTTGACCATTTCTAATGTTGGCCAAAATATCATGCATGAAACAAATTTCATCAAGAATAGTTATTTTTCAGTTTTAAGTTATCAAAACATATGTTTGGACTTACTGATAAGTAATTTGCTAGGAAATAGACTTCCCCCACAATTAAGGTATTTGAAAAAATGTCTCTAACCTCTTCACACCTTAAAACTCATTCATAATAATAAAATATTATCTCTCTTACTAAATTACTCCTTCTAATTTGTTTTTTGCCTTATTCGCAAACCATCACAATACATGCATATAAGATTATCCCCTACAACATTTTGAAGCCTATATGCTTCCTATCCGGATTGCATTGTACTTTCATTTGAGGATTTCTTCATTGAAATGCATGTATTTCCACCTATGTACTTTGCCTTCAAATTGTCAAATATTCAATTAGTTAGCATTATTGAATTCTAGTACATATGGATGCTCTTAACTATGAATAACACAACCGAATGGCTATGTACATTTGATTTATATGCTTACTTAATCAGCATCATCTTGTCTAATTCAATTATGTATGCTTACTGAATAAGCATTATTTCCGTGTGTAGTCATTCCTTTTACGGAAGACCCCACACTTTCAGTGTATAATTCCTCTCGAAGGAATTTCCTTTGATTTTATCTACGACGAACTTGGCCTATGAGCAAAACTCATCATTTTTGTTGTTGCCTTCACACGTTACTCCTTTTTCAAGAAGTACTTATCATTCTTTATGATTATTATTAATGGAATTCTTGTGTTATTTTCATAATTTCTAATATTGCTCCAACAATCTAAAGACAAAATTTCGCCCCTACTCATGTGCTTGTAGTTCAGTAGGCGTCCGTCTCCCAGGATTCAACAATCTATAATCCAAAGTCAAAGCACTTCAATCTTCGGACTTTGGCAAACTTCATATATTCCGTACTCTCAAGACACGACTCGGATTTTGACTAACAAAGAATAAAAGACATTGGAGAAAACTCTTTTTCTTCGGTCCATTAGATATGTGGGATGTTTGAGTTTATATAGAACTTAAGCCAATCCTTTTGAAACATTGTGATTGTTGCCTAAGTTCCAACCAGCAAACCAACTCATGAATTTGAATTTAACTATGACACATGACTCTTATTTTTCATTCATATAAAAAATTTAAATATTATAATATTAATTATAATAGAGAGATTATATTCACACACCCCAAATTACTTCTCTCACACCTTTTTAATTTTTTAATATTTTCTACACACCACTAACACTTGATAGAAAAATATTAAAAAATTAAAAAGGTATGAGAGAAGTAATTTGGAGTGTGTGAATATAATCTCCCTTATAATATATAATTTCCTACAGAAGCTGCAACACTCTTTCCTTTGCCATCCAAAGATGCCCTTGTTGGACCCATGTCCACACCTTCCTTTGGTTTTGGTTTCTGTAAAACTTGGAGCTGTTTCTGCAGGATCTGTACAAGAAAAGCAGTTACTAAGCACGAGAAAATGGGGCAACGACCACAAATCACAACAGAAGTGCTTCATCTACCTCTATCTGGTGCTGAAGAAATTTTCTCTGGGCCTCCAGCTGAGAAGCTGTCAGATTTGGATCGCTGCCCAACCTCTGCCCATAGGCCGCAGTGGCTCCAGGGACAAACATGTAAGGTGGAAACTGAGAGGACGAGTTTGCAGCTCCACCTGGGGTTACAAGCTGCGGCTGTGATTGTCCGCTACAAGCTTCTCCACTAGATTCAGTATTAGGGGAGTCAGCCGTATGTCTTTGAACCTGAGGAAGTGCCGCATATCCAGGAGATCTTCACACAAGAGGGCGTAGTTTGTTAGGCTCTGGTACGCAGCATTCTATGCAGTGCAACATATCCAAATCATATGTATCAAGCACACACTCTCACAAGTAACCTAGGAACAAACTAAAATACAATGGAAACATATAACACTCCACCAATAAAAATGTAGACGTTAACTCAGGTTAAAGGTGTCATTACCATACTAGTCTGTTTGCAGAAGGATATACATGAGACTTTCATATATCGATGCTGCAGCAGCAGCTCGGAGCCTGGCTTCATGTTGGCTCACACTATCACCAGCAACTAGGAACTAATTTCTCCACAGCTATACAATAAAGGGAAAGAAAATAAGTCAAACAATTGCAACATTCGCGCCTATTCTATTCCCTGGTTGTAAGGGATTATGATTTCTTTCCAACAGTTAACTCACCACAATTTTATACTGAACAAAATATCAGAGTCCCATATGAATGAAAAACAAAGAGCGACCATGAAGCATGAAATCCAATCGGTGCCTTCATTTTTCATTTCCTCGTATAATAATCTTTCATGCACGTAGGAAAAGGAAATGTAATTTTAAAAACCACAATGTTCTGAAATTAAAAACAACAGAGTGCCTATCCATTAATAACCAAATATCAGACGTTACGTTGTCACACAGAAATTAAAAGACACAGCAACAATTGCAATGCTCAGACAGGAGGTACAACTAGAGCCCTGCAAGTAGTTTAATTAAAATGAAAATTGAATAACCTCGGCTTATGCACATGAAAAAAGTGTCCAAATAATAGTTTCTTGGCTGTTGTCATCTCTTCACGACAAATGATGCAAGTTGCATCACTTGCTTAAAGTTCCTAATTCTTTCATAGAGCTCACGTGTCAAGTGTAGCGGCACGCCATATTACCTAGGATGGGATAAAACTTCACGTCAATCAACATTGAATAACCTCGGCTTATGCACGTCAACAAGCAAAAAGGCTACAATGCTTAAAACTTAAATCGGTAGGACTTCGGCCCAACAATTGTCTCATATTCTAACATTTCATGTCCACAGCTTCTCCGCCACATGGGTGCCAAACATGTTGCAACCAACACAGATTGAGCCCAACGCATTTGTTGGACATCTATAAACAATCAAAATGAAAATTGAGGCTTGCATAGGAATGTCTTTAAAATAGAAATCATTTGTAGAATTATCAGAGAGACGGACCAAAGGCTCACTTACAACAATACCGATATTGTCACCACCTACACAATCCGTCAGATATGAGTTTTATAACCAAAGGCCTCTCAGTACTAGTTGAAGTGAGATTAGGGTATTTACACTCTTATTTTCTAATAGATACGGTTGATGTGGAATATTTCTACATCATTTTGGGAGGCGATTGTTCAATGTAAAAGGTGTGCGGCTTCAACGTTTCTCAGAACTCCTAAAAAATTCCTTCTTATCTTGCGTAAGTAATGGACAAAGGAGGAAGATTCCTCTTGTTCCCAGATAGTTTTAGAAGAGTTCAGGAGAGTTCCTCCTTAGCCTATAAATATGTGTGTATCCTTGGTAAGAACTCAGACTTTTATGGAAATCGGTTCTTTGTATTAACTTTTTTTGTTAATCCTTGTTTGAGTCATCTTTGCAGCGATGACGCTTACTATGATCACCTGTGCTTCCAAATATATGTTGGGGTAAAATTCCTTAACCTCCTTTGTTTAACAATTGAAAAAATTAACATCAATTTCTTTGAAATGCTGCAGTAGGAGATACGGCGATTGGGGTGAATAGACCACAATATTATGATGACATTTCGAAAATAAACCAGGGATAGAGTTATTATCATAGAAAAACTAGTAGACGCTGCATCAAATATGTTGACTTTTGAAGGTTCTTGTTTTGTATTATCAAAATCATGAAGATGAGTAGAATACAAGATACAAATATATAGAGGAGTTTGAGTGAGTTGTAAACTACACTCAACACTCAAGATCTATCCCAAATCTCCTTTAATCAATCAAGGAGCCGGCATAGGGAACTTAACTAAAGCAACTTAACTAAAGCTCCTTGAATTAAGGAGATGACAACAAGATAAGACCTTGTACAAGTTGATATGAACAAGGAGAAAAACAACCGAGTATTAACTGGGTAAAGCACTTTACACAAACACTATACCCGGATAATGCCTGGAAACCCTAAACTGGAGGAACCCTAAATAACCATAAGGTCTTTCAATACTCCCCCTCAAGCTGGATCCAGAAGATTGATGGATCCAAGCTTGCCTAGGAGTCTTTGAAACTGAGGAGAGGCTAACGGTTTAGTGAATAGGTCGGCAGGTTGATCATAGCTCTTGATAAAACGAGTTTGAATGACCTGCGATTGAACCTGTGCCCGAACATAGTGACAGTCAACTTCAATGTGCTTGGTTCTCTCGTGGAAGACCGGGTTCGAGGCAATATGCATTGCTGCTTGATTGTCACAGAAAAGAGACATAGGATGAGGAGTGAAGACACCTAAGTCACATAGGAGGCTTTTCAGCCATATCAGTTCACACGCAGTCGATGTCATGGCTCGATATTCGGCCTCGGCACTGGATCGTGCAACGACAGCTTGTTTTTTGCTTTTCCAGGTGACAAGGTTACCTCCCACGAACGTGCAATACCCCGTTATAGACTTACGATCAATAGAATTACCAGCCCAATCAGCATCGCAGTAGCCTGTAATCTGAGTGTTCTCATTCTTCTTCATGATTATGCCACGCCCCACTGAACCTTTTAAGTACCGGAGTATTCTTTTGACAAGGTTAAAGTGCTCCATCGTGGGAGAGTGCATAAATTGGCTAGCAATGCTTACTGAATAAGCTATGTCAGGCCTTGTAATAGTTAAATAAATCAACTTACCTACAAGGTGCTGATAATAGCTTATGTTTGGAAGTGGTTGCCCCTCTAGGCTGAGTTTGAGCTTTGTATCAAGCGGAGTATGGACAGGTTTAGCATCACTCATGTTTGCTGCCTCGAGAAGATCTAGGACATATTTTCGTTGACTGAGAAAAAAACCCTTGGACGATGTAGCCATTTCTATGCCAAGAAAGTATCTCAGCAATCCAAGATCTTTGATTGCAAAACGTTGTTGGAGTGAGTGCTTGAGCTTCTTTATTTCTTGAGGGTTGTCTCCCGTAATGATCAAGTCATCTACATACACAAGGACGACCAATTTTCCAGCTGTGCCAGTGCGCACGAACAATGAGGAGTCTGTGTTGCTTCTTTTAAAACCAGCAGTTGTAAGGACTGAACTGAGCTTGGCATACCAAGCTCGTGGTGACTATTTAAGACCATAAATTGCTTTGTGCAGTCTGCACACAACATCAGGTTCATGGTTTCGGGAATGACCAGGAGGTAACCTCATGTAGACTTCTTCTTCAAGATCACCATGCAAGAAGGCGTTCTTTACGTCCATTTGATACATAGGCCACCCTTTGTTAACAGTAACAGAAATGAGTACTCTCACAGAGTTCATTTTTGCAACAAGAGCAAATGTTTCTTTATAATCCACATTAAATGTTTGAGTAAAGCCACAGGCCACTAACCTTGCCTTATGTCTTTCTACAGACCCATCTAAGTTGAATTTAACCTTGTATATCCACCTGCAGCCTACTGTCTTTTTGCCTTTGGGCAGTGTCACAATGCTCCAGGTTTTATGTTGATCAAGGGCCTCCAATTCGTCTTTCATGGCTTGCTGCCACACTTGTGATTGATTTGCTTCTTGGAATGACTGAGGTTCAACATGCTTATATATATTACAAAGAAAGGCAGTGTGAGTAGGAGACAAATTTTTATAGGACACATAGTTGGACAGTGGATGCCTTGACTTGTAAGTGACAAAGTCTTGCAGTCTTGCTGGAGGATGTCTTTCACGAGTGGGATTGCGTCGAGGAGCAATGGGAAGAGACTCGTATGATACTTCCTCAGGTGCACAGCTGTGAGGAGATTCATCATCGACAAGAGTGTTGGTCTCATCATTTGAAGCAGGTTTGTCTGTTGCAGTGACTTCAGTAGTAAGTATATCAGTCATTGGTAATGGAAAAGGGTCCAAGCAGTACTCCCCTTCACTTGAACTAACCTCAGATTTGCTGTAATAAGGGTTGATTTCATGAAATCTAACATCCTTGGAGACAATTACTCTCTTAAGTTGTGGATGGTAGCATTTGTAACCCTTTTGTGTGGATGAGTACTCTAGGAACATACACTTGGTTACCCTAGGATCCAGTTTGTCACGATGCAAGGGCTGAACATGGACAAAACAAATGCATCCAAAGACCTTAAGGTGGGACAGATCTATTTTCCTGTTTTTTGACAATTTCCATTGGAGATTTGAACCCTAAAACTCTACTAGGTAACCTGTTGATCAGGGAGGCAGCTGCCATAACACTTTGAGACCAAAAACGTTTTGGCACATTCATTTGGAACATCAATGCCCTAGTTTTTTCAAGAAGATCTCGATTTTTTCTTTCGGCAATGCCATTTTGTTGGGGTGTGCCAACACAACTAGTTTGATGCATGATGCCATTGTTGCCCAAATATTGAGTTATGACTTGGGACATATATTCGGTGCCATTATCATACCTTAGAGTTTTGATTTTGGAGGGAAAATGAGTTTTAACAAGGTTATGAAAGTCCATAAACACTTCCATCACTTCACTCTTTGATTTTAGCAAATATAACCAAGTTGCTTTTGAATGATCATCAACAAAGGTTATGAAATATTTGTAACCATCAAAAGATCCACTAGTTGGTCCCCATATGTCGGAGTGTACAAGTTCAAAAAGATGAGAAGCTCTCGATAACGATGAACCTAGGGGTAGTCTAGTTGCCTTGGACATATGGCAGGTTTCACAAGTAATTTGTTCTTTGCCTAAGTCGGGAAACAAGGTGGACAAAACATGTTGAGAAGGGTGAGCTAGTCGCTGGTGCCACAAGAGATGATCTTGAATGGAGGCATGGACGGGCATAGACTTGGCTTGAAACCCCTTGGGACAGCTTTTCGATAGGTAATAGAGACCATCTAGGCAAAACCCTTCACCAATCTTCTTCTTAGTGACACAATCCTGAAAAGTGACACTTTCTGGTGAAAAAATGGCTAAACAGTTTAAGGATTTAGTGATTTTTCCCACTGAAAGAAGTTGGAATGGAAATGAAGGAACATATAGGGCCATAGACTATATTTGGTCTGATATCAAGTGAATTTTTCCCTTCCCTTCAATTTTGGCACCCTTGCCATTAGCCACAGACACATGTGATGGTTTGTGAAGTTTTTCAAATTTATGTAATGTTGTCATTTGATTAGTCATATGATCTGTGGCACCTGAATCTATAACCCAAAAATCATGCAACTCATTAATTTTAAGAGCAGTTTTGAAGGCATTCACGATACCTTTCAAGTCTTGTTAGGGTATGCAGTCAGAATCGACCAAAAAACCTTCAAACTTGCCAAACAGTGCAGTGGTACTACTATCTTCATGTGCAGCAACTTGACCTTCCCTTTCCTTCTTCTGTTAGAGAAAGACTGCAAATTCATTTATGAGAGCAGCAGGGTTCGCAGTGAACTGTTGGTAAGGATCTGAACTGTTGAGAGATAAAGATGATGCCGTGTTGGCATGAGGATAAGCACGACTTCTCTTTGGTGGAGTCTTATCCTTCATGAAATCAGGCTTGAGTTCTAGATGCAAAATCTAGCACTTATCTCTCACATGCCCGACGTTATCACAGTGTAGGCATTTTAGGTGAGGATTTTTTCCTTTGTATTTTTTTTCATTAGTCAGGTAAGCCCTAGCTTCAGTCACAGTGGTTTTGGTACCACTCTTCATGACTTTTCTTCTTACTTCCTCACGTTGGATGGTTGCACAAACACTTGAGAACGATGGTAGTTCAGAGTTCATGAGGATATGACTTCTCAAGTCCTCATACTCTGAACTCAAGCTTGACAGTAGTTGAAATATCTTATCTTCTTTAGTTCTTTTAAGGAGCATCGTGGGATCAGTGGTGTGAGGTCTGTAGACATCCAACTCATTCCACATGCTCTTTAAAGAACCAAGGTGCTAGACAAAGTTTTACCTTCTTGTTGAAGGTTGGAGATGTCCTTCTTGAGTTGGAAGATCCGTGCGGAGTTGTTCTGGTTGCCATACATCTCCTTCACAGTTGTCTAGAGAGTGAGAGATGATTCAAAATAGCTAAAGAGTTCAGCAAGCTTCCTCTCCATGGAGTTGAGCAGCCATGACATGACCAGTTGGTCTTTACTAAGCCACCCTCCATATTCAGAAGAAGTAACTTCAGGAGCAGGTTGACTGCCATCAATGAAACCAAGTTTGGATCTTCCACCAAGTGCAAGACTAACAACTCTTGCCCATGGCAAATAATTAAACTCATTCAGTAACACTGAACTGAGTCGTTGATTTGGATTGATATCCATTTCAGAAACTCGAACCGAAGGAGAAGCAATGGTGCTTTCATCCTCCAAATGTTCATCAGTCATTTTCTAGCTAAAAGAACAAAGAAACGCAGCAGGAAGGTATGCAGAGACAGGCTCAGAAGAGTGCCCGCTCTGATACCATGTTGACTTTTGAAGGTTCTTGTTTTGTATTATCAAAATCATGAAGAGGAGTAGAATACAAGATACAAATATATAGAGGAGTTTGAGTGAGTTGTAAACTACAGTCAACACTCAAGATCTATCCCAAATCTCCTTTAATCAATCAAGGAGCCGGCATAGGGAACTTAACTAAAGCAACTTAACTAAAGCTCCTTGAATTAAGGAGATGACAACAAGATAAGACCTTGTACAAGTTGATATGAACAAGGAGAAAAAAAAAACCGAGTATTAACTGGGTAAAACACTTGACACAAACACTATACCCGGATAATGCCTGGAAACCCTAAACTGGAGGAACCCTAAATAACCATAAGGTCTTTCAATAAAATACATAAAAGTTTTTCCAGTATAGGGGTGCAGAGAAGAAACATCTAATAGCCAATGTACGTACCATATATAGTCCCACTTATTGTAGTCAATACAAGAAGCTTCTTAGCATTGACTGGGTTCATGTTGAAATTTCCTCATAAAAAGATATTAAAATTTGAAATAAATAATCACGATTGATTAAATTTCTGCAACTTCATTGACTTCGCCTAGTCATATGAATATTAATACAAGTTGGCCCTGGTGATTGAAAACTATATGATTCTGGACCAGTATCGACCTGGTCTGGCACTTGACCAAGACATTTCAAAGACAATGAAGTTGCAGAAATTTAATCAATCAAGATTATTAATTTCAAATTTTAATATCTTTTTATGAGGAAATTTCAACATGACCCTAGTCAATGCTGAGGAGCTTCTTGTATCTTTTTATATGGTACGCACATTTTGGAACATAGTCACCAACCTTGTTGTGCCAGCTCGAAGGCTTTATAAAAAGGATCAGGATCCTCTCATGAGCAAATGGAGAGGATCCTCCTGACCAGGCTCATCGGGCCGTTTAAATTTTATCTAACAGCTACAACTAAGATGCCTCTCTAAAAATTATAATAATTGTAATCGTTGGATAAAATTTGAACGGCCCGATAGGCCTAGTCAAAGAATCCTCCCCATTTTCTCAAGAGAGAGGATCCCGATCCTTATAAAAATTGTTAGCACGGAGGCATTCCTTGCGGCGGAGGTAAAATTTGCGCTCCTAGGCCCTTTCCATCTTTCACTATGAACGTCATGACTAGGCCCCATGACATATGTCGATCAGTATGACAGTGCATAAACCAAACGCCTGCACACAAGGACAACACAAGAACAATTTATCATATTATCTAATTACCATTCATTAATATAACTAATTAAGGGCAGTTAATTACTAGAGATGATGAACGTCTTTATTAATTACGTACCAGGATTGTCTGCCTTGAATCTAATGGTAGTCCAACCATTTTTAGGGACAGCGATGGTGTTTTGAAGAGGAGGATCGACAAGATTATACGTCAAAGGGTCCTTGTCCTTGTCAAAATTCCCAAACCCCCATCCCACAACGTAGAAACTGAATCCATGGAGATGCATCGGATGGTCATCTCCATCCACTATATTTGTCCCCTGAAACACAATCTCCACCGTTGAGTTGTACTCCAGTATCTTCACCTCTGTCGCTCGCTTCGCCGGGAGTAGGTACAACGGCATGTCCTGAGCTGTAAAATTAAATGGCAAGGGCGGGAAATTTGGAAAGCGAGTTCCAAATACCCCATTTACATGGTAATAGTAAGCTTGCAATATGTCAATGGTGGGGTTGACAAAGCTAATGTTGTTGACACTGGCGGCAATACGAGTCCCTTCAGGCCCAGCACATGAATTATTCGGGCAGGGTAGTAAGTTGATGGCGAGTGTAAAGAACAAATGAGTTGTTATCTTGTGCGGCACGTCAACGGGGTGGTTTTTATCAGCCAAGCTTTTGAGTTTACCGGTAAACTGAACCGATGCGTTGGTGTCGTTATGGCAAGGAATATTAGGCAAAGAGGTAGGAGATGAATTAGAATTTCCTTGGTATAGGAGTATGGCTGTGGTGGTTGTGTTGTCGTAGGGAACTCGAACCACACTAGAGTAGGCTTTAGCAGCAATGTAGTAGTTGTTGGGGATTTGGTCGGCGTTTAACAAGAGGTCAATGGTTTGGCCGGGAGATATGGTCACATAATCTGTTGAAAATGGCTTGGTGTAGCTAGCATCTGAGCCTACAACCGTGACGTTGTGATTGGCGATGGCAAAAAACATTATCTCTTGCACTACGGAGTTGATTAGTCTGAGCAGGTATGTTTTACCGGAAACAACTTTGAGCTTAAATGTGTCTGGTTTTGAGCAAGGATAGAGATCGCCGGGTTGACCATTGATGAGGAAAGCATTTGATCTATTTGCGTCCCCTCCGCTTTGAATCATTTCACTGTAAAGTTGATGGATATCTTCCTTCCACCACTCTCCTACAATTTTCGAATCAACAATTTGCAGAAAAATTAGGACCGTAATTTGGAAATGTTTATATAGAGATCACTATGTTCATAATGTCAGAATCTTTTCATTAGAACACATTGAAATTTTAAAAATACATGTATAGAAAATGCCCCAAAAATCCTTTTAACTTTAGCTGTCACAAGTGTTTTTAGTTATTTAAAGCGCTTTAAGCTATTCTATAAGTACTTTGTGGAACTGAAGTTTGAATTGATTTGCATACCCAAGATGATTGGAAATTCTGCGTGAGGTTTGGGAAAAGGGTAAGTGGTTCCCTTCTTGGGGTATATGACTATAGCACCGTGGACGGTGGCTCGATCCCACGCGCTGTGAGCATGCCACCATAGAGTCCCTTCCTCAAAGGAAAGTATAATGGTTTGGGTAAACGTGGCTCCTGGTTGAATAGGACATTGCGTGATGTATTCAGGACCGTCGGACCATGGATTCCTCGGTTGCTTAACTCCATGCCTGAAATATAGTGGCCCAGAGCTGTACTCGAATCAGAAAATAACTAAAAGCCGGATGAGAGTACATGCGTTGTATAAAGTTGATCAATTACCAATGGATGGTAATGTTACGATTGCCCTTGTTACGGACTTCCACTAGGACAGTATCTCCAGCATGAGCATACAACGTTGGTCCCGGAGACTGGCCGTTTACAGTCAAGATGTTCTTTGTGCTACACAGTCGTTTGTATGGAGTTTCTTCCACCTAAAATTGATTTATACAACAAACAGAAGATATCAGTTCATTAATATCTTTGAAATCACTGTTATATGTATATGCATGCATTTTAAGTTAATATACTATCGCCGGAAAATGGAAGGGGATCATATTTTAAATCATATTTCGTAAATCAGATTATATGACAGTTGATAATTGGATTAATTTTTTAATAATTTAAATGAAGGAATTCAACTATCAACTATCATATCATGTGATTTACAAAATATAATTTAAGTAAATGGCCTCTCATGCTATTCATACACCTTCATCAGAATTCAGAACTGAACTGGAGTTAATTACCACAAACGTGTAACGAAGAGGCGAAGCTTGGCAATGGAAGTTGCCAACAGTAGACAACAACAAGCCCACTACAAGTTTCAAGCTGATTAAAATCTTCATGCTGATCGACGACGACATTCTTTTCCTATGTCTTTAACAGATGCAGTTCACATGATGAATTGAGGATGGGTATATATATAAGGTTTTTATTACAAATAGTCTTTCAAACTTAAAAGGGATAAATAAAGATTTATTTTGACTAATTAGTAATTACTCATTAATAAATCAAGAGGGTACGTCTTGGTGCTTTAGGAGCAATAAGAAATTCAAAGGCTATGGAACGGGAAGATTGACCAGTCCAACTTGAATTGGACTAGTTAGTTTCTTTAGGTTTTAACTCCAACTGCCGTAGGACTAACGAATATCTTAACAAGTCGTGGAAATACAACCCAAGTTAGCGGCTTAAATCTGGTGCTGCTGCGATAAGGCTAAGACATTGATTAATCCATAATATAATTATTTTTGTAGCTTTTTTCAACCTTTAATCTATTACTTATTTGTGGGAAAGGTCAAGTTTCACCTAATTAATAGTCTAATCAAAATTTCTTCATTTAAAATCTAAAAATTGAACGTTTTGTTGGCCGCCGGTTGCTAGTCAGCTTCCAATTCCACGGAACGTGTTTTCTTTATTCCTCCCCCCTCCCCACCAACCCCCAGTACTTTTCGTTTCCTGCCGTCACAGATTTTTTGGTTTCATGGCTGTCACAGACAATTTACTTTGCTTCTACTCTTATATTTCTGGTGCTTAGCGCTTCAGGAAATTAATTTGCATAAATTAACACTCAATGAAGATCGATCTTATATGTCCAAATTAAACCTGATAACGAAATTTGAGGAATTAACACAACATGCAGATTGCAGCATGTTAAGTTAATTGCGATGTGAGCTTTGGGATCAACCCAAAACAAAAATATAGTAACAAGGGAAGGTCAATTGTTGTGGGTACGGAGTCAGGTGATGAGTCAACAAAACACAATACCCACTCCTAGGCTTCTACTTCAACGGTTATGAACTTATGAGAGCTCAAACATCAATAAGGTCGTAGGACACCTGACATTTTGCCATGGAGGAGACATTTTCTCTTGCAACTACTTCATAGTTCTATAGTAGTGTCACCCAATCAATAAATATTTCCCACGTGTTTAAAATGTGAACTACAATAAAACTTCCCACTTGTTAAAATGGTTGAAAGATAGAACGATAGTTGGCTCTTTTATATTAAGGGATTATGATCACTTTCTTTTTTGGTAACATAAGGGGGTGGATACCTCCAAAACTAGCTTGAAGAGTTATTACATATAGTTCGAGTTCTAGGAACTCACATCATATCATCAAATAACCGAGTTCCAATCCAGTATGGAGGATTATAAAAAAATGATACCCAAGATCCATATTATAGCTCTCACTAGCAATGTCATCTACCATCATATTCTTCTCCCGGTAGACATGCACTAACTCACATTCAATTGTAAGTGTCACAAGTTATCTGGAATGATTAATGATGTTGGCAAGAGGATGAAAGCTAGTATCAGTCATAATTTTGAAATGCTCTTGTCAACTACAAGTTCCAGTCCAAAATACGGCCCCCAAATTTCAACATCAACCACCAACCTTTTGTCCAAGTTGACAAATAACCCGCAAAGCCAATCATCGATGTTCTCTCTAAAAACTCCAGCACCTTTTTTTTTACTAGGAGCATTGACTGGAGAAGCGTCATTTTAAGGACCGCATTGAGATTTTAAAGATGTAGAGGGCGTTAAATAGAAGCAGGCTACTATTTTACGATTTAAAATTTAAAAAAAAAAAATTTAAAACAAGCCACAGCCCTCTTTGAACAAAAATGAAGAAACAAGGGTTTCTTAGTTTAGTAGTGAGGTGATTTTGAAAAAAAAAATTGATATAAAAAAAAGTTGAGGGCATTTTTATGTTTGGTAAACTTTCAACTTTAGCTTTTTTTTTCTTCACAGTTTTGGGTAAAAAAAAACCAAAAAACAGAAGCAGCAAAAGGTAGCTTTGAAAAACCGGCTTTTCAACTTCTGTGCAAACCTCTAAAACATGGGTGAACAGTGACCCTTTAATGAAAGTTTCTAAATGGCAATCCTACACTCCCTTCATCTCTATCATCCCCTTTTTGCTCTTCCCAGCTTCATCTCTACCAAAGATCTTTGAAAATTTGTGTCGCTCTCACTGTGAATCTACCTTGTCCCTCCCCATGAAGATCCGAATCATCACCACCAGAGACCCACAAGCGTCGCCAAGAGGAGAGCCCTAGATTGCTATCATCACAAATTAACCAAAGTTGTTTTACTCAAATGTGCTTAAAACTAAATCAGAATTAGCAGAGGAAGATTGCATGTTCTGAGAAACCACAAATTCGCAGAGGAAGATTGCGGTGGGGAGGTCTTTGTGCTTGGAGTAGAGTGAGGGAGGAGTGGAATCGGGTTTTTGGGTTTTCTTCTTCCTTATCTTCTTTGGGGTCCCATGGATAAGCTTGGTTTTGGGGAACGAAGAAAAGGAAATATGATAGAGAAGCAACGGAGGAAACCAAGAAAAAGAAATATGATAGATAAGCTTGGTTTTGGTCATTTTACACCGTCACAGCTGTTTTGCATAAAAGTTTACCAAACACTATCATACTGCTTTTTTTCTTCTTTTCCAAAAGTACTTTTACAAAATTTGTTTACCAAACACTCTAACCAGCCCTTAGCTGGATACAAGGTTGTTTTTCTTCAAAGCATTACAAATCGCTCCTTTAAAATTTTATTTTTTAAGTTATTAACTTTTTAACACACATATCCTACTATTTATATTTTTAAGTTATTAATTTTTTAATACACATATTTCACCATTTGAATAAAAACACATTATGAACCACCAGTATTCCGATCAAATTGAAAAATCTCGAATAAAGGCAACATTACAAGTTCTACACAATTCTACCATTCGCGAACGGTATTGGTAAATGTTACAAGTACAAAAAGATAAATTTCATTTTCATCAAGATGAAAAGAGTTGACTTATACAATAATATCCTCAAACTCAATACTCCAGTTATTCATCCATCCCTATACTAATTTTCTCATCCCTTGTTTTCTTACAATATACCTAAAGTTATGCCATGTCTACGTATCAACCCGATCTTCATGACGTCCACAATCTGAAACAGATGAAGGAGCTGCAACGCTCTTTCCTTTGCCATCCAAAGATGACCTTGTTGGATCCATGTCCACACTTTCCTTTGGTTTTGGTTTCTGTAAAACTTGGAGCTGATTCTGCAGTATCTGTACAAGAAAAGCAGTTACTAAGCACGAGAAAATGGGGCTAACACCACAAATCACAACAGACGTGATTCATCTTCTCTTTAATACCTCTATCTGGTGCTGAAGAAACTTTTTCTGGGCCTCCAGCTGAGAAGCTGTCAGATTTGTATCGCTGCTCAGCCTCCCCCCATAGGCCACATTGGCCCCGGGAACAAACATGTAAGGTGGAAACTGAGAGAAGGACAAGTTTGCAGCTCCACCAGGGGTTGCAAGCTGCGGCTGTGATAGTCCACTAGAAGCTTCTCCACCAGATTCAGTATTAGGGGAGTCAGCCGTATGTCTTTGAACCTGAGGAAGTGCAGCATATCCAGGAGACCTACACACAAGAGGGCGTAGTTTGTAAGACTCTAGTACGCAGCATTCTATGGCAGTGCAACATATCCAAATCATATCTATCAATCACACACTCTCACAAGCAAACTAGGAACAAACTAAAATACAATGGGAACGTATGACCTCTCCACCAATAAAAATGTAAACGTTAACTTGGGATAAAAGTGTCATTACCATACTAGTCTGTTTGCAGAAGGATATACATGAGACTTCTCATATATCGATGCAGCAGCAGCAGCAGCTCGGAGCCTGGCTTCATGTTGGCTCACACTATCACCAGCAACTCCACCACCCTGAGCCATTGTGCCTGTCCCTGTTCCCAATTAAAATCATCAGTTAACTCGCATTTTATACTGAACAAAAGATCAGAGTCCCATATGATCAAAAATAGATTATATGAATGAAAAAAAAGAGCGACCATGAAACATGAAATCCAACTGGCATTTTATTGGTGCCTTCATTTTTCATTTCCTTCTATAATAATCTTTCATGGATGAAGGAAAAGGAAATGTAAGTTTGAAAACCATAAAGTTCTGAAATTAAAAACAACAAAGTGCCTTTCCTTTAATGACCAAATATCAGACCTTACGTTGTCACATAGAAATTAAAAGACACAACAACAATTGCAATGCTCAGAAGTTTACCCTGTTGATGAACATCTGAACGTGAACCCCTATGTTCGCCAGCTGTACCTGTCCCACTGTCAGAAGGTACAACTAGAGCCCTGCAAGTAGGGCAGGTATGCTGTCGCTCTAACCATGATCGAAGGCAAGACACATGAAAAAGGTGTCCACATAATAGTTTCTTGGCTGTTGTCATCTCTTCACGGCAAATGATACAAGTTGCGTCACTTCTGCATATCCATCATAAACAACTAAGACTCCAATATGCAGAATTTGATGATTACAAAATAAAACACTTGAAACTAATGAGACTTTAAACTTACGCATTAAGCTCTTCAGGCGTAGCATCTGGGAATCGATCATTCATGTTTGATGTGAGCTTTCGATAACGAATGTAATCAGTAATGCGAAGCTTAAAGTTCCTAAATGTTTCATAGAGCTCACGTATCAAGTGCAGTGGCACACCATAGTACCTGGGATGGGACAAAACTTCACGTCAATCAAGATAAGAATAACCTCAGCTTATGCTAGTCAACGAGCAAAAATCTCCACATGCTTAAAACATAAATTCATAGGATTTCTGCCCAACTATTGTATCATACTGTAACATTTCAGGTCCACAGCTTCTCCGCCACTTGGGAGCCAAACATGTTGCATTCAACACAGATTAAGGCCAACACATTCTCAAAATTGTGTCTTTAGCAAAAAATTGTGTGTACAGCTATTTATCTAAACCGAAATATAAACAGAATACTCACGTGAAAATCGCAAGGAAGAAGCACAAATACATAGACAAATGAAGCAAGTCCCGAACAAGTTCCAAGTAGAACGTGTAGACAGGCTTCTTCTCCCACTGTCCCTCCATAAGCATGTCAGTAACATAGAAAACATATTTCACAAATGTTGACACTGTTGTTGTTGCTAGTATCATGTACCTGGATACAAAATCATGAACATTGTTAACATGAGAAAGACTGAAGAATGCAGAAATTGATGACTTATCCAAATTATTGGCTTTTATATCTAAGGCTTTCCCTTTCCGTATAATCCCATCACAACTATTAGTTCTCCCTCATTGCATTTAGTACTCGACATAAATCATTCAATGGATCATCATATCATCTGCCTTATCAACCGCTTTCCAAGACCACATAATAGACTTGCTCAACTCATTTCCAATATAATGAAGCTAAATGCAATATTAATTATCAGATAAAAAGATGCTAAAGTTATCAAAGTTTGATCAAATAAAATCTAGGATGTTCCAAAATGCAAACAAAAAGAATAATTAAGATGGATCACTTACTCGAATGAAAAGAAGAGGGAAACCGAGGCCTTTTGTGTCCTTATCAAGTTGCTAATAGAACTGTACAAAAAGAGACTATCTAGAACAAGCAAGAAACCCAAAAAGGAGACAATCCGAATATGAGACAGCATGGGCACAGAAGGAGTAGTCTCGATGTACTCAACCCTCTTCTGAGCCAACCAATGCAAAGCCTTGATCAACAACAGAGCAGTAACCATAGCAAGAAACGAGACTGAAAAGTCCTGCCTGAATATAGTGATGGCAAAGAGGATTTCCATGACTTCCCGCCACGATTGCTCGTTAAGCCTCTCCACCTCAGCTTCCCGGAGTGATCCAAGGAAGATCTTTTTAGTCAATTGCCACATAGAACACATAATGACCAGACCCATGTTGAGAAGCAACACCAAGCTGATCTTCGACGTCGACAAATACACCATTGCCGGATAAAACTGACCTCTACTACTAAATGCATGATAAACAATCGCTAGGGTTGCTACCAAACTAATCCCGGCATAGGTTTGCAGCTTCATCATTTTCCTCAAACCTAATCGATTAAGGTTGCTGTTACAGGACAACAATTGACAACTTCTTGATGCGATTTTTCCAAACAGATTCAAATTTAAGAACGTTACAGTGCCATCGAGTTGAGACCTAGAGATTCAAACAACACAAATGAAATCCCAATCAAATCAAATGAGCCCTAAATCCGGAGCAATATTAAAATTAAAAATTGGAAAGCAATTTTAAGAAATTACATAATAATTTCGTCTTAAAAAATGAGAATTCATAGAAAAAAATGAAGCAACTGAGAGTACCTGTGAAGTTCGCTCTGTTGAAATTTCGGGTTTTCTGGTGTTTCTTCTTCTTCCTCCCGTCTTTTATTTTCTCAGAAAATTTATAAAAAATAAAAAAATGCTGCCAGGCCAATTAAAAAATGAAAACAAAAATGATGTAGGTCGACCCAATGGGGAAATGCCACGTGGTGAAGGACCCAAACTAAACCCAATCCAAGTTTATTTTTCTGACCCGACCTAAATCCGAGCCCGTCAAATATTAGGAACGGGCTGAGTTCGAGAGAGCCTGGCCATACAGAGCAAGAGAGCGAGGAGAGGAGAGGGAGGGAGGGAGAGAAATGGCGACGGTGGTGAAGAGCGTTGCGAAGGCGATCAGAGAGAGAGGTCTCCGCAGCTACTTAAAGGAGCTCAAGGAGGATGGCTTCTTGTATGTTCTATCTCCATCTTTCGCTTTTCGAATTGATTTATTTGTTTAATTTTGTTAATATAATGCTTCTGGAGATGTCAAAGATCTCAATTTTTCTTGTTGGATGTGTGTGATTGGATTCCAAGAACATCGTTGGTGTTTTCCTTATTGCAAGTAATGCTTCTGAATCCAATCTGTCCTCCTTGGTACTTGATAAATGAGAGACAAATCAATGTGGGATGGCAATTTTAGATTTTGGATTTTGGATTTGGGTTTTCCTTATTTTGCTGCATTGAAGAAAGAAATAATTTTCGGAAGTACGAAAATTTGAAGAGGTGCTGAAACAAACAGCTCTTGAGCTGGGTAGTTGAGAAAATTTTGTTGGTCTGTTCCTCTGATATTAAATCTGTTTGCTTGGTAGGAAAATGTAGGAAGGAAAACATATTAAAAGCTAAAACTTTTGTCCAAATGCTTTACTCTTTGGCGCTCAGGGACGATATCTTTTGTTATAATTATTGTTTTGGAGCACTTTCTGATGTAGAGGGTTCACTGAGACGTCTTTTAGTAGCTCGTTGAATGGCTCTTAAATTGCTTTTTTGGGTTTTGTATCCTATATCTTTATACCGTGCTGACTGTTTATACTGTTCCAAATCTTGCAGAAATTGTATTTTCGATGGAAACCTTACGTAAGTCACATTATTTCCCCTTTACTTGAAATCCTTGACAAACAAGCATAATGCGTGTTTACATGATATTTAGAGTGTTAATATTTAGAGTAAAGATCTTGAAAAACAGAAAAAGTCACGTGTGTTAAACTTTATATGCCATGTTATTCGAAGGGAACATAAAAGTTAAAACATTGAATTGTGACCGGTAGGCTAGTTGCTACTTGGATGCTGCAAAAAGCAACAGCCCCATAAGGATAAGTTATTCATAATTCTGGGAGTCTGATATAGTTAACAATTGCTCTCTTGTAAAGAAAATGAAATTTGGAATGAGGGATTACTTTTGCTTCTTTGTGGTTTTCATTTTTTTAATTGTGTTAGTCACCTTTGTTTCTTTAGCATATCTAGCAAATTTTTGTTTGATGCTGTAGGCAAACTAAGATCCACAATATTGGGGCAAGGCTTGTAGGTGTTGATAACATTGGCAATAAATATTATGAGAAGCTTGACACTCAATACGGTTAGTGTTTTCTTCATTCCCTACCTTTTGATGCCTTTCTTACTATAGCATAAAAATATTCTATACTGCATTGCACTGGAGTTGTGACATTGGTGTCGATTATCGTTTCCAAGAACAAGCCGTATTCAAATCATGAAACAAATTTTAATCTTATGGATCTTTTCAAATCTTATTTCCATATTCCTAAGGTTATGGAAGAAGGTAAAGAAATAATTTTAGTTTCCTAGGAAGTGTGCAAATTCCTCTTCCCCATGGTAAAATGGTTTGACTCTTTTGTTGGCTTAACAAATTTTAACAAAGGTCCCATATTTCTTTATAAGAATGCAAGGAAATTAATGGTGCTAGCCTGCTAGGGGGTTTTTGTGCAATTGGACAATTCATATTAGCTGCTTACATGCCTTGGTGCATAAAATTTCACCACATCCATGCGACTATGCTGAGTTACAGCCATGAGTTAGATATAACGACTGTTCTAATTTTCGTCTTTGATGCATTGGGAAGATGCCATTCTTCAAAGTTTTGCATTGCTTTGAGGTTATTGTGGTATGAATGCTCACAGCTAACAATTGACCAGAGGGATTTTACAGGAAGACACAGATGGGTTGAATATGCAGAGAAGAGTCGCTACAACGCTTCTCAAGTACCACCAGAATGGCATGGTTGGCTGCACTACATAACTGATCATACAGGAGATGAGGCCAGTCCTGCTTCCTTTTTAAATATTTGATCGCGTATGAGTATGCTGTGAAAATCTTGTTACATGTAGCTAACAAACAAATGAATTCTTGTTGCAGCTTTTGATGCTAAAACCAAAGAGGTATGGCATTGAACACAAAGAAAATTTCACTGGGGAGGGTGATGAGTTTATTTACCATTCCAAAGGCCACAGCCTCAATCCAGGGCAGAGAGACTGGACCAGGTACCAACCTTGGGAACCAACCAAGGAGTGAGTTGTTTCTGTGGCACTTACGTGCTCAAACTTGAAAAGATTTGGCACTATTGTGCTGTGTATTCGGTTAATAAATGGCTTGTACTTGTGTTAGCTGTGAATCTTTTAGAATGCTTGCTGTGTGGAGAACAGTCCTAAAAACTTCATAGTTCAATGAAATGCTGGTATTTTGATTTGTTGAGTGAATAGTATCAGTTCAAAAGGGTTGTGTTTCGTGGTAGCAGTAGCAATGTGCACTGAGCACTGCTAGTGCTAATTGGTGATGTTCTCGAGGGCTGAAATGTCCGTTGCTGAGCGAAACAGATACATAAAAAGAGCATACATGAAGAGCATGAATGAAAAAAAGTAGGTGGATTACACATTGATTTGGGTAATGGGCCAATGGCAATACCGAAACATACATGTACGGGATGACTAGGAGTGTCGCTCGTGACATACCCGATCCTTATCACTCAGTGAGCTTTTACTAATCCATAATCAAATTTAGAGGAATTGAATTTAGGAGGAATTGAAATGAGGTGGAATCAAAATCAGATTCCTGTTTAAGTTGTTTATTAAAACTGTCTGAAATCGGAATAGGAATGATGTTGAGTTCATATAAGTTGTTTACTAACTCACTTCAATCGGAATGAAAACTAGGTTGGTTATTATATTGCCCTTACATAAAAAAATTATTTTCATACTAATTAATTAAATTTATATAATAAAATTCATCTATATAAACATATATAAATAGATTTTATTTATTTATTAAAATATGACAAGAATGATGTTGAGTCTATATAAATTGTTTATTAATTCACTTCAATCGCAATGAAAACTAAGTTGATTACTAAATTGCCCTTACATAAATAAATTATTTTCATACTAATTAATTTAATTTAATTCTTAATTAAATTTATATAAGAAAATTATCTATATAAAAATATATAAATAGGTTTTATTTATTTATTAAAAGATGGCATAATGAGTGTGAATCGAAAGGCAATATTGGGATAATAAGAAACAAGTGAGGGCATAATAGGAATAAAAGATGCCTTCCCGATTCCTTACCCTCAGGGAATTCAAATACCTCACAAAATTAGGGAATCCCGTTCCTCCAATTTCAGGAATTGAATTCCTTGTTTCGTGTAAGCTCCACCACTTTTTTAATTTCTTAATATTTAGTAAACACTAGAATATAATTTCAAATAAGTAAGCGTGGCAAAAGGATTTGTCTGAATTGATGGGAGTGGAATGGACGAGTAAGTGGAGATCATACTCTCCACGAGTCGGCCTAACAAGCTAGTGAAGGAGAAGCTTACAAGTCGACAGACACTGCCACAGCGTCTGCTACATTCCGCGGGATGCTTTTCTAATGCGGAAAAGGATTGAGCATCAGCTCAGGATCTTATTACTGTTACATAAAAATCCTACAGTCACAATTATTATAAATGTAAATTGATTTTCTTATTTATAATTGTTAAATTTTCATCTAACGATTCTTGTGTATGGATCAATAGGATCCTGAACAGATGCTCAGGAGAAAATCTATTTCCATCTAATACTACGCATTTGCAATCATTTTCAAAATCATGTGCCAAATTTTTACCCAAAAGACCAGATAAATAAACAGAGAAAACCTTGTGCCAAATTTGTCATGGAAAATCACTAAAAAGCAAGAGCGTAAAGGTAAGCTAATCAATCACGACTTCGCTTCACCTATAAAAACCCAAGTGGGATTTAAAATTAAAAATAATTACACAAAAGAAAGCCTCCGCAGCAAAGCAACCTCCTTTCTCTGTTTCTGCTCGAGTCAGTTTTTGAGTCACGAGTTACGACTCAGTTTGCATGACCACTGCATCCGCATTTGCACTCGCCTAACTAACAACATACGAACTTTTTTATTTACGACTTCTTTCTTCTCATCGCCCTTGCCAGTTTCGATAACCTTCTCTATCGATCTCCACGTGACCCTGAGAAACCAAACCAAAAAAAGCTCCTAAATTTCGTTTGGTATTCTTTCATACGCCCGACAGCAACCTCCATTCAGTTCAATTTCCGGGGAGCTTTTTGGTGTGGTGAGCTGCAGGCAGCAATGGCGTCCGATCCTGAGCAACCCGCGCTCTCTTCTCTCGCAAAGGTTTCATTTTTCTGCCCTTAATTTTGATTCTTTTGCACTTTCTATTTTCCTTCTCTCTTTGTGCTTATGGAACAAATTACGAATCGTTCAGCTGAATTAAAACAAATTTAAGAAGATTATTTGGATTTTATACTGTTTAATTCTGTTGGAAGAACAAAGCTTTAAGGCCTCGTTTGATAAAACTGAAAATTTGTATAATTTGGTTTTGTGAGTTGGGATTTTGGTACTTTTCGTATTGGTGTTTTATTAAAGATTAGTTCAATTTGGGTTTGATGCCTGACAAAGTGTAGGAAAGTGACAAGGATTTTGTCTTCTTCATCGTCACTAGTGTTCGATTCTACCTATGAAAATTCTTGATTCCTTTTACATTTGAACATGTGTGTTGTGTTTGATTCCGCTGAGAATTAAAAACATTAACTTGTGTCGCTTGATAACAAAACCGGCTTGAGTGTGATTGTTTGTTTTAGGTATCTGCCCCGTTCAGAGTTGTTAGTGCATTGCCATTTTTCAGGTGGGGAAATCTTCAGGTGAAATCGGCGACACACAGGAGCCACTTCTTAATGGGGTTCACAATTCAGAAAACTATTCTCTTACTGCCGCAATCCTACCGTGAGTAGTTTTTCGATTTTATCTGTTTTAGTCTTCTGTTTAGACTGAAAATTTTACAGATGATCACATTATTCTGGCTTTACACTGCTTCTTGATGATTTCAGATTTCTATTCCCAGCTCTCGGAGGACTACTATATGGCTATGATATTGGTGCAACATCATGTGCTACAATCTCTGTAGAGGTATACATGAGCTATTACTCATACGGTGCGTTCTTCGTTTTTTACTTGTAACTGCTTATTCACTTAGAACATACTCAATGCAGTCGGCCACATTAAGCGGAGTATCATGGTACAACTTGTCATCTGTGGAAATTGGTCTCATAGTAAGTTTACAGCTAAACTTCCTTGCTGTCACCGAAATTCTACGAGTTTTTTTTTTTTTTTTTTTTTCCTTTTAGCTCAGCAAGCTGCTTGTGCATCTTTATTTGGCTTCAAAGAAGATTAATGTATCTAATTGGCAACTGTTTCATTTGCAGACAAGTGGCTCATTATATGGAGCCTTGATTGGATCTTTGATGGCCTTTAACATTGCTGACTTCTTAGGTGGGGTTTTCACTTTTTTCTAATACGCTCCAAGTTATACAAGTAAAACTGATGATGTCTTCCACTACTGATGAAGTTTGAATGGTTAATCTGTATAAAGGAAGGAGGAGGGAGTTGATTTTGGCTGCTTTATTGTATCTTCTTGGAGCTCTAGTAACAGCAATAGCACCTGACTTGCCTGTTATGGTTATTGGACGCTTGGTATATGGTATAGGAATTGGACTGGTAATGAATAGAACGCTTTTTCTTTTTTCAATTCAAAGCTATACTTAGTTCCTTCTATGAAACTTGAGATGCATAAATTATTAAATTTTCAATTTGTTCTCTTTTAGGCAATGCATGCTGCTCCGATGTATATTGCTGAGACAGCTCCAAGTGCAATACGAGGTCGCCTAATATCGCTCAAAGAGTTCTTCATTGTACTTGGGATGGTTGTAAGTTCTTCTACATTCCATCTGAGAGTCTATTAATTTTTGTCTGTCACGACATGCAATGAAGCTGACTTGGAGTACTTGGATCTAACGAAAGATATGGCACAGAACCAAGCGCAATGGCGTTCTAGGATTCATACAGCCCCACTTAGTGGGAAAAGACTTTGTTGTTGTTGTGACATGTACTAAAGCCAACTAAAAGCTATTAGTTTGCTCCCCTTTTTTATGGCTTATTCTTTAAAAGTTTTATCTTACTAATTTTTTGCATCCTGAAAATCATAAGCACCTTGAACTTTGTGCAGGCGGGTTATGGAATTGGTAGCCTTTTAGTTGACATAGTAGCTGGTTGGCGCTATATGTATGGAGTTAGTGCCCCTTTGGCAATAATTATGGGTATTGGAATGTGGTGGCTACCAGCATCACCTAGATGGATCCTTCTACGTGCTATACAGGGGAGAGGAAATATGCATGAGTTAAAAGAGACTGCAATCAGTTGCTTGTGCCGGCTTAGGGGTAGAGCCATTGGTGATTCAGCTCCTGAACAAGTAGATGAGATGCTGGCTGAGCTTGCTTATGTTGGTGACGAGAAAGAAGCTACATTAGGGGAGATGTTTCATGGAAAATGCTTGAAAGCCCTTGTGATTGGTGCTGGATTAGTCTTGTTCCAACAGGTAGTTTCAGTTGGGTAAGGAATATGATATGATGTAATCTATTGAAATCTTTGGCTTATACATAGCATCGTCTATACTATGACAGATTACGGGGCAACCAAGTGTGCTGTACTATGCTGCATCGATTTTTCAGGTACCCTGCTAATTTAGATCTGGGGTACAGATTGGACGTTGGTTGAAAAGATTATCCCTTACAAGGGTTTCGTAGGAAAATGTCCCTCACCATAACCCATATAATCTAATAGAGTGCAGGATTCTCTGAAGCGTCTGATGCAACACGGGTCTCAATTTTACTTGGCGCTTTCAAGGTATTTCCAAATGACATGCCATGCTATTTATCCCGATGTGGTTTCAAAAAATTTCTATTTTTTGCCTGCTGAAGAGTGTTCATCTATTTCTGTTGAAGACATCGACTCTCTAAACAGATATGCCTGACTCAATCTTTTACTTATTGTAGTTGATAATGACTGGAGCAGCTGTTCTTGTTGTTGATAGACTTGGGAGGAGACCTCTACTACTAGGAGGTGTTACGGGAATGGTAAGTCTTCTTTTGGGTTGATGTTTTCATTTTTATTAACTTTTCATATACTATAAGACCAGAACCAACAGTCTTCGAACGTTTGAGTACCATGAGGAATTTATATAATTTGTTCATGTGACAGGTCATCTCGTTATTCCTTTTGGGATCGTATTACCTTTTCTTTGATAATGCACCGGTTGCGGCTGTAGTTGCTCTGCTGCTGTATGTTGGGTGTTATCAGGTAATCAGAAAGTTGTATACCGTGTATTTTGTTCATTTTAGATAGGTTTTTAGTTCTATAGTGTAACCTATGGAAACTTGTTGTGCAGATATCTTTTGGTCCCATTGGTTGGCTAATGATATCAGAAATATTCCCCTTACGGCTAAGGGGGCGAGGACTGAGTATAGCAGTGCTTGTGAATTTTGCTGCAAATGCGTTGGTGACATTTGCATTTTCTCCTCTAAAGGTAATTATGATTACCAGCCGTGTTATTTTTTTCGGAATTTTGTTAATTGAATTGTCTTTGGGGATGTTCGTTCTAGTACCGCAAGTGAGATAATTACGAATGTGGGGTTGATTGAAACAGGCATTGCTGGGAGCTGGAATATTGTTTTATGCATTTGGAGCAATAGCAGTGGCATCTCTGCTTTTCATTTTCTTCATCGTCCCAGAGACCAAGGGGCTTACTCTTGAGGAAATTGAGGCCAAGTGCCTTTAGGCCATCTGAACTTCTGGTGTTGCAAGTTGCAACCAAACATTAGTCATAAAAGTTGTGAAACCAATCTTTATCTATGTTATACATTATACTTCACCTAAATTGCATGGTGTATAACTAATATTGTAATATATACTAGCATATGCCCGATTGCGTGTCAATATTTTTTATTTTTGTTTTTAAAATGGGAAGCGTGTAATCATTTATAAATATTGAGAGAGAATTAATGGAGGTGGAAATTTGTTGCCCATGAGGAAGATACCTATTATGTTTACATGGCTTTGAGGGCGGTGTAAAAAAAAGCAAATTCACACTGCATGTAATTACTAAGTTGCCCATAATTTTTATTTTTTCAGTTTTAAAGAGATGGTTAGAACGGTATTTTTAGAGTTTTGGTTGACACAATTCAACCGAAGTTTTCTCCTTTGCAAGAGGCATGCAGATGCATTACATATGTATCTTTTATTTATTTATTTTAAGAACAAAAATTATTTAAAACTCTTTGAAGAAGTGTTGGATGTGGTTTAAAATAAAATAAATTTATAAAAAAAAAAAGAAGAAGAAATTTTTGTGTGTCGTTAGCAACAACCAAATTTTGCACTCGCGGGCCTTGGGATCAGCCCGAAAACCTTTTATTGGATTGGACTGAGCTTACCAAAAAGACCCGATCCACAACAGCCGTCGTAGTCGTAACTCGTAAAACAGCTTCGGCGGTGGCTACTGGCTAGGGTTTAGTGAGAGAGAGAGAGAGAGAGAGGAGAGATGGCGAAGTTCAATGAGGTGCAGAAGAGGAAAAGAGCGCAGAAAGCGGAGAAGAAGAGAGCGGTTGACGGCGACCCAACCACCGGGAAGCTCCACAACAAGCCCCAACCCCTCTCCATCTCCGGCAAGCGCAAGCGCAAGCTCTTGAAAAAATGGCGCCGAGTACGCTTTCCTCTCGTTATTAATTTTAAATTCGTATTCGTTTTTGTTGCCCCTTGATTACTCACTCCGTCAAAATCTAATTTAATTACTTTATCTGTGTGTATTTATTGTCATAATTCGTTAATTTTTGTGTAAAAAATTTGATTTCAGGATCAGAACGAGGCTGTGAAGAAGGGACTGATAACTATGCAACATGTCGAAATGGCTGCTGCCGATGCTGATGGTAACTCCTTCTCTCGATCTCTGGGTTGAATTTTCAATCTCTCAATGATTTTCGGATTCATGCGACTATTGCTATTACTGATCAAGCTCCAAAATCATGATTCATTAACTCGTTGTACACCAAATTAAACAACGCATTGTTAGTTAACTTGCTTGTGTTAAATTCAATGGAGTTTGTACCAAGAAGCTGACTAAGGTCCTTTGTTTGTAAAAGTAGAAGAATCTAGAGACACCAAGACTTGTTCTTCAAAGTTTCCCATGAAGAAGAAGAGTCTCAAGATCAAACAACTAAAAGGCAAAGGTATGTTTTACTTTGATATTCGCGCTTCTCTTCCCTTGATGCGTTGTTATGTTCGTTTTACCATCGTGATCTTCGCAAGTGCTCAATGTTTCTGGTTTTCTTGATGGACAGGTAATAAGAAAGGAAAATATTCTAAGGCGGCTGCTGCTGCCAGGCCCGAAGGTTCAATGGAAGAAATGTTAGAGTAGATTACTTGTGTCTAGCTTACGAGAGAAGTTGTCAACACTGTACTCAAACCCATTCCATTGTAATGCTTTTTATCTTGAAAGTTTTAACAAAACACTTCCGGTACTGTTCACTTTTAACGAAAAACCATATTTTTACCCTTTTTTTTATACTATTCACTATATATTTGAAAATAACTTTTCATGAAAAAGAAAAAAAAAATTTGGACTTTTCGTTAGTTTTCTTTTTTATTTTTTCTAATTGGAAATCGAAAGAGTTTTAGATCGAAACTTGCCACCTTGGTGCACTATCCATTTCAAGTGAAAAGTTATTGTTTACCGAATTGGAATGGATTTTGTTGCACAATCAAATTCTCTGTTTCAATGAAATTCAGGTCATTCGACACTCATACGCTAAAATGTCACTGAATCTTTGAAAAAAGACATTAAATTCTCCAACTATCGATTGTTACCAAAGGCAGGCATAGGCCATTGGAGCTGTTTCTCTCTTAAACATTCCACAACTTTGAAGTGTTCTGCTGTATGCATTCTGCAATGACCGGAGGAGAGCTCTTCACCAATTCCCATATCTCGGCAGAATTCTTCAACCATTCACGTTCCGTCACTAGTGGATCAGATACAAAGTCTGGTTTCCATACAAACTTTGGTATAACTTTCGGACTGACCTGGGGACTCATCTTTATTCTTTGTTGGGATTACAGACAAAGGTGGATCGTACACGTACTCTGGTTTCTATTTTCATATACAAATTCATATAAATGTGCTAAAATCCATGTAAAGTTATAGAGTTTATTAAAATTCTTTAAAATCTATCACATATAAAAAGTTTATTAAATTATCTAGAATCTAAATTCACTACACCCTTAAAGTCCATAGTGAATATACTCGAATTTTTATACAACTTAAATTATTTTAAAATCTTAATTGAATACCTATCAGCTTTTATAAAATTATTTAAATCATAGATATCCTTAAATGAATACGCTCTAAAAATAACAAAACTGTTATATTTATATTTACCAACTATTTGTACCATATCATTAATTAAGAAAAGATCTACATATGTTAATAAATTTACTTTTATTAAATAGATGATACAAATAAATAATAAATAGAACCCCCGCTTAAAAAACCATATTTACTAAAAAGAGGGAAAAGGAAAGTAAATTACATATACCAAGACTTTAGTCGTGGCAGTTGGTTTGGCGAGCTTTATTAGGGCTCTCTAGGACTGGCACGACTGATTGATTTCAACTTCTTCTTCTTCGTTATTGTAAATCTTGAAAGAGGTTTGAAGAATCAAGATTCGCAGAGACACCTATAAACTGCAAATATCAGCTCGCCTAAATTGATTTGAATTCAATTGGTTTCGTCCCGTAAATACAGATTAATACGGATTATTAATTACTTCATTCTCCGATTAATACCAGATTCCGGTGGTGTGGTGTGGTTGGAATTAGGATGGGGACAAGGTCCCAGCAGCAACCAGGACGAGAGCGAGCAGGGCAGGACGACGACGACATGGCCGGGGGTCAGTCCGTGTCGATGAGCGGCAGCGTGGGCTCGCCCTCCAGCCGCAGTGAGCAGACCATGCCCACGCCCGCCGGCGACAACAGTTTTCTTCGATTGAACCATCCCGACGTTCACGGCGATGACGCTGGCTCCCAAGGCGCCGTTGGGTCAGTCACTTCCCTCCCTCCATTTTCTTTCTGCTTCAGGTCTTATTAGGGCACAGTAACGAATTATTTTATTTATTTCTGTGTAATTATAAATATATTCATATGCTGCGCATTTTCTTGTTTGTCTAATTTTATTGGCTTGTATATAGTTTAATTGTTTACTACTTTCGTTTTGTTTATCGTTTGAGTCCTCTGAATCTCTGATTATATGCATGTCCACTGCATACATTCGTAGAATATGCAGCCACATTGTTTAGTTTCGGTGTCCTGATTTCGGCTCTTTCATCATTGATTAGATTGATATAACTAGCTCTCTACTTTAGGCTGATTATACGACAATTGACATTGAATCATTTACAGCAATTGTTAAATTTTTTAGTTGCCCTAAATGATTATTGCCTTGAACAGTAGCAAGAAGAAGAAGCGAGGGCAACGGGCTGTGGCAGGTGATAAGAATGGAAGAGGACTACGCCAATTCAGCATGAAAGGTGCTTCATTGATCGCTATCTTGTCTTATCTTATTTTCTCTTTACATCTTGTTTTGCCTTCCAAAAAGGTGGTTGAATTTAGCTGGCTGTGAATTGCATTTAAGGGATTGACGTTGTTGTTATTTTCATCCATGCTTATACTTCTTCTCCCCTGATTTTCTGATTCGGTGTTGCTCGTGTCCAGTGTGCGAGAAAGTGGAGAGCAAAGGAAGAACCACTTATAATGAGGTTAGATGGTTTCAGTTTGACTGTTTGTGCATATTGTTCTTTTTCCTTTTTGCCCTATTAGTGCTTACTCCTGGTCCTATATATTGAATGGATTATGTATTATATGAGGGAGCATTTCTTTTCCTTCAGTACTTGTTTGCGTGTTCATGCATATCTTGATCTAATAGGTTACTGAAGTAGGTTATTCTAGCATCCATCAAACAAAGGATTGATAATTAACAAATTTGGATTCTTCTTATCAAACAACCATTTGACGTGTGTGGCTGCCTGTTTGGTGCTAAAGAAAGTTGATTCACAGGCTAGTAACTACTGAGGTGTTCCTTACTCCTTAGTCCTTAGTCATAGGTGAGTGAATGACCTTGTTGTTACAGTGGGTGGTATAATCTCAGAGGTCAATTAAATTTCAACATCATCTGAAGCCATGCTATGTAGTGGGAGTAATGTGTCAAATGCTTTCTTGGGGAACAATGGTGCGAAAGTTGTTGGAGCAAAGGGACTCATTAGGCAATGTTGGTATCATTAATAGAGGGGTGCAATGTGATTTAAAATTGACATAACAGATAATAGAGTTTTCTCAAGATCCGCATGTAAATATGTTCTGCTCCTAAGAGTTTGAAGTGCATTCCAGGTTGCAGATGAACTTGTAGCGGAGTTTGCTGACCCTAGCAATGCTGTTACATCCCCTGATCAGGTTTGATAACTAAGCTGATACATCTGCAGTCGTCTGGAAAAAAAAGGGGAATGAATTTGCTAACTTTTTCCTTTATTGGGTTCAAATTTATTTAGCAGCAACAAGATGATGAGAAGAACATCAGGCGAAGGGTCTATGATGCCCTGAATGTTCTTATGGCAATGGATATTATATCTAAAGATAAAAAAGAAATACAATGGAAGGGTTTGCCTCGTACAAGCCTGAATGATATTGAAGAACTGAAGGTCTGATTGCAGTCTATATTTTGTCTCTTGTATATTAAGTGGTTTATTGTCTGTTGACCGTTGTAGACCAAGTTTTAGATTATAAAACTAGTTATACATGTATTAAATGTAGACCGAGCGCATGGGATTGAGGAATAGGATCGAAAAGAAAGCTGCATATCTGCAAGAGCTGGAGGAACAAGTAATGAATAGCTTTTGTCTATTATTTCATGCTTCATGACTTTGGTTCAGTTGAGGTTTTTATATGTGCTTGATTTGACGATTATAATTACTAATGTAGTTCTGTGAAAACATGTCTGAATGATACGATGCACTGAACCATGTTGATCAGTGTCTGCACACGCTTACTTCTTATCTCCTTTATCAGTACGTAGGTCTTCAAAATCTGATACAACGGAATGAGGAATTATACCACACTGGAGATGCGCCCAGTGGCGGCGTGGCTTTACCTTTCATTCTTGTGCAGGCAAGTTTTCTTCTCAAGGTTTCCCTTGTTTCATGACTACATATTCTGAGAGATAGTTTAGAAAGTAGTGCTTTTTTGAGGCATGGTGAATGAAAACAAAATGGTTTGTATTTGATGGGTTGGTATGATTTGGTTGGTTGGTTTGGGATATGTGACACGTAACCTTGTGCTTGATACAAGATATACCATATTTTATACCAACTATAACTCTTCAATCCTAAGAACAAGCACATGATTAGCTTTACTCGACTAATTTGCTGTCAGAATCCTTTTTTGCAAGTTTTTTATCTGATTCTTGATTACTTCTGTTGTCACACTAATAATTCAGTCACTAATTGTACCCTTCTTTTCCTAGATGCTTTAGCAGGATGTATTAGTATTTTCCTTTTAACTTTTACCTGGAGATATCAGAAGTGCCTTATATTATCGTTTGGCATTGGAGTTTTCCCTATAGAGTCTGAGTTGCTTTATCATACCTTGTACTTATTATTTATCTATTTCTTTTATCCCTAGACTCGCCCTCATGCAACTGTTGAGGTGGAAATATCAGAAGATATGCAGCTGGTGCATTTTGACTTCAATAGGTAACTTTCATTCGTATATTGTTGCAAACAGAACGACATGATAGTTGGTAGTAACACGTATACAGGATTGTCCACTGAGGACACAAGTAGAGATAGTTGACACTAGTAGTATGGCACTTCAGCCCGAAGCGCTGTTAATGGGTCAACTCTCTCTCTCTGTGTAATAGCTCAATAAAAAGTTTTTTCAATCATTAAAGTTTTTGACACAGTGGAAGTTACAAGAAAAGGGATCACGAACGGTCACCCTTAGATAGAAACACCAGAAGCTTGAGAGAATTAATCTCGATTTTATTTCAGTGGGGAATCAAAAAGCCCTTAACAATACGCCAAGAAGGTGTATTTATAGTCTACCATAAAACAAACTGTAGATGGGCTAAAAAGGGAAACAAAAATATAAATAAAAAACTATCAGACTTGGTTGCGGTTATGCTTTCGGGCTTGCGGCACTCCAGTTGGTTTTTTATCTTTTCTACCAGCTGCTCTACATCAGTTTCCCCTTGTCCTCGAGTTAGCATCCGGATACAACAGCTGATCATCCGAATGGAATGCAAATAAATCATCAACATTGAAGGTAGGAGAAATGCTCATAGAAGAAGGAAGATCCACAACATAAGCATTATCATTAATCTTCTGTATAATTTTATAAGGTCCATACTTGCGAGGCTTGAGCTTGCTGTAAGTCCCAACTGGAAATCGTTCTTTTCGCAAAAACACCATGACAACGTCACCGACCTGAAACACATGGGAGTGCCAATGTTGGTCAGTTGCCGCTTTGTATTTTGCATTTGTCCGTGCCAGACGCTCACGAACCTTTGCCTTAACAGCCTGTACGCTTTCTGCCATCTTTTGAGCAGCCACACTCACACCTAGACCCTTAAGGAGCTTGATGAGTTCCACTACATGCTTGGGAACAGTAGTATACACAAGGGAAAAAAAGGAGACTTGCCAATGGCACTGTGAATAGCACTGTTGTAGGCAAATTCAATTTGAGAAAGAGCAAGGTCCAACTGTTTTGGCTTGTCGCCACAAACACTACAAACCATGTTACCCAAGGTGCGGTTTGTAACCTCAGTTTGACCATCCATCTGTGGGTGAGCCGTAGTACTATGCCACAAATCAGTACCACATAATTTCCACAAGGTAATCCAAAAATGGCTGAGAAATTTTGAATCACAGTCTGAAGTAATAGACTGAGGCACTCCATGGAGTCACACAATGTCTCGAAAGAAAAGTTGAGCGATGTGGATAGCGTCAGAAGTTTTTCGACAAGCAATAAAGTGAGTCATCTTTGAGTAATGATCAAGTCTAGCCATATATCTTCAGGAATAGGCAAAGGCATATAAAGACCAATGTTGTGAGATTGGCCTTTAGAAGTTTGGCAAACATAGCACCTGGGAATGAGATTGCTAGCATCTTTCTTGACTTGAGGCCAATAGTACTATGTAGGTAAGCTCGCGATCGTTTTGTCGTGCCCCAAATGTCCGCTTAAACCGCCACCATGCAAATCACGGATGAGTTTTTCTCGCAAGGAGCATCGTGGGATACACATAGCAGTGCCGCGAATGAGAAAACCATTTGATACATGGTAATCTGAAATGGGTTGATTGCGTAGACAAGAAGCCCAAATATTTTTGAAGTCCTCATCATCCTCATACATGTCGGCCAGAAACTCAAACCCCATAATTTCTTGTTGTAATGTTATTATAAGTTGTGCCCAGCGACTGAAAGCATCGGCCACTCGATTCATGACTCCAGACTTGTGTTTAATAACAAACGAAAACTTCTGGAGATAAATCACCAATCACATTTACATCTTATCTACACTCTTCTGATTGTTAACCCATTTTAAAGCATGATGATATCAGTGTAAAGGACGAACTCTTTACCCATAAGGTAGTGTTCCCATTGGCGCAAGGTGCGAACGACGACATAGTATTCCTGAGTGTATGTACTCCATTTTTGACGAGCGTTGCTAAGCTTTTCACTGAAAAAGGCTATGGGCTGTTTGTCCTGAGAAAGGACAACACCAATTCCCACTCCACTGGCATCACACTCAACTTCAAAAACTTTATCAAAATTAGGCAAAGCTAGAATTAGGGTAGTGCTGAGCTTCTCTTTGATCAGCAAAACTCTTCTCTTGGGCCTCCTCCCAACAGAACTTTCCTTTCTTCAAACACTCGGTCATCGGGGCTACTAGTACTGAAATTGCTCACAAAACGCCGATAAAACGTTGCTAGCCCATGGAAACTGTGCAGTTCAGAGACATTTTTGGAAGCTGGCCAATCACGGATCGCTTTTACTTTGTCTTCGTCAACATGAATTCCTTCGGAATTCACAACGTAGCCAAGAAAGATCAACTTGGAAGTGAGAAAACTGCACTTCTTCAGATTAATAAAGAGCTTGTTGTTCTGCAAGACTTCCAATACCATCCTCAAATGCTCCAAATGCTCAAGTTCGGATTTACTATAAATGAGAATATCATCAAAGTAAACAACAACAAAAGAATCGATAAAAGGACGTAGCACCTGATTCACGAGTCGCATAAAGGTGCTGGGTGCGTTGGATAGTTCGAATGGCATAATTAGCCATTCATACAATCCATCCTTGCTTTTGAATGCCGTTTTCCATTCATCCCCTGGTTTAATTCGAATCTGATGGTACCCGCTCCGCAAATCTAGTTTGGAGAATATCGTTGCACCATATAACTCATCTAGCATGTCGTCTAAACAAGGAATAGGGAAACGGTACTTGATCGTGATCTTGTTAATGGCCCTACTATCAACACACATCCTCCATGACTTGTCTTTCTTTGGGATAAGAAGCACGGAAATAGCACAAGGACTAAGACTTTCCCGAATAAATCCTTTATGGAGTAGCTCTTCAATTTTCTCATGCAGGATCTCATTCTCTTTTGGGCTCATCCTTCAATGTGGTAAATTAGGCAAATTGGCCCCAAGGATTAAGTCAATTTGATGTTGGATGTTCCGCATAGGTGGCAATTCATTTTGCAACTCTTCTGAAAACAACTCATCAAAGCCCTGCAATATGTCCTGCACTTGTGGAGGAACCAATGGAACCTTAAAAATAGGTTCAGCTGCTAGTAAACCTTTCATAACAACCACGCAAATTTGCTTGGTCTCCTTGACTTCTGCTGCTACTGCCCTCTCAAAATTGATTAAGGTAATCAACTTAGGTCCGGCTCTTTTAGTTTCTGCAATCGAAGACCGGCCGTTGGGAGACAGTAATCAAATGCGTTCCCCAAGTGAATCTGTAAACATTTTCTCTACCTCGGTGCGTGACGTCTTTATCCCACATCCACGGCCTGTCTAGTAACAAATGAATGACGTCCATTCCTACAACATGACAAATTACCTCATCCTGGTAGTATTTTCGAATTGATATGGGAACTTTACAAGTTTCTGTCACCTTCTCACTCGGTCCCTTCTTAATCCAACCCACAAGATATGGGTGAGGATGTTTCTCGGTTGGTAACTGAAAGTGATTTGCCAATTTTTGTGACACAAAATTCTCGCAGCTGCCGCCATCTAACACCAATTGGCAAACTTTATCATTAACCGTGCACTTGGATCGGAAAATCTAGTGTCTTTGAGTGTTTTCACTAGGCTTTGAATATAGGACCCGTTGAAGCACTAGGGCAAGTTCATCACCTTCCTCCTTATAATCTTCTTCGGTCACACCCTCCTTCTACTGTCTCCAGCTCTTTTTCCACTAGGGTTACTGTCTTACGTCCTCTACAAACACCGATGGTGTGCTCAAAGCTGCCACACTTGTAGCACTTTTCTCCTCAAAACTTGGTATATGGGTTGTTTATATTATTCGGTCCACGAGAAGAATTTTGAAAACAGTTGGAGCTTCGAGTGACGATTTCTGTTGAATTTTCAGGTGCTTTGGTCTGTTGCTCCCATTCCCTGGCCTTTTCGAACTGCCTGCATTGGTTGAATCTCGCCAATTCTTTCTGTAACCAGCGAACTGATTACTCTTTTTTTTTTTCCAACAACTCAACACTAATAGCCAACTCTTCAGCTTTCGCAGGGGTGTTCACACGTTGCAGGCCTATGTGGTCGCGTATATTGGTCTTCAATCCATAGAGATATCGTGCTGTTTGTTGCGCTGGAGACTCAATTAGCCGATTCCTTGCAGCAAGATTGAAGAATTCTTGAGAATACTCTTTAACAGAGCGAGTTCCTTGCACACAACCATGGTACTTTTCAAACAAAACCTGGTCATAGTTGCGAGGCAGAAAACGATCCCTCAACATGGATTGGATTTTACGCCACAACCATACAGGTCGTTTCCCTTGCCGAGCACAGGCTGCTTGCAGCTCATCCCACCACACAATGGCACTTTCTTTTAATTTCCAAGTCACGACCTTCACCTGTTGAGCTTCTGCAATTTCTGCATAAGCAAAAAACTTCTCACACTCGGACAACCAATCTAGAAAGTCTTCGATGGATGTCGCCCCACTGAAAGTTGAGAACTCAATTTTCTTCGTTTCCTCTCTGATATTTTCGATTTCGAGTTGATCTACAACTTCTTCGTCTTCTGAACTAGAATCAACTTCATTAGGAGGACAAAGTCTTTCCATTGCCCGTTCAGCACCAGCCACGAGTTGTCGATCGTTATTGTTTCTCATATTGTCCATGTCGTTATGCACAACGAGGTTAGCAATCGTCTGTCGTATTTCATCCATACCTGCTTGCATACGTTCCTCCATTGCAACAAGTTCCCGACTCAAGTCTGCAAAACTTGTAAGATTAACTCTGCCATGATCATTCGCCATCGATCGGATTAAACCCGGCTTTGATGCCACTTGACATAGCGGAAGTTACAAGAAAAGGGATCACGAACGGTCACCCTTAGAATTTGGAACACCAGGAGCTTGAGAGAATTAATCTCGATTTTATTTCAATGGGGAATCAGAAAGCCCTTAACAATATGCCAAGAAGGTGTATTTATACTCTGCCATAAAACAAACTCTAGAAGGGCTATAAGGGGAAACAAAAAAAAAAAAAAAAAAACTATCAGACTTGGTTGCAGTTATGCTCTCGAGCCTGCGGCACTCCAGATGGTTTTCTATCTTTTCCGCTAGCTGCTCTATATCAGTTTTGCACTCGTCATTTTGTTATGTTTTGATTGTATTTCGTCTTGTTTTTGCAGCACCCCATTTGAGCTCCATGATGATAATTATGTTTTGAAGGCAATGAATTTTTGTAATAGGCAGCAGAGTGATGATGCGACACAAAATTTAACAGTAGATGGAGGCGAAGGTTGTAGCATGTCAGGCATGTATCAGCCACAAATCCCTCTTGCTTCAATGAACACACCAGTTAGAGCACCGCCAATGTCACCGCCCCGTCCTGGAATACTGAAATCACGTGTCAAGCACGAGCACCATGGACAATAGTGTAAGCATATGTGTATATTGTGGAGAGTAGTTTGCCGTAAGTGAATAGGTCATCCCGCACCATCATGATTGTCGCTGGTAGATATTGCCATAAGTTGGATGTAGTTTTAGGTTACAAAGAAGCAGATGAGTCTTGGTTGGTTTGATATACTCGGGAGGATGTTGGCTGTGGCAAATGATTTGCTTTGCATTGCATGTCCAATATGTGCTGTTGTAATTCTTTTTTCCCATTCTTTGGCTAGTTTTACTGTTTTTAGGCCTCCGTTCCGTCGTAGTAGAATTCAAAGTGGACTGTTTATGTAGTCTGAAGAGAATTGTTCACCTACAAGAATAGAATGATACGATTAATTCGACAGTTTCTTCTGTACGGCGTCTTACTTTTTCGCAAGTTATTGTTCATCGTCTGTCTGTTAGCGTTCGAATGCTTGGTTTCATTCATGATATGACGATGTCCAGATAATATGTACGACATGAACGTTCTGTGTCACGCCGCTACTTACATGGGATGGGATGGGATGGGCTATGCAAAGTCATTAATCGTGAGCATCAAGGGCATCAGAGAATGAATCAGGAAAATTAGAAATATCGAGAGAGAGAAAGTTACTGAATTTCAATCGAACTTTGATTAATTGTAGTTTTGAGCCAATTCTATTATAGTTTAACAATTAAGTGCATGACAGTGCGACTTTTAATTTAATGTCAAAACTCTAATGGTCTGGTGAATTCATCTTTACTTGTAAATGAGAGTTTTTATATTAAAATCTTGTCAATATCAAATTTGATAATAAATTAAGTTAAATATTGTGTAGTTTAGCCAAACTCTCTCTCTGTTTAGCATAAAATATATTTTTGTACTAAAAAAATAAAAAAAACCTCTTTTAAGATTGGTCTTAATTTAGGACGAACTGTCGAATTTCAATTTTTTTTAATGAATGAACTGATATTATTATTGTTATCCTCTCTACTCGACTGTCTAGTGTCTATATAGAGTAGAGTCGCGGCGGTGGTTTTTGTGGTGGCTTCTTTTCCCGCGGAAAAGGAAATGGAGTCGCTGACAACGTACTCCTCTTCCTTGTTGTGCACCTGTCCACTGCTCTCCTCCCATTGTTCTCAATCCAACACCACCGCCTTCAAAATTCCCTCAACCTCCACGAAACCTAAAACCACCTTCAACAACATCGTAGTACAGTCCTCGGTGAGCCCAGACCCCTGGTCTCTCAGCGACGGCAACAACCCCGACCGCCCCAAACCCAGGTCCAAGAACCCCAAAAAGCCCCTCTCCGACGACAACGCCCGCCGCATCATCAAGGCCAAGGCCAACTACCTCAGCGCCCTCCGCCGGAACCAGGGCCCACAGGCCCAAACCCCCAAGTGGATTAAGCGGACCCCCGAGCAGATGGTCAGCTACTTGCACGACGACAGGAACGGCCACCTCTACGGCCGCCATGTCGTCGCCGCCATTAAGCACGTCAGAGCGCTGTCCGAGAAGTCCGAGGGGGAGTACGACATGCGCGCCGTCATGGCCTCCTTCGTCGGGAAGCTCAGCTTCAGAGAAATGTGTGTGGTGCTCAAGGAGCAGAAGAGCTGGAGGCAAGTCAGGGACTTGTTCTCTTGGATGAAATTGCAGGTAATTTCCTGCCATTTCCATTTCATTTAATTCAGCTGCCACCATGTTTTTCGTTTTTTCAATTTTTCAATTTCATCTGTTTTTTTTTTTTTTAAATCTGAAATGGAACAGAAAATACTGAGCTTTTCATGGTAAATACTCTTAAGACTCTGAAATTTCGTCTTGTTTTTCATGTGGGTTTTTTTTTTGTGGTGGAATTAGTAATACATTTCTCTGTGTGTGTGTAATGATACACAACCTTATGCTTCAACAGTTAAGCTACCGCCCAAGTGTTATTGTCTACACATTAGTATTGCGGGCATATGGCCAAGTCGGGAAGATCAAGCTGGCTGAGCAAACCTTCTTGGAGATGCTTGAATCTGGGTGTGAACCGGATGAAGTTGCTTGCGGTACCATGCTCTGTACATACGCCAGATGGGGGCGTCACAAGGCTATGCTGGCATTTTATTCGGCCGTGCAAGACAGGGGGATTCTACTTTCTGTTGCTGTTTATAATTTTATGTTGTCCTCCTTGCAGAAGAAATCACTCCACGGAATGGTCATAGATATGTGGAGGCAGATGGTGGACATTGAAGTGGTACCTAATAAATTTACTTATACGGTAGTAATTGGCTCCCTCGTCAAAGAAGGCCTCCAAGAGGAGGCTCTTAAGAATTTCATTGAGTTGAAGAATGCTGGAATCGTTCCTGAGGAGGCAACTTATAGTTTGCTCATCAGTTTAAGCACCAAAAATGGCAAATTTGATGAAGCTCTTGGACTATATGAAGACATGAGGTCTCTAGGAATAGTTCCGAGCAACTACACTTGTGCTTCACTTCTGACGTTGTATTACAAGAGGGAGGATTACTCCAAAGCCCTTTCTCTCTTTTCAGAAATGGAAAGGAAGAAAATTGCAGCGGATGAAGTGATCTACGGTTTGCTCATTAGAATATATGGAAAACTTGGTCTTTACGAGGATGCTCAGACAGCTTTTGAAGAGATGGAGCAGCTGGGTTTACTTAGTGACCAGAAAACATATTTGGCAATGACACAAGTCCATCTCAATTCAGGGAATTGCGACAAAGCTTTAGAGGTTATGGAACTAATGAAGTCTAGAAAAAACATTTGGCTCTCAAGATTTGCTTATATTGTCTTCCTGCAGTGTTATGTTATGAAGGAGGATCTGAGTTCTGCTGAAGTAACATTTCAGGCTCTATCCAAGACTGGACTCCCTGATGCAGGCGCTTGTAATGATATGCTCAATTTGTATATAAAACTGGACTTGTTGGAAAAGGCTAAGGATTTTATTACTCAGATAAGAAGAGACCGAGTAGATTTTGACGAGGAGCTTTGCAGGACAGTTATGAGAGTATATTGCAAGGAGAGAATGCTTAGAGATGCTGAACAGTTTGTAGAAGAACTGGGTACAAGCGGTTTATGCCAGGATAGTAGATTCTTCCAAACAATTTCTAGTGTTATGTGTGAACACAAGGAAGGCAAATTTGTGACTTTTGACCAGCCTGACACCGTGGCCCTGGGGCTGGTGCTCAGTCTCTATTTGACAGATGGCGATATCAGTAAGACAGAAAAAGTTCTAGCATCATTGCCCGTGACTGCTGTTGGCTTATCAATTGCTAGTCCGCTCATTAAGAACATTATTAGAGAAGGCAAGCAACTTCAATCTTACCAATTTTTTCAGTAAAACATTACACTTATGATGCAAGTCACCTCTGAGTAAGTTTTTATGCCTCTAAAGAAGTTTGACATCAATTTCTGTGCAGGTGATGCATTTAAAGCAGAAACTCATATCAATCAATTGGCCAAGCTTGGCTACAGGGTGGATGATGCCGCAGTTGCTTCTTTGATTAGTTTATATGGAAAGAAACGCAAGCTGATAAAGGCCCTGGAAATATTTACAGCATTTGCAGATTCTCCTTTATCAAAAAAATTACTATGTAACTCAATGCTTGATGCATATGCCAAATGTGGTAAACCACAGGAGGCATACGCACTTTACAAACAACTTACAGAGGAAGGACATGATCTGGATGCGGTTGCCATCAGCATAGTTGTCAATGCTTTGACTAACAGTGGTACGAATTTGGAAGGCTTTGTTAGCCTAGCAAAGATTGTAGATTATCAGATGATAGAGCAACTGAGCTTATACATCATTTATCATCTCGACCATCTTATAAGAATAGCATAAATAGCATATTTCACTAAGCTTTTCAGCTTCCTTAATATCATTGTGTTATTCAGAATCCAATATGACTGCACATCTTAGTTGCATAAAACCACCATGCCCATCATTGCTGTTAATTTACCTCATAACTTTTCCTTGCACCAATTTTAATCATAATAAAACTCCTCTCCAGGGAAACATAGAGAAGCAGAGAATGTCATCCGGGAAAGCCTTGAGCACCACTTGGAGCTTGATACTGTGGCATACAATACTTTTATTAAGGCTATGCTGGAAGCAGGTTGATATGGGCTGCTTCAGTTATTCAGTACAAACGCTTGAGTAGAAGAAAGCTTGCATTAACTTGGTAATTTTCATGATGCAGGTAGGTTGCATTTTGCAGCCAGTATCTATGAGCGCATGCTTTCTGAGGGGGTTTCTCCATCACTTCGGACATATAGCACCATGATCAGGTAATAGCTTTGTATACTTTTTTCTGTTGTGCGATTAGTAAAAATGATATATTGAAAGCTGTTCATATTGGCGAACTATGGGTGCAGTGTTTACGGTCGAGGTCGAAAGCTGGAAAAGGCTGTAGAGATGCTCACTACGGCTCGCAACTTGGGTTTGTCTTTGGATGAGAAGGCATATATGAATCTGGTTAGCTACTATGGGAAAGCTGGTATTATTCTAAATCCCCCTCCGTGTAAACAATTCTAGATATTGTCACGAAAAATTTGAATGGTGTTTCACAGTTTTTCTATTGGCTTAGTTCATGGTAACAAAGACCGTCCATGAATTTATGAAGCATTTCACTTATAACTGAGTACTCTTGACAGTTTATATAATTCATTGGTGCTAAGTATGGTGGAATATTATATAATCCTAAATGCTGTTTTCACCAGTCAATGGATTTAACCTTTTATAACTATATATAGCAGGTAAGTTTTATTCCTTTTTGTAGTGAATATCTCGTAGACTCTTCAGCTATCAGATTTCTTCGTTGTCTGTAAATTGTAATTCTTCATAACTTCAATGTGTTTGTTTTGTAGGAAAAAGGCATGAAGCATCCATCCTATTCAGCAAAATGCAGGAAGAAGGGATACAACCTGGGATGGTATGCAGACTTGAGATTATTTAAAACTTAAAAAGGGATAAATAAAGATTTATTTTGACTAATTAGTAATTACTCATTAATAAATCAAGAGGGTACGTCTTGGTGCAACAGGATGGCTTATCCCAAGCAACCTGGTGGTTGAAAAATATTACATTTCTTATGAATTGATGTTCACAATTATTTGGAAGTGTAAAGCTGCTATCTGAGTGTAATATCTTGTCTTTTACGTGAAAATCAGGTCAGTTATAATATAATGCTCAATGTATATGCTGCTGGGGGCCTTTATCAAGAAGCAGAGGAATTATTCAAAGCCATGCAGCGAGATGGTTGCTTACCCGACTCCTTTACCTACCTGTCCCTAATTCGAGCTTACACAGAGAGTCTGAAATACTCAGAAGCAGAGGAAACCATTAACTCTATGCATGAAAACGGTGTCCATCCCTCCTGTGCGCATTTTAACCTTTTACTCTCCGCTTTTGCCAAAATGGGTTTGATAGGTGAAGCAGAAAGAATTTATAAAGAACTACATAGAGCTGGTTTGAACCCTGACGTGGCATGTTATCAGACTATGCTGAGAGGTTACATGGACTATGGACATTTAGAAGAAGGGATCAAGCTTTTTGAACAGATCAGTAAGTCTGGAGAGGCAGACAGGTTTATTTTGAGCGCCGCAGTGCATTGTTATAAATCTGTGGGAAAGGAACTTGAAGCTGAAAATGTTTTGCATTCCATGAGTAATTTGGGTATTTCATTTCTGGAGAACCTAGAAGTTGGATCCAAGCTAAAGGCCTCGTAAATATTTCCGAACTGATTTAGTTATGGGATGCTATGCGGCAGATGACAAATCAGAGGGATAGAACGATCCTGAGTAATTGTATGCTTATTTATGCATAGCTGAGGTGTACCAAGAATCGAATTTGGGAGAGAAGCAAAATACATTTCTTCCAGACCAGTGGCGAACAAACATTAAGAGGTTGCATGCTAGCAGTAACCAGATGGTGGGTTGAGACTTGTTTTCCCAGTCCTTTGCTCGAGTGTGGGAAATAGCTTGGCAGTTGTGTACGAAATTAGTGACTGAAGAAATCTGTTGACATGAAACGCTTATGCTCAGCTGTTAAGGAGTGGGCAATCACGCTGGAAGGGCCATAGCCCGTCATATGGAAACTGTTTCAGTTGGCACCAGTCGTCGTCAATGGATACGGAAGTCTAATATTAGCTCGGCCACATTACTTGGTATCCTTCATATCCATAAGGAGGTAACTGTTAGCTTTCTGGAACTTGTCAAGACTAAGAAGAATAGATCACAACCTTGATATTTCTTCCGCACTAATATTACAGCTTGATTGTGTAGATTGTACAAAAGTTTGTGTTCATTAGAATATAAAAGTTCATAGAATTGTTGAAGATATTGTAGCAGCTATGTCAATTAGGACATTTGTACAGAATTTCTCTCTTTGGATGTCAAAATAAAACCTGCATAAAAAAATTGCATTTACCACAGAAATAATGTCAACTGTTTTATTAGCTCATTCTTGTTAAATTCCAGGCACATATGTGATACATGAATGTCGCTCAATCTGCACTTGTTGACATGCTATAACCGGGAACCTTGGCGAGTTTTCCCCGATACATAATCAATCGCACCCGCTCGACCTCTTTCCATAAACCTCTACTGGCATATATATTAGACAAAACTACGTATACCCCGTCATTCCAAGGCTCTAATTCTTGCAAATGCTCAGCCACCCACTCCCCCATCTTCACATTCCCATGTTTCTCACAGGCACCCATCAGGCATCCCCAGACGACCGAGTTTGCCTTCATTGGCATCTCCTCCTCGACCATCTTTCTTGCTTCCTCAAGCAATCCCACTCTGCCAAGAAGATCCACCATGCATCCGTAATGTTGCAAGTGGGGCTTTATCCCATATGTATTTTTCATCATGTCGAAGTAAAATCTTCCGTCTCGCACATTCCCGCCATGAACACATGCACTGAGTACCCCAACAAAGGTCACATGATTTGGTCTCACTCCTGCCTCTCTCATGCACCGAAAGCATTCGAGCGCTTCATTCACATGCCCGTGCATTGCATAACCCACGATCATAGACGTCCATGAGGAAACATTCCGTTGCTCCATCCTTGAAAACACCCTATAAGCCAAGTCCATTCTCCCGCATTTCCCATACATGTCTATAAGCGAATTCAACATCATCAAGGAGGTATTCAATTTCAATTTATCGACGTTTTTTGCTGCTTGGTAAACGCATTTATGCAACTGAAGAGCCAAGCCTAAGTCACTCAAACTTCCGCAAGAAGAAGTGACACTCACCATGGTCACATCATCCGGCAAGAATCCACACTTCCTGAGCTGGATGAAGGTGTCGATGGCCTCCTTGGCACGGCCACCTTGGGAAAGGCCTCCGATGATGGCATTCCAAGAACCCAACTTTCTGTCAGGGTTTTGGTCGAACAGGTTGCGTGCATTTTCAAATTCTCCTGCCTTGGAATATAAATTTATAAACCCACTCTCGCAGAACTCGTTGGTGTCGAGGCCGAGCCTGATGGCAAGGGAATGAAGCTGCCTGCCGATATGGACAGCAAAAAGCTGACAGAGGGCTTTTAGAACAATGGGGATGGTGTAGCAATCAGGCAAAACGCCGGCACGAGACATGGCAACGTAGACAAAGAGAGCCTTGGTGGGAGCATCTCGTCGAGCGTAGGATCGTATAATATTGTTCCAGTGAAATGGGGCCGGGTAGAAGCGCAGCATGTGGGTTCTGATAACATGTGCGTAAATTTGATTCAGTTGTCGTAAGGTGGTGCAATTTGACAACTGGGTTGCTGTTACTTTTGCTGGGTCGTCCTGGCTGCTATCCAAATTTACAGACGGAGTTGCAGTGGAGAAGCAGATGAGGAAGGTCTTTTGGTTGAGAAGATGGTTTGAAAAGGAAAGGGTGTTGTTCTTGTTGGGTCTTTGAAAAATGCTGCAACTCCTAATCATCTCAAACAACAAAACACCAACAACGTTGTAATGAGGAAGAGGTCATGTGCCACTCTTTACTAAACCATCAAAAGCAAGGGCAGTCATTGCTAAACCATCAAAGCCCGCACCAACATAATTTTTCTTTGTTGGGAATTTAATGGCTGGATTGAATCAAAACATAATCGAAACTGCTATTAACTTGTAGGAACGACAATCCAACACAAGTAAAAAAGACGAACACACTGTTCTAATCAATTGACACAATGACACGTGAAAATGAAGATCGAAGACGTTGACCGTTGACCATTCAAAGGGAAGAGTTAGGCTCTCTTATATATAGAGTCATTAATATATTAATGAGAGATAGTAGTTAGAAATGGAGTCATTAACCATCACGGTTTCTAGGCGATGCATATTTGTACAAAAATCATAAAATTTATTTGCTTTCATCTTCATCTCAACATGAGGTTTTCAAAACTCGTGTAAGACATTTTGTTGATATTCTTGTAGATGGAGTTCCGTTTCGGCAATGTTTAGGGCTCACTTCAATTTTTATTCATTTATGTTTTCGACTTAAATATTATATTTAAAATACATTTGTGGCTTAATAAATTGTAAAATTGCTTTCGCCACTCAGTACAAGTGAAAGTGAGAGGTCTTAGGTTTTAATCTTGTGGATGGTGAATTCGATACCAAATTAGGCTGTCATTGTGTGGCTTAGTTGAATTCCCCCTCCCCTTAGTGTAAAAATATTGATGTACTAAAAAAAATGGTAAAATCGCTTTCAGTTACCTCATAATGTTAGAAATATTAGGAAAAAATTAAAATTAAAAAAAACCTAGGCTAAGCATCACTGTTTCTAGGCGATTTTGCAAATTTGTACAAAAATCATTGTAAAATTTATTTGCTTTCACCTTCACCGCAACGTGAGATTTTCAATTTCATGTAAAACTTTTTATTGATATTCTTATAGATGGGGGTCCCATTTTGGCTATGTTTGGATCACACTACTATTTTTGTCTATTTATTTTTAGTTTTTGGCATAAATATTCTATATAAAATACATTTGTGGCTCAATAAATGCCAAAACCACTCTCAGTTACCTTATAAAGTTACTCTTAATTATGAGGGAAAGTACTTAGCAAAAATAAAAAACAATTCATTTTTCTCAAAAAAAAACCGTGGGCACGTTTTGGTTTTGCAATGAAGGCAACGCCATTGGACAAGAGAGAGGAGAGGACATCTTTTGAAAGAGATGCTCTTCTTGAAGCAGCATATCATAACCCATTCCACCGCCTCTTAGTATAAAAAAATAAAAAAAAAAACTAATGAAAATGACTTGAAAACTTTAAGTTTAACGAAAAGCCACTTTTAAAGGTATAGTGAATAGTAACAGTTAAAGGGAAAAAAGTGGTTTTTCGTTAAAAGTAAACAGTACCGGGAATGTTTTATTAAACCTCCCTAAAAAAAAATATATCATTTGTTAAAAAAAAAACAGTCATCAAAAGAGACACTTAGTGCTATGATATAATGATATTTCATTTTACTTGTAAGTAAGAGGTCTTAAGTTCAATTATCGCCAACGACGACTTTGAACTCTATTATTGCTAGCCTATTGTGAGGCTTTGCCCACTCTCCCACCCTTTAGTATAAAAAACTATCATTTGTTCAAAAAAAAAAAAACCAGTCATCAAAAGAAAGAGAAGGGTGAAGATGAACCGATGTCTTAAACTCCTTATATTTATTACCAAGCCTGTCAAGAATAGATTCAATGACCTCATCATCAATGATGCTGGAACTAGAATAGTGAAGAAAATCAGAAAGACTTCGAGCATGCAATAAGTAGTCACTCATAGGTTGCTCAGGAGCTTTCTTCAAGTTACGGAGTTGGTCTCGAATTGTGCGAATGTGTCTTAGAGAGGGGGAGAGAGACGCTTCTCCAAGAGTGACAAGGCGTTATAGGAAGTGGTGCAAGAAAGTAGGATAGGTTTGATGGAGGAGGAACAAGTTGCTTTAATCCAACTGAGGACTAGTTTGTCTTGGAGTGAGCGGGATTGACATCGAGCTTTTTGGAGGGTTTAGAATTATAAACCACAGTGTTTTTTAGACCATAAATCTCAAGAACATCTTGAAATTGAGATTGCCAACTGAGATAATTGTTACTACCCATATGAGTGTTGGTCATGTGAAAGATATTGAAGGTAGTGGGAAGGGTTATGGTGATGGTTGTCCTGATGTAAGAAGAGTCGGAAGAGAGAGCAGCAGAAGAAGAGGTGGTTGAGGGGGCTGTAGGAGAGGCCACAGAAGATCAAAATGGAGTAGTGTTACCTGCTGGTTAAGGCTAATAATGACACGCCCCAATCCCGATGTCAGTGGGACATCGGAATAGTCACGTGCTGATCGACACCAGAGGGTGACGAAAGTCATTTATTGAAAACATGAGAACTAAAATATGAATAAAATGAGAGAAATTTAAATATAATTAATATGCACAAAGGAACATGTTCAGAGCATACAACTAACTAGAACACTAAAAGAAAGAAGATAAAATTTGAATGAACAAAATGATGGGTCCTACACCGAGATGATTCGAAAATGCCGATGTGGAAGTGCCTTAACATGGAGATTGTATGCCTCGATTATATGTCTTGAGGGGGTGCAAAACAAACATGAGGAATCCCCATTTTTTTTAAAAAAAATGGGGACATGCTCCCCACTGTTAGATTGGCTTTAATGAAATTGTGTGGTTGAGATTAAAACAAAGGCCACACAATCTCAACCACACAATTTCATTAAAATTAAATCCAACGGTGGAGAGCGTGTCCCTATTTTTTTTTTAAATGGGAATCCCTCCCCTTAAGCTCCTCATATATATATATATATATATATATATATATATATATATATATATATATATATAATATCTCGTATGTAGCATAGTCACTAATGGACAGCGTATTCAGTAATGAATGTCCAGTCTCAACTCCAGGCCATATGCTCGTTTCCCGTCCCTGCACCGTAGGCAGAGGAAATTTCTTCAGGTCGTATGCCAGTCCATGTCTCTCAACCCGTAGTTAGAGATTATTTTTCCCGGCCCTATGCCAACATCGTAAACCTCTCTCGTAGGCAGAATAGGGACCACTAGGTAAGTACAAAATCATTGAACATAATCTTTCCAAACATAGGTACATATATCTCAAAAATATATTCATAGTATAAAGTCATCCATCATCTATATTATAAAAAAAGTTTTTAAAAACATGTTCTAAATATTATATCGTCATCCATCAAATATCCTATAAAGAACATGGGTTATATAAAATAGGATAATTCAAACTAGCCTCAGTAAGCATAATATCTCATAAAACGTAATCATTAAATCATGTTTTTCATGTCTGCATTTCTACTATTAAAACATGTATTTTAGAAGGGGTTCAATCATAGATACTCCGTCGTAGATGAGCCGTATAAATTAGGAATAACGGAATCGCCGTTAGAAATTGCAGCTAAGCACATAAATAGTCCAATTAATAAAACTATACTTAAATCATTTAATTTTGAAAAATGGACGACATAAATGGGTTCATGATGTCAAATAACATAGAAATGGGCCTCGGGTATATCCATGTGTCGCCGTAAGGTGGCGGCTCCAGCGGCCAGGCACCGCCGCACGAGCTACCGTGGATGGTGGCGCGTGCACCTCACACGCAAGCTCACGCGAGGCTGGGCAAGGGTTTTAGACTGGGTCTTGGGCCTAGGCTAAGGTATTTGGCCTGGGCTTAGGCCCGAAGGCCTAAGCCTCTAAGGGTTTTGGGTTGGTTTTAATGGGCTTTGGGCTTGAGGTCTGACCTAAGTTCTTTGGGTTTTGAACTTTAAATAAAACAAAAATAAATAAATAAAAGGGTTTTAGGCTTAACAGTTAATGGCCTAAGGCCCGAGTCCTATACAACCCAAAAGCCAATTCTTAAGGGTTTTGGGTTGAGCTGCCCTAAGGCTTAGGCTTTAGGTGCAACGGCCCAAAGGCCTGGTTTCAATGGAGAGAATGTCGGAGCTTCCCTAGCTCTGGTCGAAGATAACCTATCACCTTAGACTCCGATCTAGGTACCAAATTAAAGATAGAGACGTGGGGAAAGTTTTGGTACCTTTAGTTTGCCGTAGAAAGGTCGGGAACGACCAGAATATTTTTCGAAGCCCATGGGGTTTGCCAAAGGTTTTCCTAGGTTTCTGAACTTCACCAAGCTCCACAAAGAAAAGGGAGAGTGAAAGAGGGAGTCTAAGAGGGTGGTGGTGGTGCTACGCTGTCGTCGGGGTGGCTTAGGTGTACGTAGGTGTGGGTTCAATCGAGAAGAGAGTTAGAGAGCTAAGAGAGACCTGAAAGTGACACTCACGGTTTTCAGTCGATTTTGCAAATTCATATATAAATCATTGTTCAATCTATTTATTTTCACCTTCGCCTCACTGTGAAGTTTTGAAAATCAAGGTGAAACTTTTCGTTGAGATTCTTGAGTGTAGAACAACATTTGACAATGTTCTGGGCCTCACTACTGTATTTTTCACATATATTTTTTAAGTTTTTGACTTAAATATTCTACTAAATATATATTTTTAGCTCAATAAATTGTAAATCTACTTCCAAATAGTTTATAAAATTTTCCTTAATGTTCGTGGGAAATATTTTGCAAAAATAAAAATTTGCATTTTGGCCATAAAAACATGGGTTAACATTCACGATTTTTAGTTGGTTTTGCAAATTTGTACATAAATCATCATTCAATCTATTTATGTTCACCATCGCCTCACTATGAAATTTTAAAAATTAAAGTAAGATTTTCCATTGAGATTCTTGAGGGTGGAGCCCCATTTGACAAGTTTTGGCCCTCACTATTGTATTTTTCCACTTATTTTTTTGTTTTCGACTTAAATATTTTACTAAGTATACATTTGTTACTCAATAAATCATAAAACCACTTCCAAACACCTTATAAAGTTATCCTTAATACTCACGGAACATATTTCACGAAAATAAAAAATTTGCATTTTCCCTAAAGTAACGTGAGTTAACACTCATGGTTTTCAGTCGGTTTTACAAATTCGTACATAAATCACCGTTCAATCTATTTATTTTCACCTTCGCCTCACTGTGAAGTTTTGAAAATTAAGGTGAAACTTTCCGTTGAGATTCTTCAGTGTGGAACCCCATTTGACAATGTTATGGGCCTCACTACTATATTTTTTCACTTATTTTTTTTTTACTTAATTATTCTACTAAATATACATTTTCGGTCAATAAATCGTAAATCTACTTCCAAATACTTTATAAAGCTTTCCTTAATGCTCGCGGAAAATATTTCGTAAAAATAAAAAATTGCATTTTTGACAAAAAAAAATGTGGCTTAATACTCACGATTTTTAGTTGATTTTGTAAATTCGAACATAAATCACCGTTCAATATATTTATTTTCACCTTCGTCTCACTGTGAAATTTTGAAAATCAAGGTAAGACTTTCCGTTGAGATTCTTGAGTTTGGAACCCCACTGGATAATGTTTTGGCCCTCACTATTGTATTTTTCACTTTTTCGGCTTAAATATTTTACTAAGTATACATTTGTTGCTCAATAAATCATAAAACCACATCCCCACACCTTATAAAGTTATCCTTAATGCTCATGGACAATACTTTGAGAAAATAAAAAATTTGCATCTTTTCCAAAAAAACGTAGGTGCTCACGATTTTTAGTCTGTTTTACAAATACGTACATGAATCACCATTCAATCTACATATTTTCACCTCCGCCTAACTTTCAAGTTTTGAAAATTAAGGTGAGACTTTCCGTTAAGATTCTTGAGTGTAGAACCACATTTGACAATGTTCTAGCCTCACTACTACATTTTTCACTTATTTTTTTAGTTTTCGGCTTAAATAATCTACCAAATATTTTTTTTTTTTTTGGCTCAATAAATTGTAAATTTGCTGCCAAAAAGTTTATAAAGTTTTCCGTAATGCTCGCTGAAAATATTTCATAAAAAAATAAAAATTCGCATTTTTTACCAAAAAAATGTGGGTTGACATTCACAAGTTTTAGTCGGTTTTGCAAGTTCGTACATAAATTAACGTTTAATCTATATATTTTCAACTTTGCCTTACCATGAAATTTTGAAAAATTAAGGTAAGATTTTCCATTGAGATTCTTGAGGGTGGAAACCCTTTTGACAATGTTTTGGTCCTCAGTATTGTATTTTTCACTTATTTTTTCAGTTTTCGGCTTAAATATTCTACAAGGTGCACATTTTTTGCTCAATAAATCATAAAACTAATTCCAAACACCTTATAAAGCTCTCCTCAATGGTCACAAAAAATATTTCGTGAAAATAAATTTTTGAATTTTTCACAAAAAAACGTGGGTGCTCACGGTTTTCAATCGGTTTTGCAAATTTGTATATAAATCACTGTTCAATTTATTTATTTCACTTTCGTCACTCTGTTAAGTTTTCAAAATCAAGGTGATACTTTTCGGTGAGATTCTTAAGTGTAGAACCACATTTGACAATGTTCTGGCCTCACTACTACATTTTCACTTATTTTTTTAGTTTTCGGCTTAAATATTCTACCAAATATATATTTTTTGCTCAAAAAATCGTAAATTTTCTAATAAAAAGTTTATAAGTTTTCCTTAATGCTCGCTAAAATATTTCGCAAAAATTAAAAATTTGCATTTTTTACCATAAAAATGTGGGTAAAACATTCACAAGTTTTAGTCGGTTTGCAAATTCCTACATAAATCAACGTTTAATCTATTTATTTTCACCATTGCCTCACCATGAAATTTTCAAAAATTAAGGTAAGATTTTCCATTGAGATATTCTTGAGGGTGGCAACCTTTTTGACAATGATTTGGTCCGAACTATTGTATATTTCACTTATTTTTTTAGTTTTCGGCTTAAATATTCCAGCAGGTGTACATTTCTTGCTCAATAAATCATAAAACCAATTCCAAAAACCTTATAAAGCTCTCCTCAATGTTCACAAAAAATATTTTGTGAAAATAAAACATTTGCATTTTTCACAAAAAAATGTGGGTTAACACTCACGGTTTTCAATCGGTTTTGGAAATTCGTATATAAATCACTGTTCAATCTATTTATTTTCACCTTCGTCTCACTGTGAAGTTTTGAAAATCAAGGTGAGACTTTTCGGTGAGATTCTTGAGTGTAGAACCACATTTGACAATGTTCTGGCCTCATTACTACATTTTTCACTTATTTTTTTAGTTTTCGGTTTAAATATTCTAACAAATATATATTTTTTGCTCAATAAATCATAAATTTGCTGCCAAAAAGTTTATAAAGTTTTCCTTAATACTCGCGGAAAATATTTCGCAAAAAAATAAAAAATTTCATTTTTTACAATAAAAATGTGGGTAAAAACATTCACAAGTTTTAGTCGGTTTTGCAAATTCGTACATAAATCAACGTTTAATCTATTTATTTTCACCTTTGCCTCACCATGAAATTTTGAAAAATTAAGGTAAGATTTTCCGTAGAGATTCTTGAGGGTGGAACCCCTTTTGACAATGATTTGGTCCTCAGTATTGTATTTTTCACTTATTTTTTTAGTTTTCGGCTTAAATATTCTACTAGGTGTACATTTTTGCTCAATGAATTATAAACCCGATTCCAAACACCTTATAAAGCTCTCCTCAATGCTCACAAAAAATATTTCGTAAAAATAAAAAATTTGCATTTTTCACAAAAAAACGTGGGTTAACATTCTCGGTTTTGCAAATTCGTATATAAATCACTATTCAATCTATTTATTTTCACCTTTGTCTCATTGTGACGTCTTGCAAATCAAGGTGAGACTTTTCGGTGAGATTCTTGAGTGTAGAACCACATTTGACAATGTTCTGGCCTCACTACTACATTTTTCACTTATTTTTTTTTAGTTTTCGGCTTAAATATTCTACCAATTATATATTTTTTGCTCAATAAATCATAAATTGGCTGCCAAAAAGTTTATAAAGTTTTCCTTAATGATCGCGAAAATATTTTTCAAAAAATAAAAATTGGCATTTTTTACCATAAAAATGTGGGTAAACACATTCATAAGTTTTAGTCGGTTTTGCAAATTCGTACATAAATGAACGTTTAATCTATTTATTTTAACCTTTGCCTCACCATGAAATTTTTAAAAATTAATGTAATATTTTCCGTTGAGATTCTTGAGGGTGGAACCCCTTTTGACAATGTTTTGGTCCTCAGTATTGTATTTTTCACTTATTTTTTTAGTTTTCGGCTTAAATATTCTACTAGGTGTACATTTTTTGCTCAATAAATCATAAAATTGATTTCAAACACCTTATAAAGCTCTCCTCAATCCTCACAAAAAAATATTTCGAGAAAATAAAAAATTTACATTTTCACAAAAAAAAGTGGGTTAACACTCACAGTTTTCAGTCGGTTTTGCAAATTCGTATATAAATCACTGTTCAATCTATTTATTTTCACCTTCGTTTCACTGTGAAGTTTTGAAAATCAATGCGAGACTTTTCGGTGATGTTCTTGAGTGTAGAACCACATTTGACAATGTTCTGGGCCTCACTACTACATTTTTCACTTATTTTTTTAGTTTTCGGCTTAAATATTCTACCAAATATATATTTTTTGCTTAATAAACCGTAAATTTATTGCCAAAAAGTTTATAAAATTTTCCTTAATGCCCGCGAAAATATTTCGCAAAAAATAAAAATTCGCATTTTTTACCATAAAAATGTGGGTAAACATTCACAAGTTTTAGTCGGTTTTACAAATTCGTACATAAATCATCGTTTAATATATTTATTTTCATCTTTGCCTAACCATGAAATTTTGAAAAATTAAGGTAAGATTTTCCGTTGACTCTTGTGGGTGGAACCCTTTTTGACAATGTTTTGGTCCTAACTATTATATTTTTCACTTATTTTTTGAGTTTTTGGCTCAAATATTCTACTAGGTGTACATTTTTTCCTCAATAAATCATGAAACCGCTTCCAAATACCTTATAAAGCTTTCATCAATGCTCACAAAAAATATTTCGTGAAAATAAAAAATTTGCATTTTTCACAAAAAAAATGTGGGTGTTACTCCCGGTTTTCAGTCGGTTTTGCAATTTCGTATATAAATCAACGTTTAATCTATTTATTTTAACCTTTGCCTCACCATGAAATTTTAAAAAATTAATGTAATATTTTCCGTTGAGATTCTTGAGGGTGGAACCCCTTTTGACAATGTTTTGGTCCTCAGTATTGTATTTTTCACTTATTTTTTTAGTTTTCGGCTTAAATATTCTACTAGGTGTACATTTTTTGCTCAATAAATCATAAAATTGATTTCAAACACCTTATAAAGATCTCCTCAATCCTCACAAAAAAATATTTTGTGAAAATAAAATTTTGAATTTTTCACAAAAAACGTGGATAACGCTCACGGTTTTCAATCAGTTTTGCAAATTCGTATATAAATCACAGTTCAATTTATTTATTTCACTTTCATCACACTGTTAAGTTTTCAAAATCAAGGTGACAATTTTCGGTGAGATTCTTGAGTGTAGAACCACATTTGACAATGTTCTAGCCTCACTACTACATTTTTCACTTATTTTTTTAGTTTTCGACTTAAATATTCTACCAAATATATATTTTTTGCTCAATAAATCGTAAATTTGCTAATAAAAAGTTTATAAATTTTTCCTTAATGCTCGTGAAAATATTTCGAAAAAATTAAAAATTCGCATTTTTTTACTGTAAAAATGTGGGTAAACATTCACAAGTTTTAGTCGGTTTTACAAATTTGTACATAAATCATCGTTTAATATATTTATTTTAATCTTTGCCTAACCATGAAATTTTGAATAATTAAGGTAAGATTTTCCATTGAGTTATTCTTGTGGGTGGAACCCTTTTTGACAATGTTTTGGTCCTAACTATTATATTTTTCACTTATTTTTTTAGTTTTCGGCTCAAATATTCTACGAGGTGTACATTTTTGCTCAATAAATCATGAAACCGCTTCCAAATACCTTATAAAGCTTCATCAATGCTCACAAAAAATATTTCGTGAAAATAAAAAATTTGTATTTTTCACAAAAAAAAAATGTGGGTTAACACTCACGGTTTTCAGTCGGTTTTGCAAATTCGTACAGAAATCAATGTTTAATCTATTTATTTTGACCTTTGACTCACCATGAAATTTTGAAAAATTAAGGTAAGATTTTCTATTGAGATTCTTCAGGGTGAACCCATTTTGACAATGTTTTGGTCTTCACTATTGTATTTTTCACTTATTTTTTTTAGTTTTCGGCTGATATATTCTACTAGGTGTACATTTTTGCTCAATACATCATAAAACTGATTCCAAACACCTTATAACGCTCACCTCAATGCTCACAAAAAATATTTCCTAAAAATAAAAAATTTGCATTTTTCACAAAAAAAAACGTGGGTTAACACTCACGGTTTTTAGTCGGATTTGTAAATTCGTACATAAATCACTTTCAATCTATTTATTTTCACCTTCATCTCACTCTGAAGTTTTGAAAATCAAGGTGAGACTTTTCGGTGAGATTCTTGAGTGTTGAACAAAAATTGACAATGTTATGGGCTTCACTACTACATTTTTTAGTTTTCAGTTTAAATATTCTACCAAATATATATTTTTTGCTCAATAAATAGTAAATTTGCTGCCAAAAAGTTTATAAAGTTTTCCTTAATGTTCGCGGAAAGTATTTCACAAAAAAATCAAATTCGCATTTTTACCATAAAAATGTGGGTTAACATTCACAAGTTTTAGTCGGTTTTACAAATTCGTACATAAATCAACGTTTAATCTATTTATTTTCACCTTTGCCTCACCATGAAATTTTGAGTTATTCTTGTGGGTGGAACCCTTTTTGACAATGTTTTGGTCCTAACTATTATATTTTTCACTTATTTTTTTAGTTTTCGGCTCAAATATTCAACCAGGTGTACATTTTTTGCTCAATAAATCATGAAACCGCTTCCAAATACCTAAGAAAGCTTTCATCAATGCTCACAAAAAATATTTCGTGACAATAAAAAATTTGCATTTTTCACGAAAAAAAACGCAGGTGTCACGATTTTTAGTCGGTTTTGCAAATTCGTATATAAATCATTGTTCAATCTATTTATTTTCACCTTCGTCTCACTATGAAGTTTTGAAAATCAAGGTGAGACTTTTCGGTGAGATTCTTGAGTGTAGAACTACATTTGACAATGTTCTGGGCCTCACTACTATATTTTAAACTTATTTTTTTAGTTTTCAGCTTAAATGATCTACCAAATATATATTTTTTGCTCAATAAATCGTAAATTTGCTGCCAAAATGTTTATAAAGACTTTCTTAAGGCTCGCAAAAAAATATTTCTTAAAAAATAAAAAATTCCCATTTTTTACCATAAAAATGTGGGTTCACAAGTTTTAGTCGGTTTTGCAAATTCATACATAAATCAACGATTAATCTATTTATTTTCACCTTTGCCTCACCATGAATTTTTGAAAAATTAAGGTAAGATTTTCCGTTGAGATTCTTGAGGTGGAACCCCTTTTGACAATGTTTTGGTCCTCACTATTGTATTTTTCACTTATTTTTTTAGTTTTCGGCTTAAATATTCTACTAGGTGTACATTTTTGCTCAATAAATCATAAAACCGATTCCAAACACCTTATAAAGCTCTCCTCAATGATAACAAAAAATATTTCGTGAAAATTAAAATTTTGAATTTTTCACAAAAAAACGTGGGTTTTGCAAATTCGTATATAAATCACTGTTCAAACTATTTATTTTCACCTTCGTCTCACTGTGAAGTTTTGAAAATCAAGGTGAGACTTTTCAGTGAGGTTCTTGAGTGTAGAACCAGATTTGACAATGTTATGGGCCTCACTACTACATTTTTCACTTATTTTTTTAGTTTTCGGTGTAAATATTCTACCAAATATACATTTTTTGCTCAATAAATTGTAAATTTGTTGCCAAATTGTTTATAAAGTTTTCCTTAATGGTTGCAGAAATTATTTCGTAAAAATTTAAAATTTTCATTTTTTACCATAAAAATGTGGGTTAACATTCACAAGTTTTAATCGGTTTTGCAAATTCGTACATAAATTAACATTTAATCTATTTATTTTCACCTTTGCCTCACCATGAAATTTTGAAAAATTAAGGTAAGATTTTCCGTTGAGATTCTTAAGGGTGGAACCCCTTTTGACAATGTTTTGGTCCTCACTATTGTATTTGTCACTTATTTTTTTAGTTTTCGGCTTAAATATTCTACTAGGTGTACATTTTTTGCTCAATCAATCATAAAACCGATTATAAACACCTTATAAAGCTCTCCTCAATGCTCACAAAAAATATTTCGTGAAAATAAAAAATTTGCATTTTTCACAAAAAAACGTGGGTTAACACTCATGGTTTTCAATTGGTTTTGTAAATTTGTATATAAATCACTATTCAATCTATTTATTTTCACCTTCGTCTCACTGTGAAGTTTTGAAAATCAAGGTGAGACTTTTCAGTGAGGTTCTTGAGTGTAGAACCACATTTGACAATGTTATGGGCCTTACTACTACATTTTTCACTTATTTTTTTAGTTTTTGGCGTAAATATTCTACCAATATATATTTTTTGCTCAATAAATCGTAAATTTGTTGCCAAAAAGTTTATAAAGTTTTCCTTAATGCTCGCGGAAAATATTCCCAAAAAATAAAAATTCGCATTTTTTACCATAAAAATGTGGGTTAACATTCACAAGTTTTAGTCGGTTTTGCAAATTCGTACATAAATCAACGTTTAGTCTATTTATTTTCACCTTTGCCTCACCATGAAATTTTGAAAAATTAAGGTAAGATTTTCCGTTGAGATATTCTTGAGGGTGGAACCCTTTTTGACAATGTTTTGGTCCTCACTATTGTATTTTTCACTTATTTTTTTAGTTTTCGGCTTAAATATTCTACTAGGTGTACACTTTTTGCTCAATAAATCATAAAACCACTTCCAAATACCTTATAAAGCTTTCATCAATGCTCACAAAAAATATTTTGTGAAAATAAAAAATTTGCATTTTTCACAAAAAAAAAAAGTGGGTTAACACTCACAGTTTTCAGTCGGTTTTGCAAATTTGTATATAAATCAATGTTTAATCTATTTATTTTCACCTTCGTCTCACTGTGAAATTTCGAAAATCCAGGTGAGACTTTTCGGTGAGATTCTTGAGTGTAGAACCACATTTGACAATGTTCTGGCCTCACTACTACATTTTCACTTTTTTTTTTTAGTTTTTGGCTTAAATAATCTACTAAGTATACATTTGTTGCTCAATAAATTATAAAATTGCTTTCAGGCACCTTGTAAAGTTCTCCTTAATGCTCACAAAAAATATTTCACAAAAATAAAAAAATTGCATTTTTCACAAAAATAAAACGTGGATGTTAACTCACAATTTTTAGTTGGTTTTGTTAATTCGTACATAAATCATCATTCAAATTATTTATTTTCACCCTCGCCTCACCGTGAATCTGTGTGCACGGAAAACGAGATGAACCTACCAGCTCTACACACGAAAACGACACAAGACCCGTCGGGCAAACCGTGGCCAGCTCGGCCTAAGAAAAATGCGATACGAAACGAGACAGGCCGGCGCACAGAAGTGAAGCCCATACACACCCGGGCTTCCAGTAAGCCTTTTGACCCGATTAACTAAACTTGGTCGCTCGCACCTCTGTTTCTGTCCGTCTCGACCATTTTCACGGTTCTCTCTCTCCTTTTCTCTCCCTTCAGCGTGAGCAGTCGGAGGAGCACTCAGAAATGGCGTCCAGTCTATTTAGAACCCTAATCAGATCGTCCAAATTGGGATCAGCAGGGACCAGAAATTTCAGCCTCGTCAGGACTCAAATCAGCGAGCACACTGCCAAATGGATGCAGGTACCTCCTCCCTCCTCTTCTATCTTTATCTTTGCCATAAAATTGATTGACTATGAAATTAATCGACTTTAATCGTTATCTCCTTTAATTAGTACAAAAGCTTACATTCATCTAATCTTACGGTGCGAATGAATCTGTTTTTCCCTTATACGATAATCCAATCTTTCATCAAGTAAAAATGGAACAAAGATATTGATTTTGTGTGTGATTAGACAATCAATATATTGAATTTTTTTCACTAGTATTGTTCAGTTTATATTTATTATAAATTAATTTGGCAATTTCTTCAGAATTGAATTTCAGCATTCTTTATTTTTACCAATTAACATTGCTGAACAAACCCTTGGACGGTATGCTGTAATAGATAGATAGATAGATGTATATTATATATATTTATGTGTCCAGTTTCCTCTACCAATGCTGACTGAAAAGCTTTAAAGCAACAAGAACTGAATTTCAGAAACTTGTTTGGATTTCCAATCCCGATTCCCCTGACCGACCTTGTTTGACATCATTGCAATAAAGTTAGTAACCAACAATCTAGGGAGACGGCGAGCGTAGGAATGATTTTAGCAGGAAATGAAACAGATATGCCAACAAAACTAGATTGAGGAAGCAACTGTTGGGTGTGTATGTGTGCACTTGTGTATCCTGCATTTCAATGAAAACATCGATCAAGTTCTCAGCATCTTTTACTCGACCAAGACTTGTTTCGGCTCCAATGACGTGACCAGCCTACTTTTAGAACAATGATTATGTTCTATCCACCAGCTTCTACTGGTGGCGTTTTCCTATTTACATTTATAATGTCTCTCTTTCTGGGCGTCTATTTCCAATTTTACAAAAACCATTTTGATTTTAATGTCATGTTGATTACAAGGTGCGAGTCATTGTGGTTCACTGTTCTTCTTAACTGATAGGATACAAGCAAGAAATCTCCCATGGAGTTGATCAATGAAGTCCCACCCATCAAGGTTGAGGGCAGGATTGTTGCATGTGAAGGAGGTTAGTTTGCATTATTCTGTACCTAGTTTCTTTTACGATTATCCAGCACAAAGCTAATTGTGCATTTGTATGCTGCAAGATCAGCTCAATAAACTATGTAGACAAGGGCTACAATTTACTTGGGTAAAACTGTTCTTGGTTGCAGACACCAATCCCGCACTTGGGCACCCAATCGAATTCATATGCCTTGACCTGGATAAGCCAGCTATCTGCAAGTATTGTGGTCTTCGATATGTGCAAGATCACCACCACTAGAAAATCTGGAAGTGATTATTCAATGAGCAAATTTCATTCCTGTTATGCCCGTACCTTCGTTGAAGCCATTTCATAGACAAGGTTCAGTTTGTAATGATAATACTGTGTTTCCTAATTTGGCAAAATAAGGATTTGGCATGATGCCATTCGTGTTATTCTTCAGGCATGGAATGCAAATCTGTACTTCATTTGCCTGTCATTTTTGTTACCTGATTTGCGATATGTTATGATGAGTTTTTGTCACTTGCAAGGATGCTTTTTGGGTGTTCATGTTAGAGTACCAAAGAAGAAATATTGGATTGTTACGTTGCCCTGGGATGATTGATAGGGCCCCTTTGTGAACATCTGTGACAGGAGCTTTGAAGTGAAGCACACAACGCCCAAGTTTTCCGATCATAATTTTATGGCCGACGCATATTGTTTGATCAGTCATTCCGCTTACTTTCAGAGAGCTTTGGCGTTCAAGATGATGAACTGTATTTACGTTGTTGTTGATGTTAGGATAAAGCGCATCATGGATACCAGCCGGTTAAGGTCTCAAAAAAAAAGCCCTCCATTGAGAGGGGGCAAATAATGAATAACATCATTTGTTCATGCTCAAAATTGAAAACCCAGGCTTCTGTGTGAATCTCTCTCCAAATAAAAGTTAAGGTCAGCCTTATCTCTAACCGGCTTACTAACTCAATAGCAAGAAGACTGCCTGCCACTGGACACTGTCTCACTACACGCTACCTTTATCTCCAGCTGCAAATTTTCTTCTCTGTTGATGCTCAGCAACCTTGTAGTCTACAACTTCACGAAAAAGGCTTGGATCAAGCACACAATCCTTACTCCCATAAACCGCAGCTTGGATACTTGCCATTAGTTTTGCTATTTCTCTCCCAGAGAACCCGTCGGTCTTTGCCGCTGCTTCTCTAATCAAATCATCTGTCAACCCTTTCATCTCTATCTTCTGAGGTTGTTTCTTAAATAAATTACGGAACCAACCAGATTTGCTTGATGAACCAGCCTGAGCTATGTACTTGTCCAGATACAACTTCAGCAGCTTAAAGCGTTCCTCTTCCCCAGGCAAGGGGAATTCAAGCACTTCATCAATACGATCGGCCACAGCTGAATCGAGATCACCGGGGCGGTTTGTGGCAAGGGCAAGGACTATGTCCTTGGATTGGTCACCCGTGCGGAATAGGAGAGCGTTGAGCGCACTTCTTTGAGCTTCACTCATGTAGGTTTTGTTCCGCCTGCAAGTTATGTTAAACACATTCAACCCTCTCAATCACACAGAGACTGGAAGTTCTCTTCTACGAGACTACAACAAAATTAAAAACACCATTTTCATGGCTGTTAATTGAATGACTTACTCGCACAAAAATGCATCGGCTTCATCAATGAAAAGTAGCAGACCCTTCCGTGACTTTTTGGCCCAATCAAATAACTCATGTATCTTGGTAACAGCCCTTGGTCCAAGTGGAGCAACATCCCCTCCCGTCATCAATGCGTAGTCTAATCCCTAAAGACAATTTGAATCAAGCAAAGAAACGTATGAGAAGGAAGAATATGTTAAGGATGAAGGATGAAAATAAAACAAAAGCTGGCAGATCAAAACCATCTGAGTATGAATGGAGCCATCACGGAATCATATAAAAACACATTAAGCATGCAAATCATATACAGAGTTCTAGAAAATTATTTCATGTTAAGGGCAAGTAACTACTTTCCTAAATAACAGCACAGCCAGGAGTGCTCAATATTGTCTGGCAGAAGAAGTAACAAAATGAAAATCAAAACTGAATACGTGATTGGTTTAAAGATAGGATGAGATATCATACAGATTTACGAGCCATCTCTCTAGCAGCCATTGTTTTCCCAGTTCCTGGAGGACCATAGAAGAGCATGTTTCTGAACGGCGCTTGATGAGATTTTGTATTAGCAGTTGCCTTAGCCAAGTGGTCAATTCTTTTCTGAAGAGGAGGGTGTAAAACAACATCACCAAAGGCCTTCCCATTTTGTGTTTGACCTTTGTTGCCACTGGGAGATAGGGCGCTTATAGAACGTGAGAATAATCCTGACCAAGGGTATTTTCCTTTAGAGGACTCTCTGATAAGTGACGGTTGTCCCAATATTCTATCCACATAGCTCCATATCACCTTTGAACCTTCTCTGCATTGGATAAATAAGACGTGCATAAGTTATGGCACCATGGAGAGCAAATGGCAAGGTAAAATTAGTATCCCACACAAATTATTTCACGAAGGTAGATCGTAAACTTTAAACGCAACTCTATCTCTGTGAATCAAATATCAGACCAGAACACCAAAAAAAAAAAAAAAAACCTAAGTTCCAGAATTTAACAGTTCATGGCCATTACTTCGGGAATAACCAACTCTAGAGTTTCATGTCCTAGGGAGTTGGTCCCAGGGGAGAGAGAGTAAAATGGCAACAAAGCTTTTCCTTTTTTTTCCTTTCTCCACAAAAACAAACAGAAGTTGCTAAGCAAATTAAGAGAAGATGAACCAGGATATAGAAAGCAACAAATAGATCCCTAGCTTTCAAATGAAAGGCCACAAATAGGTAAAGAGAAAATACAGTATTTCAAGTATTCGTTTAAAATATCAACACAGACCTTGTTGTGTAAACACCTGCAGCTAGAGCTGTAACTCCCCCAACAGCAACAACTAGTTTATTCTGATCTGTCAGAATCACTTTCAAGCCACCTGCAGAAAATAGCTAATTCTGCATCAACAGTTTTTTAAGAAATAACATTAACTTTCACTACGTCAAACTTCAAACGAGCATATGATGCCAAATAGAAGAGCCGCCCATTTTTAGTTTGAAGCAGAATCATACGTCTCTGTATACAATAGAGGAAAAGGTAATGGGTATGGAAAGTACCTCCAATATGATCAAAGGTGGTATTTATGGCAGAAACCCATTTCTCTTTCTCAGCTTTTGCTTTCTCTAACAGCAGGTCCCTTTTAATTTCTGCAGTCAGCTTTGCTTCAAGGGCTCTCCCTTCTGCATCTGCCAAAGCCTTCTTTTCGAAATTTTCACGTTCTAGCTTAGCCTGCTCCTCTGCAGTCCGTCGACGCTCATGTTGGATCTGCGCTTCTGTTTGTCGACGTGCTTGTTCCAGCCTATTTGCTGATTCTTCTTGCCATTTTACCATCTCTTGGTTCCTCTCTCTTGCCAATCTATTTTCATTCTGCAGTAACATCAACGAATTAAATTTAGAATTGAATTTCGTTTTCTGAAAAGCTTCTGTGTGAAATCCCAAGAAAAGTTCAAGTCAGCTTGCCTCCATCCTCTTCTTTGCTAATTCATCCTGATACCTAGCCATTTGGGAATTTGTTTGGGCTTGAAATTGAGCTAGCTTTTTCTGCTCCTCGTAGATGGCCTTCTTAGTATCCTGTCGGGTGATGAAGTAGATAACTTCAGAAAAACTTATGCCACATAAATCAATTGGGGAGTTTACAAACATATAGCCTATAGGGGTGTCACTAATCCAAAAACACCCTAATTGGGGAAATAAGTAGAACATCTTACCGCTTCAATTTGGGCTTTCATTGCAGCATACTCCGCAGCCTTTGCCTTCAACTCAGCCTGCCTTGTCTCTTCATGCTTCACCGTAGATCCAATGACCTATGCAGTGGCCAAATAGCAACCATTAAAGAAAACATCAATTCACGGGAAACCATCAAAACAAAAGGGCTGCCTGATGAAATTTCAAACACATCCTGTTACTTCTCTCTAAGCACAAACATGGATAAAGTATAAGACGAACTAAATGGCATACTCCATAGCTACATACATTCCAACGTCTGAATTTAGACATGAACCATCAATACTAAAATTCCAATTGCTATCAAGTAACTAAACAAAAATAGAGCCCGTCAATAAAAGCAGAAGATCAAATCCCAAAATCCCAATAAAAAAACAACAAAGATAATTTCCGAAAATAAAAATTGCAAACCTCTTTGGCATTAGAAGATTTGGCGATTTTGTCCAACAACTTAGCAGCGCGTTCCAGAGGTTCAGGATCGAAGCCAGCGGCAGATGTCCTGGGTTGATCATTGCGAACCTTGGGAGCGGGAGGGGGCTCGGCAGCACCTCCGGTGGAGGAGGTCGACGGCGGAGGAACTGACGGAGATTGGAGAGGCGAAGAAGTAGAGGAGGGTTGTTGGGAAGCATTGGAAGGAGAAGAAGAGAAGGGAGAGAAGTTGAAAGGGCCGTCGGCATAAGCACAGTTGGAGTTGGTCATGGACAAGGAGGCGGAGGCCGCCACGGCGGTGACAAGCCCTAATGCATATGTGGGCTTGGCCATTTTTGCAATCCCTTTTTGGGGGTTTCTAGAGAAAAGTAAAAGCCTTTGGAATTAATTGGATCTTTGGAGGGGAGAAATGGGAGGAGGGTTTTAGAGAGGTTTTGATTAATTTATATTTATTGGGAGGAAAATGTTGTCTTGATGACCAAGAAAATCAACCTATCTAATACTCTTTCTCACATGGCTCTTCCTTTCTAACCATGGAAAGCGGTAGAGAGTTCAGACCCTTTCAGTTGAGGGTTTTTGTAGGGTTTGTGCGATTGGGGACTCGGGCGGGGCAAGCGACCGGGTGTTTGCTTGTTTCTATAAACTGGGCTTCTCATATGTTGAAGTAGCTGGGCCTAGCCCAGCCCAAATTTTTATGCCTTGCTCTTTTTCTTTTGATAAAGATATTTTAAATTACTCTAACACGGGAGGGAATTCGAAGAATTATAGAATTCAGATAGATCAAAGATATTCCAAAATGAAGCTAAGGTTTTAACTTCAATTTAATTAGCAATGTAAAGAGTAATTTAACTCTTCACATGCAAGGCTTCTTAATTTTTATTTTTTGTGTTAGATTCATCATCTCAACACGTCTCTTCACGTGTGAGTTAATTTAAAGAAAAACTAATGAAAATGACTTGAAAATTTTAAGTTTTAAAAATAAGGACAAAATAAAGGGTAAAGTGAATAGTACCATGATTGACTTTTTTGTGTAAAAATGTGGTTTTTCGTTTAAGTAAATAGTACCATGAGCTTTTCATTAAAGTTCCCTTAATTTAAGTCTAACATGTGGATAAGAATAACATAAATTGGGTAACCTATGAGCACGGGGTTCACTAGGCTCAATTTAATATGCTATAATATCATGAAGTAAGTTGTGGTTCCACTCTAAAATCACTAGCCAAACTTTTTATAGGCACACGTAACGTCTCTTATTTCTCTCACGTGAGATCTATTATCTCAACATCCCTAACAATCCACATGCACTCAAAAAGTCCCGAGTTCAATTCTTGTCTTCCCTCATATTGCTTGTACCAAAAAATTCTTCCCTCATGTCATTTGTATTAAAAACAACAACAAAAATTGATGATCATGTTTAACGGTAGGTGTCTCTAGAAGGGTTTCATTTCGGTGCTACGTAGCATCAAATGCTATAGATATTGGATGATTTGGAGTCACAAGACTAAATGAAAAGTAATCAAAATTAATTCATGTCATCCAATACTTGTGGCATTTAATGCTACTTAGCATGTAAGAACTTTCCGTTGAAAAATGCTAAGAAGATTTTTTTTAAAGTGAGACTCCCATGAACTTTCCGTCGTCTAATATTTTTGGCACAATATTTCATAACATTGACACAAAAATTGATGTTAACATTTCTCTTTTCCTCATGGACAAACGGTTTTAACGACACATTAAGCCAATCCTGCAAGTCCATGTACAAAACGCATTTGGTCTTTTGGTTTTAGGTGCTCGGGTGTAAGTTGTTTTATTATCAACAGAAGAAGAATGGAATTAAATTTCCCTATTTTCCACCCATACTGCTTTTGCATGTGCATGTTCTGTTCCTGTAGATGTCACAGTTGTAGAAATTTTTAGTTGTGACAAAAATACAGATGGTATACTACGTGTTTGCATATAAGTAATGAAAAATTTTAATTTTTAAGTTATTAATATTTTAACATACATATCACACTATTTATATAAAAATACGTAGTTATCACTTCGTGTGACGGTCACATTAAAAAATTTCTCGTCACAGTTGGGCCTTTGCCCCGATTGCCCCATTTTTAATTGCTTTATTTTATTTTCTTACAAAGTGTCTATTCTTTGTAGAAATTAAAACATTCGCTAATTAATTAAAACGAAATTGTTAGATAATTAAAATAAAATTTTATTGAGATGAGTTAACTTTCTCAACCATCAATACCCATAAAAGGCGCGAGAGCAGTACTAGCTAAGCTAGAGATATTAATCATATAAAAATACCAAAATCCGGTACTCGTATCCATCAACAAAATTTGATAGAATGTGGATGTTGGATACCAAAGTTGATATAGTTTTTCAAAGAATTACACGATGGATAAATGATAAATGATAAAATGGGATAAATGATAAAAATGGCGACTCCAAACTAGCAAGACTCCTCGCTTTGCGAGAGTCAGATGAACATCTTTAATACACAGTTTTACTCTTGGTTTGCAAGAAACTGTTTACACGATTTGAATCTATGACCTTTCGGTCACAACAATAACATTTCCGTTGCACCAATGCTCACTCTCCAAATTGAATAAATACATATGATACAATAGAGTGCAGTACAGGCTAATTATTAATTAAGAAGATTCATCAAAATGACATATAAAAGTCAACACGCATCGATCGAGAGAGATCTTTCCAGCAAAAATAATTTTAATTAGCTAGGGCAACAGGGGTTGCGGTTGCAAGCTTGGCTCTGAGGTCTTTTCTCAAGATCTTTCCAGACGGAGACTTTGGAATTGCATGGACGAAGTGCACCTTGTGCAGTCTCTTGTAAAACACCACCTGCAGTTTCATTCATTAAATTTCACTTTTTCAGACTTAAAACGATCATTTATTCCTTTGAAAATTTATGTATTTATATATAAGGTACCTGTTTTGCTATAAATTCTTTTACAGCCTCTTCAGTAAGTTCGAGACCACTAGACCGAACCACAAATGCAACGGGAACTTCACCAGCAGCATCATCTTTTTGCCTACTCGTTGCAATATCATTAATATACATATACGTTAATCTTATGTTTCGTTCAAGGTTTTGCGGACATTTTAAGTGATTAATTAATGGGATTAACTAGACATCATTAGTGTAAAAATACTTACGGAACAACGGCTGCATCTGCAATGGATGGGTGGCTTATAAGGAGGGACTCCAGCTCAGCTGGTGGCACCTGTAAAAGTGAAACAGGATTATGCATATATTAGCCCCCGAATATATATACACACACACACACACATATATATATATGTATGCATGTATGTCATTCACGAATGATTGTAAAAAGGCTCGAATTAAAGATTAATGGATGCACATATCATTAACAAAAATATATTATAGTCGCGCGCATACTTGGAAGCCCTTGAATTTGATGAGCTCCTTGACTCTGTCAACGATGAAAACCTCATTGTCATCGTCCACATAACCCACGTCACCAGTGTGAAGCCAGCCCTCGGTGTCTACGGTGGTTGCCGTAGCCGCAGCATCATTCAAGTATCCTGGTAGATTCATGTGTGGTTATTTATTTGGGGGAAATTAATCATCAGAAAGATCAGAGATCAACTAATATTTAGAATATATAGGTAGTTAATAATTATACCTTTCATGATTTGAAAGCCACGGATGCAAATCTCGCCGGGTTGGTTATAGCCGAGTGAGAGACCAGTTTCAGGGTCAAGGACCTTGAGCTCTGCATTTCGGACCACCGTCCCACACGACCCTGACTTGGTTGGCATCGGTTCCTTTGCGAATGCCATGCACATTGATAACACCGGCCCTGCCTCCGTCATCCCATAACCCTACATTCATTTCATTCACAGTAATTAATTAGTTAACAATACAGTTAACAACACTTAACTTCAACTAATTACGATTTACACGCACTTAACTCAGTTAAGATAACTGGTAGGCAGATTCTAATTAGTACTTGAATGAACAAACGATCAATCATTAGCTATTAAATTTTGGTCTAACAATGTTTACAAGAGTGGTCTAACAATGTTTACAAGAGTGGTCTTTAATTCCATTGATCATGTTCATTGTTGTTGACGAGTGTAACTGCATGCATGCTTTTGGTTTCATTTGGCACGCCGTATAAAGCATCAGATAGAATAAATAATATAAGAGCAGTTGTTTGGTGCACTCTTGTATTAAATAAGCGCCCGTTTAATTATCCGGCCCATCAAATTTTATACGGGTGACACCGTACTATTAAAACAACCCAAAAGCCCGGGATAATTAGTTGGGGCGCTGTCCTCTCCAACTTCACGAAGCCGCCGCTAACGACTTCTCAGAGTGGGCATTCGAGCAGTTCCTCGACGAGTTCTCCACCCCGGCCGCCACTCCTCTGCAGTCATTCGCCGAGCAATTACTCGTCTCGTCCAGCGGAAAGCACACAGAGGAACAAAGAAGAGAGTGAGAGAGAGAGAGACGAAAGGAGACCGGCGGCAAAACAAAATGTTCCACAAGACTATACAGAGAAAGAGGGGCGGATGGAAGCTGAGGAATTCACCGCTCGAAAGTCGAGTACGAAGTCGCGGTAGGACATCATCTGTGGTTGTTAGGTAATCTGGCGTATTGGCTGATAACTGGAGGCACCACTCAATTCTTCCCCTCCTCCAAATCGAATTATGTCAATGCTCTTCCCCAACCCAATGCCCAAAATCACAGTCAGCCCCAATTTTCTCTCCGATGAGTGTTCTTGGTTTGTTGAAGAAAAAAAAACGGTGTCCTCCGTGAATTTCTTTCCAATATTTTTTGAGAAATAATAGAAAACAAAGTCCTCTGTGAATTTTCTTGGTTTGTGGTGTTTATTTTTCTTCCCATTTTTCATTTTAAGTTTTAACAACAATTATTTTGTGAACTTTTTTAGGAAGTTATTATAGTCGACATATTATCCGATGCACAAATTAATCTAACACAACACTAAATGTCTGATTAATTTAGTCAGTACTATTCGATGATTATTTATTTTATATAACTGAAACAATCAGTACAATTCGACCTGTCAAATAAAACCTTTGTGTGTGCTCTTTAAATTTCATTGCATTTATTGGTCTAAGAAAGGCACAATGAAACTAATAACCCGAAATCAAATAAGGTGATCTTAAAATTCCATAAAACAAATTTGGTAGGGAATTAGCTAAATTTTGGGCTGCGCGAGAGAGGATATAGGCGCCATGTAGGTGAGGATTAAATTAATTAGAAAAAATTATTCGGAACACGTAAGTTTGTTTTTCAACACACACTCTAACAAGATAGTTAGTGGTATTATTTGTGTACACATTTCACGTTAATTGACTGGCCAGCATGCCGTACGCCGTATTTCCATATCAACAACAACAACAAAAAATGTTATCATCCAACGCTCATTTTCCTCTACCCTACTCAACACTTTAACACGACACTCTATTTAAATTGCTAATTTAGAAGTTTTAGGTTTTGTCTGTAAATAATTGTGAGTAATACCAAAGAAATGTTAGATTTACAATTCATATGACCAGTGCGGGACCTAGAGATTTTCCTCTACCCTACAACAACATTTAACACGACACTCTATTTAAATTGCTAATTTAAAAGTTTTAGGTTTCGTCTGTGAATAATGGTGAGTAATACCAAAGAAATGTTAGATTTACAATTCATATGATCAGCGTGGGACCCAGAGAATATTGTATGGAGGGAACAGTTGTATTAATGTCATCCAATCCGATCTAGAATTTATGATATATATATTATATATTTTGAGAGTGGTATATACACACCGGAAAATGAGGGCCTTACAACTAAATCAATAAGTAAATAAAACATACACATTCACAGTTGGTGTTGTAATGCTATAGCGAGAATCAATAATGTCTATTTATGCACTCGAACGCAAGTTTAATTCATACCGATACTTTCTCTAATATTTTAGCAATTTAATCTACTAAGGTTATCGTTTGTGGGAAAACAAACAAGTACACATTCTTCCACATTACCAAATATAAGTATGTGATGACATGCTATTTAAGTTGGATGATCTAATTCTATTAAGAGTAATGCTATTCTTACCACATTTTTATACCATCTTAGGTGGCAAGTGAGTTGGACAAGCTACATCATTTAATTTTAATCTTTTTAAATGATGATTGTGATATACGAGGAGTCTCTTTCATCCACCTAAAATTATTTAAGTGTTTTAATTAATTAATTAATTAATGTAACTTGTCCAACTCACTTGCCACCTAAGATGGTATAAAAATGTGGTAAGAATAACTTTACTCTTCATTTAAACGCCCATTAATTGAGTAGAATGTATAAAATCTTGATACATGCTTCTAATAATCATTGCCAATTAATCTTAAACTAGATGCTCCAATTCCATTAATATAGCTACAGTCCCAAAATACAATCTCTTTAATCAATTGAGAAACTCGAGAATGATATCAACTTCCATTTTTTTTCCACTTCTTCATTCATGACTTTGATTACTAGGGATTTTTCAGTGTGATCGGTAAACGGATGGTACACCACGTTTTATTATGCAAATTGTGAGATATATGTGTTAAAAAGTTAATAACTTAAAAATTACAATTTTCTACTACCATTCGTATTCCGGTCATTAATCACCATATTAACCAATAAGCAATTGATGAGTAGTCCCATTTTCCTAGTGCTACTCGTTCCCTTTAGTTTCGGGAAAATTATTTATGGAAAAAAAAAAGGGTCTCAGTTGATCATTCAATATTATTTTGTCTGGATCGGCGGTGCTAACTAGCATGAATGAAATGAATGTGAGGAGAGGAATAATTGAAGAATCCGTTGAGAAAAGAAAAACATACTACTGTCATTGTATGTATGTATGTATGCATTACGGAAATACAAGTCGTGTGTACTTGTACTAACCTGACCCAACACTGCCTCAGGGACTCGGCTCTTGAGGGCCTCCTCCAGCTCCTTCCCCAGCGGCGCCGCTCCAGACAGCACCACCCTAATAGAGCTCAGGTCGAACTCCGCCACCATTGGGTTCTTCGCCAGGGCTATCACCAGCGGCGGCACCACCGCCGCCACCGACACTCGGTACCGCTGAATCAGCTCCAGCAGCGTACCTATCTCAAACTTGTGCATCAGCAGAACTCCCGCCCCTGCTCGCAGCGAGCACAGCAGCACGCTGTTCAACGAGAATATGTGAAACAACGGCAGCACGCACAATACGACATCGTCCTCCTTCAAGTAGAGGTTTGGGTTCTCTCCGTCCACCTGTTGGGCCACACTGGTGATCAAGCTCTTGTGTGTTAGAATGACTCCCTTGGGGAGCCCTGTCGTCCCCGAAGAGAACGGGAGGGCCACCGGGTCATCTGCGTGGATCTCCACGTCCGGAAGCTCCTTCTCGTTGGCCTCGGAGAGCACTGAGAAATGCAAGCAATTCTCCGGAGGATCGTCGATCGTGACGACCTTAAAGTCTTCGCCGAGTTTCGGGAAGTTATTTTGGTCGGCGCCGTCGGCGGAGGAAGGATGTTCGCGGAGCTTATTGACGTACTGGGATTGAGTGATGATGAGTTTGGCATTAGCGGCCTTGACCTGCTTGAAAATCTCGGCGGCAGTGTAAAAGGGGTTGGCGGTGGTGGTGACGGCGCCGATCATGGAAGCGCCCATGAAGGCGAAGACGAACTCGGCACAGTTTTGGAGGAGGATCATGATGACGTCGCCTTTTTGGATGCCGAGGTTGGAGAGGCCGGCGCCGGTCTTCTGAGCAATGAGGTGGGTCTCGGAGAAAGAGTATGATTTTCCGGTTGAGCCCACGATCAAGCAGGGTCTGCCGGAGAAGTCGGGGAGGTTCTGGAAGCAGTAGGTGTGGAGAGGGAGGTGGTTGGGGATGGGTATGTCTGGTAGCTTTGATCTGAAAACATGGTTAGTGGTGGCAGTGGCGGTGGAGGTGGCGGTGGTGGAATCAATAATATTGTTGGTGCAGGCGGGGGGTTGCAATTGGGTTAGGTTTTGTTGGGAGGTGGAATTAATCTCAGAAGGCATGAGATTGGTAGGTACGTCTGCCGGCTTTTGAGTTTCGACGGAATTGGAAGCAATGGTCATGGTGTCTGTTACTTGTTTATGCGTGATCGACCAGGAAACAAATTGCAATATATAGAAAAAAGAAGAATTGGAAAGAGGAGGCTTGATATATAATAGCAAGCTTATCAGGGAGCGGAAATGAATCAAATGATGATGACTGACGAGAGAGAGAGAGAGAGAGAGAGAGAGAGAGGTAGAGAGAGTTGTTGCTGTTGATCACAGAGAAGTGGAGTTGGGGAGAAGTAATAAATACAAGGAGGAGGAGAGGCCGGATGGGGTAATAAGGAGGAGGTAGGTAGGTAGGAACAAGGGTTGCTGTGTGTGTGAGAGAGAGAGGGGTAGGTCTGGCGGATGGAGGATGAGTAGTTTGTGCTGGGGTAGAGGGATAGAAAGGGTTAGGAGGAGAAGCTAGCATGCCTTACCTCACGTTCAATCACCAACCAACCAAGGCTTTATACCGTCATATTCGTAATCTATTTATCATGGGCTGTTAGTCCCCCATTTTTATTTTTATTTTTTATTGTTATCTAATTTCTGTTTAAAAATTTATACGAATATCATAATCTATTAAAAAAAAATTCTTTCAATTAAACTAGAAGAAATATAGTTTCAAAATGAAAACAAAATTTTAAACAAACCCACCCTCCATCCCCGCGGTTTATCCTTGACCCAAACCCCAACGCTGGCCTCACACACGCATAGAAAAATATTTCCACAAACTGACCTTGTAGGGCCAGCCAATAGTTTTGTTGCTGGAAACCAAATTGTGTTTTTCCTGCCTACATACGAACAAAGCATGCATTAAAAGAAGACACTAAAAAAGCATGCATTAAACACAAGAAACATTCTCAGGGTACCACATGGAATCCATGGATCACTTTCAAGATTTTTCATTCTTCGTTCTCCAGACTCCAGCCCCAACCAAAAATGGATTATAATCTTGACAATATTTTACAACTCACCAGCCCAACTGAAGCCCACCACCTCCTCGGCCCATATTTTGGGCTGTCCTCCCTCTCTCTCCCCCTCCGTCTTTCTTTTCGTTAAACCCTATTTTACTTCTGTTGGTAACGTCCTTAAACCCTACTTGGGCTCCGACACAGGTAGCGGTTTTAGACAGCCCCCTTCTTCCCTCTCTCTCTCTCTCTGCGACCGCTGAGAGCGGAGCTCCACCAATTCTCTCATGGCGTCTCTACCTTTGAAGAAGAACTACCGGTGCGTGCCTTCTCTGCAACAGTTCTACTCCGGCGGCCCCTTCGCCGTCTCATCCGACGGCTCCTTCATCGCCTGCAAGTGCGGCGAGTCCATTAAGATCGTGGATTCATTGGACGCCTCGATTCGGTCTACTATTGAAGGCGACTTAGATGAAGTTACCGCTTTGGCCCTCAGCCCCGACGGCAATCTGCTCTTCTCCGCCGGTCACAGTCGCCAAATTAGGATTCGGGACCTCTCCACCCTCAAGTGCGTGCGTTCATGGAAGGTAATTTCAATAATATTCAATGCTAATCAGTTGTTGCTTCATTGTTATCTTAAAGGCCTTTGAACTGAATTCTTGGTTAAATGTTTTGGTGAAAATTGGTTTTTGACATTAAAATCTTCTACAAGAGGCCCTTTTTCAATCTGTATACCATTATGTATTGCTACCATGTATGTTTGTAAAAAATCCTTGCTTCAATAACGAGGAGTTAGAATTTGTGCAAGCAAATTTTCTTTTATGAATATTCTGGTATACATGATGAAATTCTTTGTTTTTAGTGTGTTTGTAGCTCAGCGTCCATCTTTTCATTTCCAATTGTCTTTTATTTGGGAATAATTGTGGTTGACATTGTTCAGAAACATACATTTTTGTTGTTTTCCTGGTGAGTGGTGACCTGGTCCTATCTACTTTAAGTTGGGTGAAGTTACCATGTGGGTATATGTGTGTTTAAGAATTATGATAGCTGTTGTATATTTGGTTATTGATTTATTATTTAATCTGGAAACATGCAGGTACGAGTATATGACATTGCGTCCATGTCTTGTTCTTATGTATTGGCAGGTCATACCGGAATTGTTCTATGCCTTGACACCTGTGTATCAAGTTGTGGAAAACCACTTATTGTACTGCAAGTTTCAGCTTCTGTTCTTCTCATGGGGTAGTCGTATAGATTGCAAGAACTCTAGTAGACAGGACAGCTGTGTGAAAACACTTGCATTCACTTCATTCTCACCCTTCTCCTGTGACTCTTATCTCTCTCCATATCTCCGTGTTAATAAGTGATTTGTTCACATTTCTAACTCCATTAACTGTAGGTTCGGTTGTAGGATTCAGAAAGCAAATGTTGCCTTGGTCTTGGCATAGGTCACATGGGAGGTATTATTGCTTTCTCAAAAAAGCGAAAAGACTTCTTCGTTAGTGGTAGTAGGTGAGCACTTATGCAGCTCATTCTTTTACCGAATTCTGTCTTACAGTTTGTTTACAATTGTAACCTAAACATCTTTGTTTGGGTTTACTGGTGATGCCTTCAATAGTTAAAAAGATCACCCTATGGGTTGCAACCTCAAAGAGGATACTTCTATTGAGCTCTATTAGGTGCTTAAAATGACCTATATCGTTTCTTTGTCAGTGATCATACCCTCAAGGTGTGGAGTTTGGATGGTCTTTCAGGCAATGCAGAAAAGCCAGTGAATCTGAAAGCAAAGGCCGGTGTAGCAGCCCACGATAAGGATATCAATTCAGTAGCTTTTGCACCAAATGATAGTTTAGTTTGTAGCGGTTCACAGGTTTGTAGGTTTTGAGGCACTGCTTCTTTGATTCTCTCGCATTTATCATATTACTCTTTTATAGTTGATGTTTCTTTGGAAGAAAGGAGGATCCTAAATACGCCAAATGACACTACATTATTGAAATTTCTGGGTTTGTCATTGATCAGGATCGCACTGCTTGTGTATGGAGGCTTCCGGATCTTGTACCAGGAGTTGTACTTAAGGGTCATAAAAGGGGGGGGTTTGGTCTGTAGAGTTCTCTCCTGTTGATCAATGTGTTATAACGGCTTCTGGTGATAAAACAATAAAGATATGGGCCATATCTGATGGTTCGTGCTTGAAAACATTTGAAGGGCATATGTCAAGCGTATTAAGAGCATCATTTCTTACTCGTGGAACCCAATTTATTTCTTCAGGTAATGAGGCTCGTTCCGACTTTTGGTTCTTCTTACATCCTTGAAACTCTGATTATACACGCATTGACTGTTTGTCATTTTCAGGTGCTGATGGGTTGGTAAAACTGTGGATGGTCAAGACCAATGAATGTATTGCTTCATATGATCAGCATGATGACAAGGTGCTGAAAATATGTATCTCAAGTTACTTGTCAGTATAATGCATATTACGCCATTAGATGTATTCAAATATTACAAAGATGTTAAAAGTTAGAGCTTATAAGTTAGGTTGAAATTCTTGTCATTGTCTATCATTTACACACGATCGTCATGTTGTAGTTACATATATAGAATGTTCTAATCATTTCAATAAAGTTCTCTACGAGATTGGATAATACACCTGAAAACATGTGATATTCATGTAGTAGTCAAGTTGTAGATTGGACCTTTGGGTTATAGAAACAAAATATTTCGGTGAGATATCTTGATGTTGGTCCTCTTACAGACCTTACAGCCTGCATCTTATCTTCTCTTGGATTTGGCCCTTGAGATCTGTTTAATGGATTGTTGAGTCTTTTGATTGCTGTTGTGCATGATTAGTGGAACATTCAAATGATTTTCAATCAGAACCTGGACGATCAAGATAACTTTTTCCTTTCTTCCCCACCAAGTAGATTTTTGCTTTCCTTGTCATTGACAGGATTTACCCTACAGGTTTATGCCTTGGCCGTTGGAAAAAAGACAGAAATGCTTGCAACTGGCAGCAGCGATGCTGTCGTCAATATGTGGTATGATTGTACTGCTTCTGATAAAGAGTAAGCTTTTTGTAGAGAGGTGAGTTATCACTTTGCCTTTATTTTTGCTGTATAGAGATAATACGGTTTCATCGTATGCAAAATCTTAAGTTGAATGGATTCATCTAATCCCATTGATGTCATAATACACTGAATTTCATTAATAAATCAGGTTATTGTAGGATTTGGTCCAAAGATTTATATTTATATTGATAGGTGAACTCTTAAGATATTAAATGTGGACAAATCTTTGCTCCTAGGCTACCCGCACGGCACCAGATTATCAATTTGTATTCCTTTTATCGGGTTATGTCAAATTCACTTGATGGATATTATTTATATGATGGAAATTTTCATGATTATGCAGGAGGAAGGTGTTTTAAAGAATCAAGAGCTAGAAAATGCTGTATTAGATGCTGACTTTTCTAAAGCAATCCAAGTCACATTTGAGCTTCGCTGGCCTCATAAGCTTTATCAGTGCTTTTCTGAAATTTGGAGGTTTGCTTATCTTCTCTTGATGTTTTTTTTTTTTCGACTTACTGGTTGTCTCTCAAACTTTGAGAACGTAACCTATTCAAGTTGTCTACAGGAAGAGAGAGACTGAAAAGCAGATGGAGAAAGCCCTTCTTGCTCTTGGCGAGGAAGAGATCAAGCTACTATTTGAATATGTTCGAGAATGGAATACAAAGCCAAGGCTCTGTCATGTTGCTCACTATGTGCTTTCAAAAGTTTTCAACATCCTCATTCCAACAAAGATTAATGAGGTAGTTGTCTTTACATACCTTTGCGCCCGCGTTTATTTATGGTTAATAGATGAGCACAGCACTCTATAAATAGCTTAAGGCTTGACAGGGATTTTTTGTTTTGTCAGATAAAAGGCATTGGGGAAATCCTTGAAGGTCTATATTCCCAGAGGCATTTTAGCAGAATGGACAGGCACGAAACAAACACGTATTTGGTGAACTACACTCTGACTGGAATGTCAGTCATTGAACCAGAGACAGATACACGAGTATTGCATGACAAGTCTTTGATGCACTCCTCTGTGGACGATGAGAATGGGACGTTAATAAACGAACCTGAAGATGAGAAGCGAAAAACCTCTCAACGGTTGAAACAAGAGGCAGCTACGAAGAAACGGAAGTCGAAGAAATCGAAAGATGGTTCCACTTGCAATAAGAAAGTTAAGGCAAAGCACGCATTTGCTTGTTCCGGTCCTTGTAATGTATCACGTACGTGTGAACTGATGGAGCAGATTGTCTGTGGTTAAGTTTGGTTGGCCCATTTCTGCCCCAAACAGATTCAGAAATGCCCAAGTGAAATTGAACGCGAAACATTGAAATTAACAATTCTCCACTTAAAAAGGCATCCAATAAAATGCCAGAAAAAGAAAACAAACTCCTGCTCCTATCTCTTTGGTCCCCATCATTCATAACTTCATAACTTACAGTCATTACTCAAATTGGCCCAAAAGTTGGTTACTGCTAAAAAAAATTCAAATGGAGGCGGGCGGGACTTGTTCAGGTATCAAACAAATTAAGGAATGCAACTCCACAAGATTTTTAACAGTAAAAGAATGACCTCCTTTCTACGGGAATGTGAATGATCCCCCAATTTGGTTTGCACCCGAAGGCGGATTGATTGCCACCCAGAGAAGAGAGATGGTTATCGCAATGAGCCCCGACCACACAAAAACAATGGTGGGCGTCCTCCCTCGTCTCCCCATCAATCCTTTCGCAAACGGATACAGATGCGCCAATACCCAGAAGCTGAAGAACACCCCACCAATTAACTTGCTCCACTGCGGTATGACACTGTAGATTGTGCGGCTGAACCCAACTGCTATGGCGATTAAATTCACCATCATGATTGTTATCGGCGGTAACATGAGAGAGGACCATTTCACAATATAGAGGTCGGCATATTCATCATCCTCGTCTTCGCCACCTGACTTTGAAGTCAAAGTGAAAGAGATTTCGATCCCCGCAATAACTTTCAGTAGCCCCTGAAGCACAGCAGCAAGGTGCGCACTAGTCCCTCCAATCAACCAAAACTGCTCGTTTCTCCACCACTCCTCTAACTCGATCCCAGACCATTTAATCTCAAGGATGGCAAGCATGCATAGAGTGAGAGTAATGATCAAAAGATAAGTCAGGAAAGTAACGTTGAGGCTTTGCACAATGAACTGACCAGAGAAGAGGGAAAGCGCCGGGAGGAAGCAGTAGACGATAAGAAAGATGGAGGTAAAAGGGTAGATACCCACATTCAGGTATGCTATCCTTTGCAGAAGCTTCATTCTTGTGCTGGCTAGGAGGGCATTGTTGCGGGAGAAGAAAATCTCAACTGAGCCAGTAGCCCAGCGCAGAACCTGATGCAACCTATCTGTGAGATTGATAGGAGCAGTTCCACGGAATGCATCTCGCTTGGTCACACAGTAAACTGATTTCCATCCTCTGTTATGCATCCTATACCCAGTGACCACATCTTCAGTAACTGATCCGTAAATCCACCCTACGCGCTCTCCCCACTCAGTCTTGTCTTCGTACCAGCATGAAATGACACTGATTGCCTCTGCAACAGTAGAGGCATCAAGAAGCTCACGGGGAATGGTGAGAGCACCAGGTGGTCGTCCATTCTTCACAGCTGGGTGATCTGCCAGTGGACGACCTTGGAACTCTGCCACTGGAATTGAATCAATGAGGAAAGTTGAGTTCCCAAACCTCTTAGGCAGCAGTGACAGATTCATCTCTTCATCATCAGAATCACCCATTCTTAAGGATCGGTTTTCTTCGGGGGTGTTGGCTACTGAGGCATTCTTTCTGCGACGAGAAAAGCAGCAACTGCAACAACCTGGGTGAGTGTCTTTTGACCGAGGTGGGTCGAAACCATACAGGGCAACTCTACGAAAGAGACATCCAGTTCCAACATACACTGGGCCCTGAAGTCCATCAAGAGCTCGCATATTGACATCAAAGAAAACAGTGTTGTGATTGGCATATCGGTCTGAAGGGTCGATACCCTCAAATCTCTGAGGGAACTGGACATAACAAAGGCGGTCACCACCACGATCCATCATGAAGCACATGCCCTCCCTCATTGCCTGAGAGTTGTAAATATAATGGTCACAGTCAAGGTTGAGAATGAACGGGCCATTGGACATGATGGCAGAGGCTCGAACGAGGGCATTCATGGCCCCTGCCTTCTTGTTGTGGTCATAGCCTGGACGTTTCTCACGTGACACATAAACAAGCATGGGAAGGCGGATATCAACATCAGTGAGGTCGATGAGCCTAGCATCATCATCAGCTCCATGCAGTGGTTCATCACTCGGAGGTTTTAACATCACCTGCATCAGCAAGGCAAATAAATGTTAAGCCTCACGTTGTCCTGCTTGTTATAGTGTGCACATACAAAATATGTAAGAACAATCTACCATCTACAGTTAGAACAAAATAATATAGGTTACCGGGACTAGAGGAATACCTGTATAATACCAGCATGGTCGCTCTTAGAATGCTCAGATGAAGCAATCAACCAAGTCCCTGGCCAGTGGGTTCCATCAGCCATCCATGTTGCCTTGGGAATCTTCACACCCTCCACTGGTTCATCCTCTCTGTTCTCTCTTTGAAGCTTCATGGCCTTGATTTCTTCCCGAGCATGATAAGCATCTGATCGTCGGCGTATAGATTCAGGCAGTCCATTAATCCGAACCTTGAACTCATCATATTCACGTTTTACCCTTCTTCGATCCTTGACAAAGTCAGGCAGCACTTTGTTCTTGTATGGATCCCTCTTCAAATTGAAGTACGATTCAGGATTCCTGGGTTCAATAGCATGTTTACGGCAGAATGGCACCCATATATTAGCAAAACTAGCAGCTTCTGCCATGGCCTCAAAAGTTAGAAGGGCACCTCCATCATCAGAAACATAGCAAGCTAGCTTTTCAACAGGGTAATCAGTTGCTAGAATAGATAAGATGGTGTTTGCAGTGACAAGTGGTGGTTCTTTGTCCGGATCTGCAGTGGACACAAAGATATCTATTCCTGGAAGATCAGATTTGCCAGTGGGGTTGTTGGGGCTAGGTGTTTCAAATTTCTCCTTCAAGACATTAAGATCTGTCGAGCGATTGATTGGGCAGAACTTTGGCAGTTGGTCAAGAAGCCAAGAAAAAGCAAACCATATCTCACAAACTATTGACATTCCCCAGAGCCACATTGCATCAGTATTTGGGTGATTGATCCGCCATGCCAAGAACAGCGCAAGGACAACCATACGAACAAAAATCAGAAGCCTGTGAACACAAAGCAACAGAGAGCAAAAGACAATTAGTCGGAAGACAATAAAAAGAATGACTTCAAAAGGAATGTCACCAGGCAGATAAACAATAGAATAAACATCCACTTGCTGCATACACACTACATATCCTACATAATCAGTACTCGTCGAAAGTTAGTATTTGAGCACATTTATAATCCAAACAATAGGCCATGATTCCATACAAAATAAATGGTCATGGAGCTATCTATCAGTAGAACTACACCAAGATGTTGCTCATTAGACAATTAAATTTTGGTGCGGTGACACATAGGTCGAATGCATTCTCCAATCTCAAAAATTAACCATCGATCACAGCATGTGATCACTACCTTATGCTTATAGTCCTATTATCTTCTAATGGGAACAGAACTGCATATATGTATCTGTGGATCTTCTTATCACTTACTGCAGAAATGCATCTCAACGAAAGTAAGATGTGGCATGTGATGTTCTGAAGTTTAAAGTTTTGCATATGAGACTGCCATCATAACCTAGTATATCTTAAGGTAAGGATTGGATAAGCATAAGGTAATATACGTACCTATATGGGCTTAGAATAGCTGCAGGTATCTTTAATTTCCGTGTGAGTGGCCTCCATGGTTTGTTCAACAACTCTGTTCTATCAACGACTTCATCTTCTTTATCATTTCCAAAACCTCCCTCCTTGGGCCATATGGCATTCCCATACCCATATGTTCCCTTTGTTTCAAAGAGCCACCTATTGTGATCAAAATCCCCAGTTTGACTCCTCATTAGCACTGACTTTGTTGACTTCATCAGCGACAATCTCCTCTCATTTTTAGACAACACTTTTGGCAGAGGAAGTGGGAGCGGTGGGCGTGCATTATTATCCGCAGCCACTTCATCCAAATCTGTGATTTTGTACAGTTCCTTGCATCCAGGGCAAATACCACCCCCAGTTTTCACAGCATCCGCATAGCAATCCCGACATATTTTGAAGTCACACTCGCAAGGAAGAATATCGTCCCCACGTTCATCGCTCATCACCTTTGCATCACAGCCAGGAATTGCACATGATGAACCTTTAGCACCAGCCATCTGAGGATGGTTTGTTTCAGATTCGATCACCTTGTCCATAAGATGTGCTCGCGTAACACTATTAAATCCGCCAGTGAAAAGGGAATTAGACACATATTGCTCTTCAACCTTCTGTGAGACGGAGGGATCCATGGGCTGGTTATCCGGGGTTGGTGGTATGTGCACTGTGTAGTTCATATAGTCACCACTCCCGAGTTCACTGTCAAGATCATCCCTAGAGTAGCTGATGTAACGACCAGAGGAAGTTCTGCGGCCAAATGTCACGGTCGGAGGGACGGGAGGCTTGTTGTTTGAATCAGGCATATCAGAGTTTGATGATAGATTCGATCGGCTCGCCTTAAACGATCTGGAAGCCATATTCGAACCAGTAGCAGTGATTAGTCCTTAGTTCCTGTTTTTCACAAAGAAGGAGAAATTCAAAACTGCATTAGCACAATTGAAAAGGAAAATAAAAATCAACAGCGGATCTTGTAACTATCAAAACCGAAAAGAGAGCAAAGCAAAGTAAAAACATGATCCTCTGTCCACAAACATAAACTCGACAACAAATCACGAAACACCGAGTACGGAGTACCAAGTTTACACTAAAAACCAACATCAGATGGAATCGAATCCACAGCACGTCGAGTGTGTAAAACTAAAACTCATCAGAAATCCATGGACATTTTTTTCCTAAGAAACCAAACAGACCAACAAGAAGAAAAACTAAATAGTTATACAATTTTTTTTTTTTGTCAAATGGAGAAAAAAACGGAGCGTGTCCGAATCTGTAAGAGTAAAAAAGAGAAAGAGCTGCGACAGTGGTCAAACAAAATGCGAGAAGAAAGGGAAGGAAGGGTTACCTGCGTCGTCTTTATAAGAGAGATCCGAAAGATCTGTTTGGAGGGGGATGGGGATGAAGGTAGCAAAGAGCCTCGGCGAAACTCTGGCTGGAGGCGAGAGAGAGAGAAGGGCAAGTGTTCAATTCAAATTTCAAAACAATCTCTCTTTCTTTCTGTCTTTCTCTCTCTACAACTGTCCGTTGGGTTGCGTTATCTATCAAGTAAAGGGAGAGCAAAGGAGGAGACAGCAGGGTTAGGAGGAGGAGGAGGCAGCGGCGGCAGCATTTGAGAACAAAAGATGGAATGGAAGAGAGAGAAAACAAAACCTCTGTCTGTCTGTCTGAAATGGGTTCAAATGGGTTTGGGAGGGACTTAGTGAGTGAGTCGTGAGCAGGACTAACAGCCCATGATTGTTGGCTTTCCCTTCTCCACCTTTTTATTACTCTCTTTTTCAAATTTTAAATATTTTTCATAAAAATATAAAAAAATAAAAACACGTCAATGACTCAATACAAACGGGTGGAGGTGCTGTCCCTTTTGACCCCCCCCCCCCCCCCCCCCCCCCCCCCCTATTGTTCAGGGACTGTAATAATTTGGACCCTGTATTTCAAAATTTAGCAAATACCATTCAAGTTAACATGTTATTGTCAAGATGCAATTACAAGTACAAGTATTCATATTGTATCATTTTGCCCTTTTTTTAAAAAAAAAAATTTCTTTTATTTCTTTAACAAACTTCCTAATGTGAGCCCTAGCATCATATTTGTTGTCCATATAACACGTATTGTGTCAAAATCTACTCTCATAAAAAAAAATTATTATATTTGACTGATTACGAGAGTATATAAAATCTTAATCACACTTTGCATCTCGGTTCCATACACCTCCAATTTTGTGTTCTAAACCTTATAGGTCCGCTTGGGGGATAAAAGTAACCTCAAAGTATAATTAGCATTTTGTATATTTTATTGATTCACATAATATTACAGTGTTTGATAAAAAATTTAAAAAAAATAAAAAAAAACGCAAAAAAATCATAATACCCAATGGGATTTATGGTGGCAATTAGAGAGAGGGTTCTGAGTTGGTGGGTATAACTTAGAATTGTGGTGGATTTCCGCCAACTGTGAATTTCTAGATTGATTTATTTATTATTATTCATTTAGAAAGAAAGAATCATTCATCCGGATTTAGTTTTAATGGTTATGGTAGTGTCAAATTAATTACGCGTGGCACACTTAAGTTTAGTATAGGCGCCTTTCCATTTTTATTATTGATATCTCATTAAGATAATGGGAAGCCTAAGATTTTGCAGTGTATACTTGCGGTCGCGGGACATGGAGTTCGAGCAGTTGTTTATTTGAGGACACGGAAAATTATATAAGGGTAATTTGACTGAAGAGATAATGATATTGCTTTTGTCTCCTTTTTGGTCGGTAATAAAAATAAAAATAGAAGGGTATTGATTTGCAGAGATACTGACAGTGAATAATGAGCTGGCTCGGTGTTTTATGCGTGTCAAGTGTTTTGTACGTGTGAATGTTTTGAACAAGAAAAAAGAAGAAGAAAAGCGTGTAAAAAATCATACTATATTACGATTACCAGCCGCGTTGTTTTGTCATACATAATCTATTGTCACTCGCTTAGCATTAGCTATAATACCAAATTTCATATAATAATATTAATAATTAAATAAATGAAGTGTATTGTAACGATAATGAGTATTTCAGTAGCATCAGCAGGAGTAGTCATGTTCTATATATAAAATAAAACACAAAAACTTAGATCCATCGCTTATTTAATTATTTACGCATTATGTGAAATGGAAAATGATTATATACTTGTTTAGTCATTGTCATACTAATTTGTTAACACCAGCCGTGTAATGCTGCTTCTTATATATTAACTTAATAAGATAGGATCATCATGAGTATTTATTTTTCAATATGATCAGAACACAGAATAGTACATTACGTATCATCATATAAATAGTAAAATATATGTATTAAAATGTTAATAATTTAAAAAATAAAAAATTTCCCCACTTATATAAAAACACGTAATGTACCACTTGTGTTCCGGTCACAATGAAAAATTTATTCATTATGAATGGAGGAAATGGATCTTCTCCAGATTCTTTTTGTGGAGATTCAAGGAATCAATAAATCATGTTAGTTCATCGTGCGATCAATTTTTCTTAAGTACTATTTATATTCAATTTTTTATTTTAAATAATTTTGACCGCACGATGTACGATAAATGGACATGATTAATTAGATCTTTGAATCTCCACGAAAAGGATCCGGTGAGAGATCATTTTCCATGTGAGGAGGACCAAAATTCCGATTAATGTTGGGCACGTCTAATCCATGGTTTGTCATTCCCATCATCCTGCCTCCTGCCTCGGCGTAATCATGGAAGGAGTGTGACCGCGTGGGCCTCCCCACCCCGGCCGCCATTCAAGCAAGCTCATGCCTTCCCACCGCTTTCCCACCCACATCCCTCAAAAAAAGGAGAGGGATTCTCCTCTTTCTATTTTTATTTGAACGGTTACCTTTAAGACTATAATTAAGTTATGTTAATATAAAAAAATTCACTTCAACACTGTTTAATTGTTTGACTGTTGTTGAGCAATTTTTGAATATTAAACAAACCCCCTAAAAAAATGATTTTAATGTGGTCGATTTTGTTTGCAATTAGTTTCGCTACAACTCTAGTTAATTGTCCACCATTTTCAAGTGTGATTTCTATGCTATGTATAGCCGCCAAAGGGCATATTGGATGAAGTATATTAATTATTTATAGAGACGAAAAAACAAAAAAAAAAAAAATGTGAAATAAGAGAAGGAGAAGAACCAAGTGAAAGGATCCTATTCCAATTTAAAAAAATTAAAAAAAAAATTTATTTGGCCTCTTTAGACCATCTCCAACCCTTGGCCTAAAAGCCAAATTTTTTAGCCCGAAAAATTTAGCTTTTAGCCCAGAAACAGTTTTTCTGCTCCAACCCTTTATAGCCTAAAATTTTAGCCCGGAATTATTAAAGAATAAACTTAGGCTATTTTTTTTCTTAAATTAATTTAAAAAAAAAAAATAAATATGTAGACTATCGTAAATTAATTTTATGAACATTTTAATAAAAAAAAATTTTAATTTCGATAAACATTTTCATTCAGTTTGGTGGAGCCCACACCGATTTCTGGGCTAAATTCTGGAGGAAATCTAGCCTTGGTTTAGCATTTAGCATTTAGCCCGAATTTTCCCCTTAGGTTGGAGTGAGTTTGGGGGGGGTAATTTGACTTTTAACCCAGGGTTGGAGATGGTCTTACCCAACCCAAACCAACCAGTTACCAAACAAAGTTCGTAAAGTCGCATGAATAACGATCGCTTTCATGGAAATAGAAAATTCATTTTATATTGAGAGATGATGCCGTTTCCTTTTCCAAACACGCATTTGAAATTTGAACTTGAGAATTGAGGTAGAGACAGAGAGCATGTCACTGTCAACACTGCTACTTTGGGCCCAGGTCTACATGCCTAAACTCGATTACGGCCCACCCAGTATGAGAGTATAACCGGCCCAATATCCAAACACGTGCAGCTCACTAGTTAAAAGAATAACCAATTCCCACACAATCAACTGCAACTGAAAATTCTATGCTACTTTGAGTCTGTTAACCTTTAGATCTTGGTCATTGTATCTTTAACCGGATATATAAAAGTTAAAAATCCCAAAATATAGAATACCCTAGAGTATTGGGAGAGAGATGTCACTACTACTAAGGCAAGAACACACCAATGACCGATTCCATACCATGCCAGTTACTACAAATCATATGATCCTGTTTTTGTTTTGTCAAACACCCCTTTGCTACAACATATAAATTGGGTAAAGAAGAATCAAATCGATTATATGTATACAAAGCGCAAGTGTATTTCGTGAAATCAACTATAAAGAAGAATCAAAAGTATAAGACCGCACAAGAATACTCTAGAAATTAATCACAGTTGCAAGTGACCTGCGGTTGTAGAGTTGGCATGCTTGCACTCACAAGTGCAGATACTTCTCGACTCTTTCACCACTCGTTGAGATCTCCGAGTGTGAAGCTTTATGTTAACCAACTTACCAGCCATCTGTTGCACAACAAAAAAAACCTTAAATCAATATTTCTAAACCAGAGTTAGGCTTCTTATGTTTGTTTATGCAGCTGAATGTAATAAATAATACAGGTTTATCGACCAATATAATCATACCATTCTCCAAACCAAGTCTTCCGGACCCAAGGGCTGGGCTGGACTGGAGTAGAGGAAATGTCTTGAGTACTGGGAAGGACAAAAATAGCATAAATCAGTCCCCATGAAGATTTATGTCTACTCCAACCTTTTGACAAGATAAAGAAACAGTAAAGCATGGCACCTAAAAAGCATGTCTACTACAATGTTTTGACAAAAATATACAAATACAGATAGCAGCAACAACAAAATAATAACATTCACTTCAATTTTTCAGTCACATACCTTGGCAAGATTCTGACGCAGTTCCTCTATTTGAGCATGGCTAATGTTTCTAAGATATGTTACAAGCCAACCTGGTCGTACAGCGTCACTAGAAGAAATAAATAAAGCTATCTGCAGGCAAAGATAAAAAGCAACTGTTGAGAACATTGGGTATAAGGCCAACAATACAAGTAATCGCCATGACATATGGATTTCGGCAGAAACTAAGCTGTGAGCAATTATCTGAAATTTAAGTTATAAATACCTTCCTATAATCTAGTAGCCCTTCAAAGGGAAGTTCCAGTTCATCACTAACTATGACTGGTATGCAACCACTAACAATGGCATCAAACAATCTAGCGGAGGATGGAGTATCACCAGCGGGACTTAAGCAAAAGACAGACCTGACAGAGAAACCAACTCAAATAAATTAACGAAGAAACAATGAAATAACTTCACAAAGCAGGGCAAGGATCTAAAAAAATTTACTTGCGCATTCCATTCTGAGCTGCTGCCTTTCCTGTCTCTCCTGCTGTCCCTTCCTCTATAGCTACACCCTCAGCACCATTTAGTTCTGCTACAAGTTGTGAGCGTATCTTCCCTCCCTGAAAGCAAAACACAGTAAATTAGCTATACCTGTTGAAATACAATTTGTGCGCATGCAAATAAGAGTCGGACATTCTTAAGCTGAAAATGGGAAAAAACTTCATCCCACAATGATTCTATGATCCACTGACGATGATATCCATTAACTACAGAAAAGACCGCGCATCTATATCCTACGCCACGTTCTTTTATCATTTAGACTCATTATCAATGCACTCAAGCCTAACTCTTCCTTTAGTGTACGCGTCTCTGGTTTAATTAATCCCGAAAGAAATTGTTATATCACTTTTCAGCATATTCAATTCAAATCAACACACTTTGTAGCCAAAAGAAATACATCAATAAATAAAAAGACTCACAGCATTTCTTTTAAGCCGGCCACGAAAAAAGAGCAAGGTTTTTCTCTTGGATTGAGTCTCGGATATGCATCTCACATCACAAAAATCAACATTGGCAACATAAGGAAGAATTAGATCTTTCTCCAGATAGACTTGTCCAGGTTTGTACCTAATAGTAGAGCAAAATACAGTTAAACAAGCTTGAGCTGAGTAACGATTTTAGTGAATTTAGGACTTAAAAAAGAAATCGAGTGAAATACTGACCAGTTGCCAGTGGAGTCCATATCAGGAAGCAACCAAATTGCATTCTTCATGAGACGGCGAACAGACTTAAAAGACCAGGGATGGTGAACAGGAAGAATGTGATCACGTCCTTGGGATCGGTTCCAGGCAGGCTGATCGGTAACCCACTTGACGACTTCCTACATACACAAATAACAACAATAACACTAGATGAGCTTAGGTTATGAAAGGGGTTCAAAATACAGTCGAACTCGAAGGGCAAAAGGTTTAAGTTAACTGCGCATTGTATGATGCTAACAATGTGAGATATGTTATGAACTTATGACATATGTGTGTGTGTGTGTGTGTGATGTGCACCAATTAGCAAGCAATTAAGGGAAACCTTGGAGGGGGTGGCAGTCAGACCCTATAAAGTGCTTTGCATTGCTGCTTCTCCAGTAAGAAGAAGCTGATGGTGGTGAAGAATGGGATGTAGAAGAGGTCTGCCTCCTCCTGCCTATGCACTCTCACTACGCTTTTCAACAGCCTTTCTGACTCCAGAGCTATCAAATCCGCCCACAGCCAGTAATCGATTGAATGCTGCACAAAATACCACCAGAAATTCAATTCAATTCAATTCAAATCAAAAAGAGAAAGAAAGAGTTAGTAAAACCTGCTCGATGAGGCGGTGGACGGGGCTGCCATTAGAGGTGAGATTGAAGGTCTCCTTGTAAGAGTTTCGGAAGAGCCAGAGGAGATCGTAGGTGAACTTGCTGGGCATGTCGTACACGTAAACCCTAATCGGCAAGCTGAGCGGGTAGTACGGATCGGCGTACAACCTGTGGCTGTCGCTCTGGAAGACCAGATCGTCCAGGTGCGTGAGTTGGGATTGGGTGGGAGTGGTGAGGACGGTGTCATCGCGGGGCTTGGGAGGGCGGGATTTGTGGGCGAGGAGGAAGCGCTCGAGGGAGGCGACGAAGGAGGTTTCGGGTTTGTAAATGGGCTGGTATGAGTGGAGAATGGCGGAGGGTTCGGAGGGGGAGGGGCTGCGGAAGGAGAAGAGTAAGAAGATGAGGGAGAGGGCGAGGAGAGGCAGAAGTAGAAGTACTGGGGATTTGGATCTCGCCATTTGCTTCGCAGCCACTCTCTACTCTCTGCCCTACTATTCTTCTACTAAACTCCTCGTTGTTTTGTTCATCTCCCAGGACGATGCGATGCTGCAACTCCAAATTAAATTTCCCACTTGACGAGAGACAAAAAAATAAAAAAACAGGAAAAAAAGATTAAAACATAAAACATATACGTAGTAGACCCAGAGAACTACCTCTCGAGAACGCGCCTGACGCGCTGCGACCCAAATACCCAGAACCTCTCTAGAGAACTCCGATCGGCGAAAGTGGCGGAACCGGTGGATCCTGGTGGACAATCGCAGGTGGGGGATGTGTGGATGGGTGGTGAATCGAGCCCTCCCCCTTTCGTATTTGGCGCTGTGGTGACTGAACCACTCAGATCTGGGAAGCGGTCTCGGAGGCCTGAAGGGGTGGATTTGAACGCTGAGCGTGAGATGCCTGGCATGAAGCTGGATCCCCAGGCTAGCTTCAAGGATAAGCTCATGAAACCTGCTCGAAGAATTGAATCGGTGAATGTTTCTGATTTTGAGTTTGATCTGGATCTGGTGGATGGGGATGTCTCCTTTTCTCGTGAGGTGAAAGGGCCGAGCGTCATGTTCTCTGACAAGGCGGTGAGGAAGCTGGGTAAGGATTGGCAAGATGCGCTGGTTGTTAAGCTGCTTGGGCGTTCACATTCTTTTAATTTTCTGCAGAATAGGTTGAAGCAGAAATGGCAGCTTAAGGGTGGTTTGCAGCTGATTGATATAGACTTTGATTTCTATATTGTGAAGTTTGAGTTGCCTGAAGATAAGGAGTTTGTGTTAACTGGGGGACCCTGGATAATTGCAGGACAGTATCTGATGATCCAAAATTGGAGACCAGGGTTTGATCCTGCGTCGGAGGTTATTTCTCGTATGGCTGTATGGGTGAGAATTATGGGGGTGCCGATTGAGTTCTTTAATGTATGGGCAATGAGGAAGATTGGAAGTGCACTGGGTAAGTTGTTGAAGATTGATGTTAATACTAATTCTCAGTACAGAGGGAAATTTGCTCGTATTTGTGTTGAAATTGATGTGTCTAAGCCCTTGGAAGCTTTCATACAAATCAATGATAGATGGTATAATCTAGAGTATGAGGGTATGCCAGAAATTTGCTTTCACTGTGGGCGTTATGGGCATAAGAGGGAATGCTGTCCCTGGAAGGGTGATGGGAGTGGGGGTAAGGTTAATGATGATGGAAATGTAATGGGTGACATGAATCTGGAGGTTCCTGGTAACTTGTCTACTAAACAAGATAGGGAGGTTGAGGCTATTCATGGCGTTTGGATGCAAGTCAAGGCTAGAGGGCGAAACCGTAAGCCGCTTATTGGGAAGGAGGATGGAGTTGCCTCTTATGGTGGGCAGGGGTCAAGGTTTAGTGCTCTTGGTAGTGAGGAGCAAATACCGATGGAGGAGAGTGTGGTGTCTGAATCTGTTGGTGTGAAGGGCGTTGGGCACGTTGAGAGGAAAACTTGGGAGATAAGGAAAAATAAGGGATCTGGGTCTAGGGATGCGCTGAAGGATATTTCTAATGGTGGTGGTATGTCCTGTAACCAAAATCGACCTGTGATTGGGATAGTGGGGCAATGCGACAAACCTATGGTGGGAGGGGGAAGATCAAAGACTGGAAGTAGCAGTGTTGTTCGACCGAGCCAGGGTAATGACATTGTTGGTAGGACGGAAATGTATTATGGTTTAAACATGGAGAAGGGAACTTGCATTTTTAGTAGTTCATCTTCTAAGGGTAGTGGCAATAGTAGGGTAGTGGAGACTTGTGATCTGGACCCGGGTGAAGGGACTGTGCAACCGGGGTTGGGGAGCTTGGATGCCGTTGGCCAGGATGCTCGGTTTTCTGAGAATGGTTATTCAGCTATGTCTGATGAGTTGAGTGGCCCCTGTGTAGGAGATGCTTCTATGCTCTGCTAGGCCCGGTGCCTGTTTCCATTCTTTCCTTTAGTTTGGTTATGATGAATATTGTGGTCTGGAATTCTAGAGGTGCGGGTTGCACCAAGTTCAAAGATAATGTTACTGAATTAATTAAGGTCCATAGAATGAAGATTCTTGTTATTTGTGAACCTCGGATTAGTGGCCAGAAAGCTATGTCTGTTGTGAAATCGCTTGGATTTCCGTGCTTTGAGATTGTGGATGCTGTGGGGTTCTCAGGGGGTGTTTGGATGTTATGGAAGGATTCTAATCTTAAGGTGGATGTCATTGGCACGATGGATCAGTCTATTTCTGTTGTGGTCCATAGTACTAGGTTGAAGCATTGGATGTTTACTGCTATCTATGCTAGCCCTTCCATTGTGAAAAAAGAGAGACTTTGGGAGTATCTTGATTTCATTGCTGGCTGTCACCAGATGCCTTGGTTGATTGCTGGGGATTTCAACGAAATGCTTTCGGTGGATGATAAGATTGGGGGTGCTCCTTTAGGCAGAATTAAAGGATTCAAGGCTTGGATGGATAGGAACTTTATGCTGGAGTTGGATTTTGTTGGTCCTAAATACACTTGGACGAACAAAAGAGTATTGGAAAGAATTGATCGGGGGGGTATGCAATTTGAGCTGGAGGAACTTATATTCTGATGCTTATGTCCATCATCTCCCTCGTACTAAGTCTGATCACTGCCCTCTTAAGATTTGTCTGAAGTCCCAAAGTTTTCAATCCCCTAAGTTGCGCCCCTTCCGATTTGAAGCTATGTGGTTAAGGCATGGGAATTCCAAGGAGTTTGTCGATGGTGTGTGGAACAATAGTGTTGGCTCGGCTGTTGACAAAACTTATGCTCTCGTTAATCATCTAAAGGAGTGGAATTCTCAGACTTTTGGGCATCTTAAGACGAGAAAGAGAACGCTGCTTGCTAGAATTGGTGGAATCCAAAAAGCGTTATGTTACGGGCCAAATAAATTTCTTGCTAACCTGGAGGAGGAGTTGGTTGCGGAGTATAATGAAGTTCTTAATCAGGAGGCTGTGTTTTGGCGACAAAAATCCCGCGTAAGGTGGATCCAAGAAGGAGACCGTAATACAAAGTTCTTTCACCTTACTACTATTATTCGGCGTAGAAGGAACCGAATTGAGGGGCTTGTTAACAAATCGGGGGAGTGGATTTCTGAATCTAGTAATCTGAAAATGTTGGCTGTTGACTACTTTCAGACTTTATTTTCGCATGGGCAAGTTTCCAGTCAATTGAACTCTATCCCGAATCTGTTTCCTGATATCCAGGGTGATGGTTTCTCTGATCTTGCCAAGGTTGTGGACATAGCGGAAGTTAAGGAAAGTCTTTTTAATATTGGTGGCCTTAAAGCCCCTGGTATTGATGGGTTTCCTGCTTGTTTTTATCAGGATCAATGGAATCTTTGTGCTAAGGATTTGCTTGACTTAGTGTCTAATGCTTTTAAGGCCAGGAATTTCCCTGCGGGGTTGAACAACACTTTGATTACGCTGGTTCCCAAAATTGCTAATCCTAAGGAGATGTTAAACTTCAGGCCAATCAGTCTTTGTAATACGCTTTATAAGGTGATTTCTAAAGTCATTGTTGCCAGAATCAGACCCTTTCTCCCTTTATTGATTAGTCCTAATCAAGCTAGTTTTGTTCCTGGTCGACAAATTGCTGATAATATTCTGGTTGCTCAAGAAATCCTCCACAAGTTCAGAATTTCAAGAGGTCGGAAAGGTTTCATTGCTTGGAAAATTGATCTCTCTAAGGCTTATGATAGGCTGAATTGGGAGTTTATTGAATCTGTGTTGACTGAAGTGGGATTTCCTGTGGATTTGGTCCAACTTATTATGACTTGTGTCTCTTCTGTGGAATACCAAGTATGTTTTAATGGCGAACTAACGGATCGATTTACTCCTCGGAATGGCATCCGACAGGGGGATCCTCTGTCCCCATATCTGTTTGTGCTTTGTATTGAGAAACTCTCTCATTTAATCTCTGATAATGTGAACAGAGGAATGTGGAAACCTGTTAAGGCCTCGCAATCTGGTCCAGGGGTTTCTCATCTATTCTTTGCGGATGATCTGATCCTCTTCGCTGATGCAACTCCTAAACAAGCGAGACTTATGAAGCGTTGTATTGACAAGTTTTGTGAAGTTTCCGGGCAAGAGGTTAATTTTGATAAATCTGTCCTGTATTGTTCCCCTAATACCCCCAGGGAGGTTGTCAGGAGTATTAGTGATATTTGTGGTTCCCCTGTCTCGGATTGTCTGGGGAATTATCTTGGTATGCCTCTTATCCACTCAAGAGTTTCGAAAGCTACGTACGCGGGCATTATTGATAAAGTGCAAAAGCGTTTAGCTACTTGGAAGAGTAAGGTTCTTTCCATGGCTGGTAGATGTACTTTGATCCAAGCTGTGACTTCATCCATCCCGGTGTATGCCATGCAAACGGCCAAGCTCCCGGTCAGCGTGTGTAATGAGCTAGATAAGTTAAACAGGGACTTTCTGTGGGGTGACTCTATCCAAAAGAGGAGAGTCCATTTATGCAAATGGAGCCTGGTGTGTAAACCCAAATGCAAAGGTGGGTTGGGTATTAAGCGAAGTGGTGATATGAATAAGGCACTCTTAGCTAAAATTGGGTGGAGAATTCATACTAAAGATTCCGGTCTGTGGGCCAAAATTTATGAAGCTAAGTATCTGAAAGGCTCTTCAATCCTTGACCCTAAAATTCATGAAAGATCTGGAAGCTCCGCGTCGTGGAAAGGAGTTCTGTATGGGTCCCTTTTACTTAGGAATGGTATGATTTGGAGGATTGGTAGTGGGGATAATGTTAAATTCTGGAAGGACTCTTGGTTGTCGAATGTGCCCCTGGCTGATTCTGGCGATAATATGGTTATTTTAGATGAAGACTGTACTGTCTCTGAGTTCTGCAGTAATGGGTGGTGGGATATTGATAAACTCAGAGCAGCGGTACCTGAGACCCTGGTCCAAAAGATTGTTAGTCGCCCTGCGGGGACGCCCTATGCAGGGATGGATAAACTCATATGGAGTTGCACTGCTAATGGCGTCTTTTCGGTTAAATCTGCGTACAACTTGCTTGTTGGGCGTGAGGATGAACCTAACTCGCAATGGGACTTTATCTGGCGCCTCAAGGTTCCTCCCAAGCTTACAGTTTTTCTTTGGATGCTTAGTATCGGTTGTTTGCTATCCAATGAGCAACGTGTGAAAAGGCAAATTGCCTCCGATTACTCGTGTGCTATTTGTAGCAGCCCTGTCGAATCTATTGCTCACATTTTTAAAGAGTGTCCTAGAGCGAAGGGTATTTGGGATAGTTTGGGAAGACCGTGGCAGCTGAGGAATGCCCAGTTCCTCGATCTCAGTGGTTGGTTGCTGGCAAATCTGAAAACAAGGGTGAGAGGGGACAGTGAGGGGGAATGGTGTATATTGTTCTTGTTCACTTGCTGGCATATTTGGAAATGGAGGAATAGGCAGGTCTTTGATGTAAAGTTTGTCATGCCTCTGGACCCAAAGGCCTGCATCTTAAGTGATTTGAATGCGTGGCTGAAGGATGGTAAAAGGAGGTCTGCTGATGCTATTAAAAGGCCAATCTCGATTTCTTGGGAGCCTCCGAGTGAGGGTTGGTGTAAGCTTAATACTGATGGGTCTAGAAGAGCAAGTACCAGTCAAATTGGCGCGGGTGGGCTATTAAGAGATCATGTGGGTTCCTGGTTGGGTGGTTATGCGGCGAACCTGGGCCAAGGGCAGGTAATTGAGGCGGAGCTTTGGAGTCTCTACTTTGGTCTTCAGCTTGCGCATGCTAAAGGTATGACTGACCTTTGTATTGAAATGGACTCCATGGCGGTTGTGGTGTTGATGAATCAAGCTCTGATCGATAAGTTTCATTCCCTGGAGACTATCATTCATAGTTGCCGTGCTATGATGTGCCAATTCAGGAGGTGTGTGCTGATCCACGTCTTTAGAGAGAAGAACTTTGTGGCGGATTTAATTGCTAACTGGAGTTATAACATGGATATTGGGGTGCTCCTTTTGGATGAGCCCCCTGTCTGGCTTAGTTCGGCATTGATGGATGATGCAGATGGAGTCCCCCAGACTCGTTTTGTGGCTGATCTGTAGTTTTTTCTGTTTGGGTTTTTAACCCCGATTGTTTCACCAAAAAAAAAAAAAAAGAAAAAAAAAAAAAAAAAAAAAAAAGAAAAAAAAAAGAAGCCTTGCTCCGGTAGTCAGCAAGGAAGTAGGTTGTTTAACATACTTGAAAAATAGGAAGCACTAGCCCATGTGGATTTCACGTGGGTTATGCTATTATTTACATATTAAGAGAGATAAGCACGTGATTGCACGTATACACCTCAACAATATCTGAGCCATGAGGGCCACCGCATAGATACTTCATGAATTGAATTTATAGATGTTATACTTGTATAACTCCATCAGATATTGTGCATCCAAATTTGATTACTTACACAAAATGCGCATAAACAATGGTCAAGGTACTGAGAAGAACAGGAAGAAAGGGAAAGAAAAAAAAAGACTGACATTAATGTTCATGAAGGTGAAACCATTCAAACATCAAACTTCAACGTCTCCAACAATCAACACCTACATAGCCTGGTATTAACACCAGCAAAGTTTTCCTGTCCAAATATATTGAATTATAAATCTAAGCCATCTCAAAAGCTGATAAGGTCATCCTTTGCTGGCGTCTGCTGCTTCTTCGGATCTTGGCTTCCTTCAGATGAACTTCCACCTTTCTTGCCAAATATCATCTCATCAAGATCATCCATCATGTCATCGTTGATCCCTGCATGAACCAAACCTCGAGAAGCAGCTGGTTTTCTAATCAAGGAATCCTCTTTCGCATGACTTGGTGATTCATCAGGCTCCACAGCTACGGGTATCATTGCAGGTTCTGGCGCAGTTGGAACAACTGAAGGCCTTATCAGTTCTTCATACTTGGATAGAGCTTTATGGATCTCATCATTCACATTCAACGCTTCAAACAGCAAGGCCTCGTTCTCTCCAGCTGTCTCTATAATTCTCTGGACAGTGGATAGAGATTGACGGCACTGTTGTACAAGTGTGGTCGTCAAGTCATCCTGCCAATGAGACAACAACATTTAATCCATCTCTCTTTTGGTCTAATTCTTAGTTCCTAAATATAAATGCATAACTAGTTATTCTTGAACAAAGATACGTAATTGCACAAGAAAACATATGCCCTCATACAGCATTATAATTGCATCGGGTTTTCATATTCCTTGTTGGGCTGACATTGTACAATGAGTTAAATTAGCCTTGAACTGGCTGTCCTCATGGAAGATATCGTCCTAAGGTCAACCCCGTACTACTTGGCTCTAGATTGGATGGGATATGGTCTTATGGAACAGGCTAAGTAGTAAATTCACCTATTTTCAAAGGCCCATTAAGTTTGAGTATAGGTAGTGTCCCTAAAACTGTCTTGCCTAAAAAAATCAAAAAGCAAGTAAAATCACACTGATCAGTCGATAACACAAAAAAAGTAGCGATATTGAAAGTTCATTGCATCTCACAAAATGTAGGTGACAAAAATCCCATATATTATCAGATTAGATGCAGGAGTCAAAAGAGGATATACAAGTGAGAAAACAATATAAAAATCACCTGTAAAGCATCTTGTTGGGGTGAAGAGGAGAGAACAGTATTAAGTAGCTCAATACTGTTTCTTGCAACATCAAATGCTTCCATTGGTTGTTCAGCCGTAAAGCTTTGAGCAGCAATCTCAACCGGAATCTGCTGGGAAAAACTAGCATCTGACTCTGAAGCAGAAACTGAACGAGGGGGAGTGAATATTGGTGCCAAACTCTCATTGTCGCGACCGGGAAACCGAATACCCCTTGATCTTAAACTCTGAAATTGAGGTGGTCCAAGCATAAAAGTTTTAAGTACCATGAAACCACTTCTTCAAACATCAGAAATATAGATCTAACAACTGCACCACCCAACGCAATGGAGGCTCGAGAAAATCAGATTGTGGATTAGGATAATAACAACAAAAAAAAACATCAAAGCCTTATCCCACTAATGTAAGAATCCTAGAACGCCACTGCACTCAGTTTTGCGCCAAGTCTTCCGTGGATAAGGATTATAGTAGCATAAAAGCCACGTAAATTCTGAATTACGGTATACTTTCAATTTTAAGTGTTGCTCAGTTTCTTATTCAACATTAGCGTTGTATTCCTTACCCATAGTAATCTGGCCAGCTAAATTCATTTCTGTTCTCTCTAGTACAATGGCTAAAATGTTTATTTCCTAACATCATAAATCATAGGAAGAATCTTAGGACAAATTGTGATGGCCATCAAATATTTAAGTACTTCGTACTAGTCAAACTAAACTCAGGAGTTACAGAAATGGAATTTGTCTTCAACTATGTTCTAGTCATGAAAAAACAAGATACCTTGTATGTTTCCTCGTAAACAGGTAAATAGCGAAGCTCACCGGTCGATTCCCCCCATGCTTCGATCAGCATCAAAGCTTTATTGCGATTATTAACAACAGTCTGAGGGTCGTCAATCAGCTTCACCATCTCATCAAGAACTCTCTCCGCTGCTATTTCAGAGAAAGCCTTTTCACAGTTCTTAACGCATGTTTCAAGCAGCACTAGCGCAAGGTACTGGACCCTAGGATTCTTCAACATAATCCGCTTTTTTAATCCACGAATCAATTCAACACTGTTAACTCTTTCAGTATTGATCATGTCACAAATTTCAAGATTCATAGCCCAGTCAGGTTCTTCGAGTGCTTCTGATGTGGCATCTTCAACGATCTTATCTGCTTGGTTTGGGCCTTGGAAGAGCTCCTTCACCTTAAAGCTGACCGAGCTAAATCCAGCGCTCATTTTTCGACCGACCTCAGTCCCTTCGATCTTGAGGCGCTCACCAAGAGCGCTCACTTTCTCCATCAAATTGTCACTCATCGCTTCAGACCTTTTGACTCTTAAACAAAAACCTTGAAAAAGTTTTTCTGAAAATTTATGATAAAACTAATTAACTGTGTTGCAACTTGCAAAGATGGAAGCATATAATTCTGTTGCGAAGAAAAATATCACATAAGAAGTCAAGTTGATACATGCATCTATCTTTGAGTAACTCAAAACCCAAAAGATGCGTAACTCATGAAACAGCGAAATCACAAAAAGAAAAAAGAAAGAAATTGAAAGCAGAAAACTGCTAGGAATATCGACCTTAAGCCCTAAAATGAATTGGCAAAGCTGCAACTTATCTTCCCCGAAATCCCCTTCTTTTCTGGCCTTCAATTTTCTTGACAACCAAACTGAACAGACAACAGTTCAAGGAGGTTACTTGAAAGATTCCGCAAATAAAAAACCTACCCATATGGTAAGTTCAAGTCAACAATCCATATTTTAGTTGCTTATGCTCTCTGTTTTTGTTTGATGACATTTCTTACGCTTTTCTCAGCAAACAAGCAAGTATTTATGAAAAAAGGAATCGATCAGACCAGAAACAGTTATGATGAATGAAAAAGAATCCGATTAATATTGGATGGAAACAATATGTAAATAAGAAAACAGAGGGTGAGAAATGAGTACCTGCCAACCTCCTTCTTTTGTCTATGGAAGGAAGGAGAATTCTCAAGGAAATGGGAGCTCCGTCTCCCTGCGAGTATGAGTGGGGGTGGGTTTGGGAGTCTTCCTCTTGAGACAAGGCGCAACGACTCTCTAAAGCGAATAAAATCAGATTTATATTTTAAGTCACCTTCCTTGGAATTTCATCTTTATGCGCCTTTTTTCTCTTTCTTCTACGCTACTTTTTTTTTTTTTTTTTTTTTGGAAATGTACGCTACCTAATTAGCTTTACCTTAATTTTGACCCAAAGAAAAGCTTTAACTTAATATTTGTTTTTTTATTTATTTAAAAAATGATATTATTTGCACTTATTTGTAGTAAGTAAGTGAGAAGGTGGGTTAAAAGTTTCATACTGAATTAATTATAATAATGTGATTCAAATTCATTTTTAACGAGAATTGACTAATAGCATTTATTTTACACATGAAATTTCGTGTTTGAATTTGACATATTTTAATGAAATTTTGAGTTTGAATACATAAAAAAAATTCTCTCTATTCCTTACAAGATAAACAAGAAGTTGAAATTACTGTAACATCATTTTATACGTACTACATCTACGTGAATCTATATGATGCATTCATGGATTCCAAATTATTTGATTCTAATTTAAAGCTTATACGCATTGTTTACAAGGTGAGCGATGATTCTCTCTCTGGAATGTCTTGTCCGCTACCACCTTCGCCTCCACCTCCATCTCAGAAACCACCACCTTCATCACCTGCTAAGGCACCACCGCCGCCGCCGCTGCCAGACAGATGAGTTCTACTTGAATTCAGAATCTACCGATGATAGAAAGAGTGCCCTGCTATCTATATACTATTGGGAGCAACAATTCAAGCTCTTTTCCTTCTTTCTCTGTTAATCTATTAACTTAATGTGCTTGGACAACTTCGATCAAGTCATTTGCAAGTTTGCAACACGTCGATGTAAATATTAATTAATTGCGTTGGATATGTGTGTGTATGGTTTGATCAGAATGATGTGATGTACATGGTTGCTTGTATTCAGCAAACGACTGGTACGTGTATAAAACAATGGATGTTGTACATAACCTGTATTTGCGTAATTTGAATTTATATAAGCTGCAACAAAAGAACGTCAAAATTGTCCTTCCACTTTCCTTCCACCCTCTTCCTGAGCTGAAACCTTATCAATTGTCTTTTGGCTCACTTCGGCAGCCCTATTAAAAGCATCGGTTACCCACGATGTCCCAGTTAATATGTAATAATTCTTCATGATTGCAGATCCAGCACTACTGACCGTTTGCTCTGCAGTTGAAAACACAACCTTGGTCTTCTCAGAAACCTGAAACCTTTCATCCATTTGCTTCACCTTATCATTTACCAGGCTTGTGCCACCACTACTAAGTTTGTCAGTGAAACCAATCTTTTGGTTCAAAGATGAAACTGTGGCCGTTGCAGTGGAACTAAGCTGGTGTTTCTCATCAAAGGCCTTTGCCTTGTTGATCGCATCTTTTCCCAAAATGAATCCTTTGGCGAGCATGCTGCTCACGACATCCTCTGCATCGTGTACATCAGATTGTGCACCACCAGGACTTACATTCTCCGTTGCCTGAGGAGGATGAGCAACTGAACACCGTCAGAAGCAATTATTGTTGTTGTTAGAGGAAAAGTGCCCTTAGAAATTAATATTACGGTCGGAAGTGCTGAAGCCATAGCAGCTGGAAGCTTGTAATCTGAAGCCAGATCTATGGTAACGGACTGATCGACAACGGTTGCTCCCTGAAAGATAACACACATAATTGAGAAAACCAGACGAGATCACAACAAAACTGATTAAGAGTAAAAAGAAGGGAAGAAGGACAAGAAGGGAAAAAAGAAAACTAAAAAAGCGTTGAGAAGTGAATGACCGAAAGAAGCACTGAAGTTTCTGCCCCCTTGAAATCCTTGAAGGTAACATATGCAACCTGAGACCTCTCGTTGTCGCTGCAATAAAGAAGAAAAGAAATCAACTTTCTGCGTCAAAATGTGTTTAATTAAGAGAAGAGTAAACAGGAAAGAGAGGGAGAAAAGAAAAGCAGCCCTTGAATTTCAATGTATTCAACTTCACCGGAGAAGGAAAAGAAATCCTTTAAATCATGTTCCGTTGCAGCGAGGGAGACATTGCTAACTTTCAATGTCCTTATCTGTCAGTCATGTCAAAGTGTGAGAGAATGCATGTAAGCATGAATATGGAGTGACTGGAGTTTGGAGGTTGGAAAATTTACAACTTGGCCGTGCCAAAAATTGGATCGGATTAAAGAAAACAAACAAAACGTAGAAAAAGGGAGAGGATCAGAGGGACAACCAACAAAAATGGTATAAGGGGATGTGTTCCTAAATGCAAGCAGCACTGAAAGACTCACACAATTCAGATTCCACAACAAATTTACTATCTGAAATCATCAAAATTTGTAAATGAACAAAAACTAAAGCGTAAAATCATAATATAAAAGGGGATCAAAACATTCAAAACCAATTTTTTAATTTGGTAACGATATTTATTTAAGTAGGCAAATCAACAAAACTGAATAAAAGTATATATACAAATAAAAAAAATAAAAAAATCACCTCCATCAAATTGAAGGCGTGTTTGCAGTTTGCTTGATTCTACAGATTCCAGAGAAGAAAGAAAAACAGAGAGAGAGAGAGAGAGAGAGAGAGAGAGGGACAGCGGTTATTTGGGAGAGGGATGCATGGCAAAGTATGTTCAACTTACGAGTCAGTCAGTTGATACCAATTGGGCTCATAGCGCCAATTGGGCTGACTCAATCCAAAGCTATAAAATTGGGCTTATTAGTCAAGGCCTAAAGCCTTCAACAGCCGTTGTGCCGTGGTCCGTTGACTAACGAAGAAATGTCGTATGTTGGGGGCCCCACCCGCCGACAGGAAAGAGAGAGAGAGAGAGAGAGAGAGTCGGTGTCTAAGTCGTCCTTACTTGCGGAATAGCATGGATTAACCTTTCCTTTCCTTTGAAGTAGGGGTGAATTTTGATTTGAGAGGAGAAGAAAAAGTGATTGGATTGGATATTTGGATTGAATAAAAGGAAAACTAACGAAAAATTCTTGAATAGTGACAGTTTTAATGAAAAGTCATTTTTGAAGGTATAATGAATAGTGACAGTTAAAGATAAAAAAGTGGTTTTTCGTTAAAAGTAAACAGTGCCAGAGGTGTTTTATTAAAGCTCCCTTGATTCAACTCTTATTTATATTTGAATAATAATATTATTCATATTATGTTTTTATATTGTATTTTAAGTGACATTTAATATAAACAGTAACATTATTTGAATTAATTAAAAATTTAAATTAAATTTATTATTTAATAAACTAAAATTAAAAAAAAATTAGTTATCTAAATAATAATTGTGATATATGAGAAATTTTTCTTTTTTATTTCTTTTAAAAATCTGATTAATTTAAACTTTTCTTTTATTTCTTTTAAAAATTTAATTAATTTAAATGATGTAGTCAAAGATTAAATCCTAGATGAAAATACGGTATGAAGTGGTAGCACAAACAACCAAAACCAACGACATTTCCTTCCTGAGTCTGTCTGCATCAGCGCCCAACCATATTTCCTTCCTGAGTCTCTGTCTGCATCTGCACCCAACCACCAAACACCGCAACCCCCATAAACCCCCCAAAACACAAGCAACACAGAAAGAAACAAGGAAACAAAAGGAGGAAGAATGAGTTTCCAAGATCTCGAGGCTGGTTCTTCTCCCCAACAGCAACACCAACAACGACGACCTTTCGTTTACTCGAATGCGATTCAGAATCAGCAGCAAAATCAAAGTCAAAATCTTTACGAGCCGTCCCAGGCCGTATCTGCCGGGATTTTCCAAATCAACACCGCCGTATCCACTTTTTACCGCCTCGTCAATTCCCTCGGCACCCCCAGAGACACCCTTCAACTCCGAGACAAGCTGTCAGTACTACTTTTCATATTCCATTTTCTTCTTGTTAATAATTCTACCCCTCTTTTCAAATTTTTATTGGGTTTGTATGATTAGACATGTTATTTGCTTAATTGATTGATTGATTGTACGGTGATGAGAGTTATCAATGTTCCAACCTAACTCACTGTTTATCTCAATGGGAAATTGGCTCTTGGTACTTGGCACTGGCAGGCAAAAGACAAGGGCGCATATTGGGCAGTTGGTGAAAGATACTTCTGACAAACTCAAGCAAGCTAGTGAAACTGATCACCATGCCCAAGTTACTGTAAGTATTCAATTCATTTTACTTGTCTAACTATTTAAGTTGTTATTATCGGACTTCACCCCTTTTGGCTGACAAACTGCAGGTTGTCAAGAAGATTGCGGATGCTAAGCTTGCAAAGGATTTCCAGGCTGTACTTAAAGAATTCCAGAAGGCTCAGAGGCTTGCAGCTGAAAGGGAAACAACATATGCTCCCTTTGTTCCCAAAGATGTTCTTCCATCCAGGTACTATCTTATCACATGTTGTTACTGAGAGGAACACACTTTAACACAAGCATTGGAGTTTCTATAAAGTGTAAACTTGCACGTCTAAGTTTACGTAATTCTTCTCTATGATTTAACTCTAATTTTCTCTCTATTACTTGCATCTTCTACTCATCAATGTCTTTCATCATATTGTGCAGTTATCCTGCCCATGAGCAGGAGATGAGTTCTTCTAGGAGTTCTAAACACCAAGCTCTTCTTCTAGAATCAAAAAGGTGGGCAACTTAATATACTTCCATAAGTTGAGAAACTTCTGTTATTTCTATCTATAATACCCTGAACAAAAATTTGTCATCCTAAAACCAAAGAAATCTTTGAGTTTCTAGATAGTCAAGTAAAAGAGTCACTTCCCTCAAAAGGAAAGAAATACCTTCTTAACTAGTTAAGGGATTTTTCTTTTGTGCCTGATCATAAAGGATCTCCATTTCCTCGATAACATTGTTAAACGGATTGTGTTAAGCCATCTTATTGTTTTGCGAGCTTTGATAGGCCAGATGAATTTATCTTCTTCCCATGGAGATGTTTTCCCTTCTTTTTTTTTCTTAATTTTTTTTTATGGAAACACATTTTCTAACTGCATAAGGTTCTCTAGTAATTTGGACTTGCCCTGAAAACTAGTTATTGCCTTTGATGTTGAGTGCCTATCGTGATGCAACTGGAATCCATGGTTAAGTTATAGATTTGATATGTTGTATGCAGACAAGAGGTTGTACTTGCAGACAATGAGATTGCATTCAATGAAGCCATTATTGAAGAAAGGGAGCAAGGGATCCAAGAAATTCAACAACAGATCAGCGAGGTTAATGAGATTTTCAAAGATCTAGCTGTCCTGGTCCATGATCAAGGAGCTATAATCGGTTAGTCCAGTTTCTGTTCATTGTTACTTAGAAATTGAATTTGTGTTTGTTGAGTCACTTGTACATTGTGTGCCCTACTTTGAAAGACGCTGTCTGTACATGTGTGTGTTTTCAGATGATATTGGTGCTAACATTGAGAACTCCCACGCTGCAACTGTGCAAGCAACCTCCCACCTTGTGAAAGCATCCAAGACCCAAAGATCTAATTCATCCCTGGTAATTTTCTTTTCCTTCCAAAACATGAACCCGTTTCCTGTTTTCTCTTGTTTTGTGTATTCAACTCCAAGATTAAGTCGCTGTCAAAAATTTTAACCAAAGGGTGCGATATATAGGCTGGATTGACATACATAATTGGTTAATTTCTTTATTTCAGTTATTATTATATAAAGCATTGGATTCATAGAGGTTGCTAATTATTTGTGTTATTTGGGCAGACGTGTTTGCTGTTGGTGATATTTGGAGTCATCCTCATCATTGTGATTATAGTTGTCATGGCTTGATCAGTGATCAAAAGGAATGATATATAAAGTACTTCCTTGCAAGAACAAATCTTTTCCTTGTCTCCTATCGTCTCCTCTCCTCTCCTCTCGTTCAACTTTGAGCTGGGTCTGATGCTAATGCCAAATGACTCAGACTCAACTCTTGGTGTTGGAGTTGATGGCATCCTTGTCGGCTGTAAACAAAATGCACAGTTACTATGTATACTTGGGGTATAGAACCTTCCCCAATACTAGAAGCATAGAGTCAGCAAACAAATGTATTTATCATTTTTTTTCTCCTTAAAGTAATGATGTATTTTTTCTTTTTCTTTTTGAAGGTAGTGATTTTCATACGCCTTTTTTTTTCCTTTTGTATTCAAATCCTTCTTGCTTATGTTATGTTTAGTCTCTTGATTCTCTTTTAATATATTTATTTCAGAGGCTAAAAAAAGACATGGAGAAATGCAAGGGGAGAAAATGTCTTTAATGTTAAAAGTGAATAATACTAAAAGTGTTTTATTAAGATTCTCTAAATAAAATCCTATAAATTCATATTTTTTATAACCAAACATGCCCTTAATTGATTTGCGCAGAAGGAAAAATGTAAATAAAAAGGAAAGCTTAGCACTTAGCAGGCAAAACAAGTAGTAAGAAGAGCCCATTCCAAGATTGTTAAGCCCGTTTGAGAGTGTAAGAGTTGAGCCCAAGAACCTCAACCCAGCGCATCTTTCCCTTTTTTTTATTTTTTTTAACAAATAATATATCTACGGAAGTGTAAAACAATAACTAATAATAATGGGGTTCAAATTTATCACGAAAATAAGCCAAACCCACCTTCAAAAGCGAAGAATAAACTAAAAACAGGGGAACAAGTTCCTTGCTGCAAAGTCTTGGTCTCTTGGATTGGAATTTTGACGGATGGATATTACCTTGTTCGACAAAGCTGAGCTGAGACGACAAACTCACTGGATTCCAAATCACCATTTTCTCTGATAAATCCATCCGTCCCTCCTTCCGGCGTCTCAGCCACCCACCTCACCAAGGTTACCTGCCTGAGATCTCTCACCTGGGTTTGCTTTCTGTCTTATAATTTTTTTTATCAAATTATTCATCAGGTCAGGAATTACTTGTTCATATTCTTTTATTTTCTGTTGAATAAGAATTAACCTTGTTTCTGAGAATTCAAATCAATTCCATTCGATTCAATTTGTACACGATGATGTGATTTCTTTCTGTTGTCTTTGCACTTTGTGTTATGTTATCAGTTGTCCATGGCAATTCATCATTCCTCTAAACTTTGATTTGATGCACTTGAAGAATTGACCTCGTTTCTTGCCGCCTTTGGTCTCTCTCATCGTAACATGTTCTTCTTACAGTTACAGGCCCTTCCAGTTCATAGAATTAGATTCAATTTGACCATTTCACGATTTCCCAACTACTCAATTGCCCTCTTCTCTTGTTTCTACTTGAGTATTATTATATCATGTTCTTAATTCCAAATATATCGTCTTCATCATCTTGACTTGATTATACAAGATCCCTGCCTGTATTCAGCTCCCCTAAACCTTTTCTGATAATCTTTCTTCTGGAATAAACTTCAAGACTTGATACTTTGGTAAGGCAATAACAATGGCATCCCTATTTCACTCTGCAGGTCGCGTCTCGAGTCCGGTAACTTTCCCACTCATTGTCAAGGTAATACTTGTACCCATGAATTTATGCTCCACGTATATTCCAGTAACAGTGCATAAGCATGCCTGCTCTGTAATAGATCTTGTGCTTATTATCTTGGCAAACAATGCCATTACACTGGTTACCTTCCACATGGTAAACTACACACCTTCAACCGTAGTAGATAATGTACTCAACTTGTTATTCTCAATTTGCTTTTCCATACGATACACAAATTTACCCCTCATTTTTTTATCAATTCTGGGAACAACAGAGTTACATTCAAACCTGTGCATGTCGTATTGCTTTTTGTATTTATGATTTGCAAACATGAAAATTATTGGAAGGCGTCTTTTCTTTTGCAGTTGACGTAAACTACTGCATGGCCTCTGTGGCTGATGTGGCATAAATGGAAGGAGAAGTTCATGAGCAAATTATCCAAGTACATCAAGTATTTGCTGGGGATTGACAACACAATCCCAATGGTGAACCCAAAACTTCCCCGTCGTCCAGCCATATCCTATAGGCCTATACAACCGTCTGACCTTGAGATCTTAGAGAAAATCCATGACGATTTATTTCCCATTAGGTACGTAATCTCATTCGCTACTTTCTCATGGACATGTTCTTTGCTACCATGACACAGCTTTCTACAAAAGGTTTTGCCAATCTCTCTACAGGTATGAGGCTGAGTTTTTCCAAAATGTCGTCAATGGACATGATATTGTGTCATGGGCAGCTGTTGATCGAAGTCGTCCAAATGGTCAAAGTGATGAACTTATTGGATTTGTAACCACACGAATTGTTCTTGCAAGAGAAAGTGAGGTGTGTCCTCTATATTCCTAGCCTCTTTCTTTCCTGTGTGAATCTGTGGGGAGGAATCACCCTAACCGTAAATTATTTGGTCTTTCTGGTTTAACTGTAGTCATTGGAAAATTGGGAGTACTTACAGAGTTTGACATTCCAGATTTTGCAAGTACATGGAAATATGGTTTGCTGCGTTGTTTTGTTCAATTTTCCTGAATTACCCTAACTCTTTTATGAAAAAAACACTGGTGTTGTAGATAGGGGATTTGCTCAGGTTCGACTCGTCAAATTCAGATCAGACGTTAGTCTACATTTTGACACTGGGAGTAGTAGAATCTTTCAGAAATCTTGGCATAGGTAAAAGTTTGTCTCTTTATTGCTATGGAGTCTAAGATTTTCTTTCACTATATGGTAATTTGTTTCCCTTGGACTCGCAGCTTCAGCACTTATTCGTGAGGTCATAAAATATGCCTCAAGTATTCCAACCTGCAGAGCAATTTACTTGCATGTCATTTCTTACAATAATTCTGCAATCCATTTGTACAAGAAAATGTCGTTCATGTGCGTCAGAAGGTTGCAAGGCTTTTACTTGATCAATGGTCAGCATTATGATTCATATCTGTTTGTGTACTATGTAAATGGTGGCCGATCTCCTTGCTCGCCATTGTAAGTATAACACGCTTCATTTTTTGGTTCATTCTGATATGCATTGTTGTTATATATGGAGATAATATTTTCCTTTTTCTTTAATAAAAGATGATTGCAGATTTGTAGAGAATAAATTTCTGAACATTTTGGCTACCCGCAGTGGAAATGTATAGCTCGCTCGTTTCACCTACGGCATGGATTTTCATTCTTTAGAGGCAATGTGAATATATAAACAAGTTCAAAAAATTAGGAGAAGACGTAACAAAAACCAAGTTTTTAGCTATTCAAAAAATTAGATGTTGGTATCTTGAATTCCTGAAGTTGGAAGTTATTATAGTTGTACGTCCAGCTATTTAAAACGTAGAGTTTACATGTTTTTGTTGAAATTCCTCAGCAAAATGATGCGGGGCAAAAAGGATTCTCTGGTAGAAGATAATAAGAAACGTGCATTAGCGGAGAAAACCATAGCATGGATGCATGTGACATTCTGGTTTTATATACCTGTCGAAAATAAGGTCTCTTGTCTTGTCAAGTACTTGTAAACTGATCAGGTTATATTGTTGTTTTGGGATTGTTTTATGTTGCAGGGAGCTGGTTACAGGGACGCTGAATTTTATGAGGAATGGTCTTAAGTCTGTGTTTGCAATGCTACGGAAGAACGAAGGCAGAAAGATGTCAAAGTGGGCAAAATGTAAAGAAAACCAAAGCCTTATATCGTCCGGACCAAACAGGAGAAACCTGACTGCAGCAGAGTGTACAGGGTACGAGTGTGTTTGATTTGTTTGTTCATATTAGAAGTTGGATCGACAGAGAGAGAGACGGAGAGATGAGCAATGAGCAAGCAGGAAGGGAGGTTATGTTGATGCAAAGTAATAAAACGTTGCTCTGCCCCCATGCTCTCTGTTTAAACCATACCAATATACATTTTACATATTAAATTACCGCGGAATAACGTCCCCGATGTAATAAACGTTGTTGTGTTGTGCTGTAGTTGGATGAAGTAAATTAAAGACAAGAAGCAGGGCGTCACTTGTGAGATCCTTAATTACTTGTTATTTTCTTCTTAAGGTATCCTCCACCACACAGTAGTTACATTTTTTCTTTATGAAGTGTCGACTCGCGTATGGTATAAGATTTAGGACGAGGTCATCTCAGTCACTGATGAGCTAAATAAAACATTACTTACTTCGCCTCCAGCCTCTGGCCTCCCAGAGTGAAAATTCTCTGAGGGCACGCAAGTATGCATTGTCCAGAATGTAAATGGCAAGGGCCTCCAAATGTATCCAAGGAATCTTCCAATCGAATCGAATCGAACCAAATCGATCCATGAATACAAAATTTAAAAAAAAAAATTTCCTTTCCTCCTCCCCATTCCCATTCCTAACCCCAACTAAAAATAGTCTACTCATCTTTAATTGGCGGAAATAGAAACAAAATTAGTGTGTGATCAAGTCTTCTGGCGTGTCCGTTAATTAAGTAATGAAATATTTGGAGGGAGAGTTGCCCTTAATTTGTGGAGCGGGGGAAACTCAGCCTCCAGCCTCACACATGCATGCATGCATGCATGCATGTTTCTTGCAATTAATTTGTGTGTGGGTGTATATATATAGGGGTGAGGTACAGAATAGAAGAAACCACATAAACTTGGAATTGAAGAAAAAATAACAAAAAAAAAAGGAATAAATTTATAATGACAGCATCATCTTCTCTCCCAGCGATGGGTAATCGCCTGGGTAACCGGCAGCTGGCAGCCCTCGCTCTCTGCCTTGTGTTGCTCCTCGATGTTACTACCACTACGTTGGTATTGGCCTCCAAAAAGGGAAAAGGTGGCGGAGGCGGACATGGCGGAGGCGGACATGGCAAAGGCGGCGGTGCAAATAAAGGTGCTGCACAGAAACATGGTGGTCCACAGAAACATGGTGGTCCACAAAAAGGTGGTGCACATGGAACTGCTGGCGCTAAACCCGGTGGTGCTAAGCCAACTCCAACTCCAAACGCTGCTGGTGCGGCACCTGCTGCCGGCGGCACCGTCCCAGCACCTGGAACTGTTGGCGCTAATCCAATTCCAATTCCAAACGCTGGTCCAGGTGCTTATCTAACTCCAATGCCAAACGCTGGTGGTGCTTATCCAATTCCAATTCCAGACGCTGGTGGTGCAAATCCAACTCCAACTCCAAACGCTGGTGGTGCAGCACCTGCTGCTGGCGGCACCGTCCCAGCACCTGGAACTGCTGGCGCTAAACCCGGTGGTGTTAATCCAACTCCAACTCCAACTCCAATTCCAAACGCCGGTGGTGCAGCACATGCTACCGGCGGCACCGTCCCCGCTCCTGGAGTTGGCGGACCCATCACATACCACGGAGGGCCTCTGATGACCGGCGACGTTAACCTTTCCATCCTATTTTACGGTGAGTTCAAAACCGAACAGAGGGAAGTGATTCGGACTTTCCTGAGGTCCCTCGAGAACACGGCGAACGATCACGTCGCGGCGGTGCACAGGTGGTGGGACATCGTCGAGAGCTACCAATTGTTCGCTAGTCCAACCCCGGGTAAAGGTGCCCCACCCAAACTCCGCATCAAGGTGGGGACCCAGCAGAGCGACGACAAGTACTCGATCGGAAAAGTGATAACCTATGAGTTCATCAAGAGACTGTTAAAGAAGGCCGACTCCGGAAAACCCAACACTATTACCGTGATCCTTACCGGGAGCCAAGTGACGGTGCACAGCTTGTGCCGTGGCAGATGCTACGAGCATGGCTTGGTTGAGAACAGACCCTACATCGTCGTCGGCAACCCCGAAATCTTGTGCGCCGGGAGTTGCGCTTGGCCATTCCAGAGACTGGACTACGGTACTCCTAATCAAGTGCCGGTGAAGCCCCCCAATGGCGACATGGGCATTGACGCCATGGTCGCCCACTTCGCCTCCGGCTTGGCTGCCGCCGTCACCAACCCATTCAACACTGGATTCTTCAAGCCGGGACCCAAGAGCGACCCCATCGAAGCTGTCACGGCCTGCGAAAACATCTTCGGAAGCGGCGCCGTCCCAGGCCAGACCGGCAAGGTTGAGGTCGATTCCGCTACCGGTGCCTCCTACAATGCCGTCGGAGAGAATGGTATGAAGTTCATGCTCCCGGCCGTCTGGGACCCACGAACTTCTTCCTGCTGGACCTCCATGTAATGTAATTTATGTCATAAAAAATGCTAATCTTACTATATATTTATACTGTATATTTAATAGCGATAGAGCTTATTTATGTTAATGACTCTATTTCTATTGAAAATATAGTACATATACATGGTAATGGTAAAATTATTGCCGAGTCCTGAGTCCTGACTGAGGACAGTACATCCCCCAGTCCCATGATGATCAGGTATTAATTAATGCTTGATCCATGTAATTTTTCCCTTTTTGTTTATGATTTAATTGTCCACCTGACATGATTACTGGCCATGCATGCATGCATGACGACCTCGTGTCATTTAATTTCCACACATTTATGAAACCGAGATCAATTGCAATTTTCTTCTCCTTCTTTCCGTTAGTCTTATTCATCCTTCACATTAATTCATTTGACGTTCCCAAATCAATTTTTTTTTTTTTTTTGGTACTGTAATTTTTAGTTCATTGCACAAATAGTGGAAAACACATGTCGAAATATTAGTGGACAAAGATAAACCGAAAAAGTATATGGAAAAATAAATAGCAAAATACTAAGAAGCGTTATCAAAGATATTAAGAGTGAGTTTGTTGCATCGGATTATCTCAGACTGGATTAACTTCAGAGACTAAATTAGACTAACTTAAAATAAACTAAGTTGTATAAACTTAGTGAAACATTTGGTGGAGTATCGGATTAAGAAGCAGGATTGACCTAAAAAATGGAATCCAGCTTCATGCGTCATACCTAACCTGAGAAAACCATTTATTAACAAAATTAATTCCAAGTTGCTAAATTTGCTTCTCAAAGTTTCAGAATCTGAAGAAACAAACAAGATCCATTTATTGACGAAGCTAAAGCTAGCTCCTTGGACATCAATTCCTCAAAATTTGAAGGAAAATGCAAAACCCAGTTGAATAAATTACTTTTGGTGGAGGATTCAATGGAGGGCTCGTTGCATGTAATTGTTTATGAAACCTCGTAACCGCACATGCTTCAAATCAATTAATTATATGTTGTCCATATATTTGCCTGAAATATCATCGCCCTAAACTCAAACTCTAAGTAACTTATAAGGAATTTTCCGACCGAATCTGCATCACTATACGCTCTTAAATCCGAATCCCCCTTTCTATAAATAAGATCAAGAGGTGTGATATCCACACACCCCATTTTACTTTTCACACACCTTTCTAATTTTCAGCCGTCGGATCGAATGAATTGAAGAAGATCAACGGACAGAAATTAACAAGAGATGTGTGAGAAGTAATTTGGGGTGTGTGAATATCACACCCCTAAGATCAAAAGACATAGTACCCTTTTAAGTACTTCAATAATCTTTTCACAACAACAAAATGGTTGTAATTAGAGTTTTCTTTATTTTCTAAGTAATTACTCTCTTTTTTTGATGAATTGATATTATACTATATATTTTACCCTTATCTTAGTATTAATTTATTGGTTATTTTGTGAGAATTTTGATACCTTGAATTATATTTCCAATGTAGGACATTCGACTTCCTCTTGAGCAAAAAGTGAGCAAACAGATGAATTTTGGAGTGATTCTAATTGAAGGATGTTCATTAGTCATTCAGCTTGATTGTATCAAAGTTTCATATTTTTCTACCGAGCGGTTTATGTATGGAGAAGAAATAAAAGAGCAGCGCAGTACTGTCAAAGTGACATTTTGGGCTTATTTGGCATTCAAGAAGATTTCTTTTGGGTTTAAGGCCTTCTACAATTATGTTCAGGACGTCCTAAGCTTGAATTCAAGTTGTTTTGGGCCTGTTTTGAAGTCTTGAAGATCCAGAAACGTGGGATTCTTTGTGACTGGCCATATTTCCTAAAGTTAGACTAGGAATGTATTTGTAAACACGAAAAATTCTTGAAACAAGAACAAGAACCACGTGTACAAAATAATATTTGTATTAATGATTTTGTTTGGGTTACAATCTCTATGTGATTTGGTCCTCTGATTCGATCTCCGTAAGATGTTGATTTGTGGATTTGATGGGCTGTTGATCCGAAGGGCCGTTAGGGCTTGATTTTAGGATGAACGAGGATGATCTTCAGGGGTTTGATGATGAATGTTGATGCTGTGGATCCAAAGGGCCGTTGGTGGCTTGATCTTGGAGTTGGATGGGTGTTTCTTCAACGGCCGTTGAGGCTTGATCTTGAAGGTTGGATGAACGTTGTTTCAAGGGCCATCGGGGCTTGATCTTGAAGGTTGGATGAACGTTGCTTCAAGGGCCGTCGGGGCTTTGATCTTGAAAGAACGACGAACGAAGAACGAAGAGAGCTTTCTTGATTCTTCGGGAACCTGGGCGTTTGAGAGCTTCAGAGTTTTAGAGCTTCAAGGGTTTGGCCTCCTGATTTTTTGGTTCCCCGAAATGGTTGAAATAAGCTTGTATTTATCGAAATTTCCAAAGGCAACTTTTGAATATAATATTCCAAATGAAATAAGTCGTTTCTGCCAGGTGTTCACACGTGTCATATTTGATGGCTTTTCTGACTCATTTCAATTTTCGTCGAGTCATACACCATGTGTAAAATTTATGTAATACATAAGCGTTGAAACTTTGACTATCGGTCAACATTTTATTTTCTGAAATTTCGATGTCTACAGTATTTTTTAGTTATCTTATTCTGCTATGTTTCCTAGTTTTAGAAGACTTTTTTTCTGGCAAATATTTTATTATGTAGTAGTGTAAATAAGGCTATTTAGCCATTAGGGTTTTAGAGAGAAGAAGCATCGATTTGGAGAACTTATCTAGGCTTTGAGGATTTGTATTATTCCTTTAAGGTGCTTTCTATCCTTTTTTCTATTTTCAATAATATATTGTTTTATGATTGTTCGTAAGTCGTAACTAATTCTCTTTTGCTAGGGTGAGGCCACAAGCCTTAGAAAGAATATGTAGTTTCTTTTCAATTTACTTATGATATTATGCATGCAAGTTTAAATTATTAATCACCGTGTTTAAACTATCTATTTGTCTTAATGCTTGATCACCATTAGGATACTAAGAAATTCGAAGCAATTTTGGTTGGAGATCAGTCCCTGAACTTAACGAAGACTTATTGTGGTTAATATGTGCAAGTTCACTTAGGATGAATACCACATCTTAAGGGTTGCATGGTTTTTCAGAGGGTTTTCACAAAACTTAATGAGTCATACATGTTTAGATTTGATCTGAATACCACAAACGGATTGCATGTTTGATATACCCTCTATGTTAGAGTATGCATGTGTAAGTTATAAGTAATTGGAAGAACTACATATGATTGTTAAGGTGACGACGGAACCCTAATGCGTTTACAATTCAATTTTCAAAAACTATTTTTTTTTAGTTTATTTTATTTTGCCGATTTATTTAATTATTTCTATTAAATTCGTTTTTATTATTTTAAATAAAAAAATCAACCTTTTCTCGAACTTTGTTTTAAGTAATTAGTTAAGATTTAGTTTGACATAAATATTCATTCAATTTATGTAGAGAACGACCTTGCTAGAGCTGAATATACTACGATTACCTTGTACCCTTACAAGTATTTTAAGTGTTTTTATCCATACTTTTGCAAGTGATAAAAATCCCCATCATTTTACTTATTCATCTTGCTTGTATTGTAGGCTACCGTTTAGATTTTCTTAATTCATAGTATTTCTCTTTTGTATGGAGAAGAATAAAGCATTCCGAATTGTGAGTGATTAGTAGAGAATTTTGAAATTTAACCTGAAACTTTTTTATCCTGGAAGTGGAATTTTATAAAAATTGAAACATTGATCTCTGAGTTTTAGCTTAATTGAAGCTTTGATTCTTGAAATGGTCATATAGCAATAATTCTTTTAAGTGATTCTTAAAATCTCTGCCAAGCAAAAACCATAATTGATTCATCTTGAACAAAAAAAAAAAAAACCAAAGTGATGATAAATATACGTTGACTAAGCATGCAAAATGGCGTGGTTTGGATAATGCAATTGCTTCATATATATTATTAATTATATTTCAGAAAAAGGGAAAGTACGTACGTACACGACCAGCAAGCAAGTAGTTAGCAGTAATCGCCTAATTTGGTCATGCCATGATTTATTCGTAGTACAGTAATTGAATTTTAGAGCAAAATTAACCTTTTTAATTGTTCCACATGCATGCTTGCAAATATATACATGCTAATCAACTTTCTATCTACAAGATTCATTCTCATCTGAAAATGAGATACAAGGAAGTCCTAGGTAGAACCCAGATGAGGGTTTACCTTGCCGGGATGAATTTTGATACCTCCCAAAATTAATATTACTGCATGCTCTGAAATTGTATACAACTGCCTTTTAAGTTTTAACCTTGCTACCTATTCGCATGCCTTGGCGTTACGGAACATCCTTACCATTGCTTATGAATTCAAATCGGTATATAAGAAAAAGTATGTCTAGCTAGCTAGGCCGCCTTTTTTATTTTCTTTTAGTCGACTTCCTCTTCTTTCTTTTCTTTTCTTTTTATTTTATTTTAATTTTTTTTATCATTTCCCCCGCACCATCTAATTCATTAATTAGACTAATTAATCTTCTTTTTTGTGTGTGTTACTACATACTACATAGAACTCATGAGATAAAAATGGTCGCCCAATAAACTATATAATAAAAGCAAAGTGACTTGTAAATTTGGATGACGCCCAGCATACACACTAGCTACTATCTTTTTAATTAACCCCCGCACACATTGACTACTAGTAAGCAATGATGTCATCACCAGCTAGCTAAGAAGCCGAAATCCTTATTTCTGTAGCTGCAGGCTGCAGCTAGCCTACAGAGATATATAGAAATGAGAAGAAGAAGAAGAGGAAGAAGATGGAGGCAATCCGCTTTGGTCCTTTGCTATAAATCATTTTCTAGCTTCTCATTTGTTGGAACGTAAGTAGTATATATATATGGTTGGGAATGTTTATTGTCTCTATAATTTACATTATTTTTGGGGATGAATGATTACAACTTTATTTTATTTGATATAATAATTACTTGCTTCCCTTTGTCGAGCACCTGATGCATGTGTTTTGGACTGAAACTATTACGCTAGTGGACTTGGAAATTAACGGTTTTATTTTTCTTCTTAAAAACAGAAAAGAAAAAGAAAAAGAAAGACTAGAATAAAAAATAAATAAAAAAGATTGGTCTGGTAGAAAGAAGATCAACTTTGCAACAATCCTGACGCTTAAGATTAGTTGGAGGATGGAGACTGTAGATTGCTTTCGCTGGACCTATATATTTATATTCTATATTTATGTAAGAATATATCAAAACTTTTTGTACGGAGAGAGACCTAGCAATTAGCATAGCATTGCTGACGATCAATATACCAGAAAGTGTGGAGTGTGCGGTGGGGACTGGACAGCACACCCCTACTATATTCTGTGAAATAAAGTTGGTTATGGTTTTTTCTTGAAAAGAAAGTTGGTTATGGTTTGAAAATTAATTTACTTTCTTCTATATCACTGATAGATCATAGAATTCCTTGGAATTTACAATATATTAATATAATTGAAATTGATCCCACCTAATACTCCATCTCTCTCTCTCTCTCATCGTTAGGAACTAGAGATCCCAAGTTTACTAATACGAGTCTCCCTTTAACACACACACACACACACACACAAGAAACACATCTATAACGTACCACGAATAATTATTTATGAATAGTGCTAATGGTTAGGGTACATGTTTTCAAGTTATATTGTTGGTTAGTGCTAGTTGTATTTTTGTTACGTAATAATATAGTTTATTGATATCCTCGATTCTTGTTTGTAAGTAAAAAATTTTAACAGTAAATTTGGTACCAAAATATATACTGATATCTGTATATTATAATTATATCAAACAAAATAAAAAAATAAATAAAAATATGTAGTTAGACATTAGAAGTTAGAGGTTAGAGTTAGGCTTTGACGGGACCCTCATCCTCACTTTTCTAGAGGAGAATGGTCCATCGATGGTGTAATTTGCGTGTGCGTATGTATTAGGTTAATTTAATACAAGCCTCAATTCATTGACTGAAATTAATAAAAATGAATTAGGTTTTTTTTTGTTTGTCGGAGTGAATTAGGGTTAGAGGGAGCTAAGGTTTCTTCCCGTGTTGGGAGAAATTTTGTCGACGTGTCCTCGATCCGTTCACCTTAAGAAGTCAAGCTATTTTCAAGGGTCAAAGCTTTGTATTACCAAGGCATCATCCACCATATATATATATATATATATATATATATATATATATATATATATATATATATATATATATGCATATGCATGCATCCATAGTCCATACACACACTTGCTAGCTCTATATATAGTACTCCTCGGCAGCATATTTCCAACGCTAGCTAATCCTACCGTTTAATTATCTTCGATCTATCGTCGCCCGATCTAACAACTGATATATGCTATATGAGGTTTGAAAATTATAATATATTATGCACGTACATATACACTATATTTTGTCGAATTTTTTGTTTTTGCTCTTGAATCGTTAAGTACTTAACAATCATATATATAATTGTGCCTTAATGAATTAACTACCACATAGTAAAAAGAGTGGTTCATGCATATACAATACATTGTAATGTAAATTGAACTTGATAAGTATATATTTCCTCCATCAATTTTCCTAACTCGTTCTTTTTTGTTGTTGTTGTTGTTGGGTGCATAATATATTAAAGGTAATTGATCGATCTTATTATTAATGATGGGGAGATCATCAGCGTGGTGCGATGATGATCAAGATGAAAAGAGCAGCACAGATACAATGATAAAGAAAGGGCCATGGACACCAGAAGAGGATCAAAAGCTGGTGGAATACCTTGAAAGAAATGGGCATGGGAGTTGGAGAGCACTCCCCAAGCTGGCAGGTTTGAACAGGTGCGGTAAGAGTTGCAGGCTGCGCTGGACCAACTATCTCCGGCCTGACATCAAGAGGGGTAACTTCTCCCAGGAAGAAGAGCAAACCATCATCAACCTCCATTCTCTTCTTGGCAACAAGTACGTACTAATGATTAACTACTAGTAGTTGGTGGTCCCTAAATATATCTTTGATTAATTATGTATTAATTCTTCTCCTTCTCTTTCTTTAAATTAATGATCCATATGCATGCATATCTCTCTATAAAGACTAATTTAAACATATGGAATTAATATCATGTAAAATTTTGCTAATTAGTCGAGTGCATGGCAATTAACTTACCTTAAAGCGCGCATATATGCAGATGGTCGGCGATAGCTAGCAATCTTCCTGGAAGGACGGATAACGAAATCAAGAACTTTTGGAATACCCATTTAAAAAAGAAGCTGCTCAAAATGGGCATCGACCCTGCCACCCATAAACCAATCTCAACCACTGGTACTAACATTGATCATCATCAGTATCTCATGATCATCAATCAAATTCTTTCCAGTTTGGCTCCGCAGTTGCTCGCTGCTTCTTCTACTTCTTGTTCAAGCACTAGTACATGTAATCCTCTGATGCTGAATAATCCATGGGAATGGGACCGTATTAACAACATCAATAATAATGTGAATATGAATGCGCTCCTGGGGCTCCACTTGTCCAACGCCAAAACCGAAGTCTTGCAAACCATACTTCAACAGCAACTCCTAAGCACTGGCAGTAGTCCTCCAAATAATAATAATTATGTGGAGGCCGCTCTTAATTATCTTTTAGGGTCATCATCATATTCATATAATAATTCAGTTCCTGATGATCATCATCAACAGATCTGTGGTCAATATCATTCTCATCATCATACCCAAAGTTTTAGCGTCGATAATGGTGCCCCAGTTCATACTAATACTCAATTTTCCCACTTAAGTATTCCAAACATAATACATAAACCTCCTCATCTTCTTGAGCACGATCAGGAGCCACTGCCGGTATACGTGGCAAGCAGCGCAGGCCCAGCCTCAAACTTGATTTATACGGCTGGCACGATGATCAACAAGATCGGCCAGCAGCTTGGTGGCCCATCATCAGGATCATATTCATATGCAACTCCAACAGTAGCTTCAGATCATCATCAACTACCTCTTTTGGTGCCCTCGCCCGAGTGTTCTGCTGCCAATATTAATCGAATGACGGGAAATAAGATTGTTGATAGTAGGACTAATAACCCTAATACTAATCAAGATCAAGTAATTTCTGACCCAAACTCACGCAGTACTTCAACTACTTCAACCACCTTTGAAGCTTGGGAGGATCTCATGGATCATCATGACGAACCAACTAATCATTCCTACTGGAAACACATCATCGTAGATCGTAAGTACTAATAATATATTAATCTTGTTCTCTCTTTTTTGTTTATTTCCTTTTCTTTAGTTATCAAATAATGAACTGTTGCTTTTGCTCTTTAATTCTTTTGCCTGCATGAATAATGATGTATATATTTTGTCATTAATTTGCAGCTTAATTAGCATCTTTGCAGACATGGCCAATCTCGTAGAAGATCAGTTTCATTTCATGTCCCAGCTGGATCGATCCATTTAATTATATAGTATACCAGATCAATAACTTTAGCATGTTCATCTACATATACGTACCGAGGGCTTTACAATTATGTAAAAACAAAAAAATGGCTATACCCATGGTATCCTTCATGTATAAATAGTTTTTTTTTTTTTTATAAATCGTGTTCATTCATCATACATCGTGCAGTCAGAAATCATTTTAAATATTTTTATTTAAAATTAAACACAAACAGTACTTGACAATATTTTTATTTAAAATTAAACACAAACAGTACTTGACAAAAACTGATCACAAAATGTAACAAACACGATTCACGAATTCCTAAAATTCTCACAAAAAATTCGGAGAGGATCCTGTTCGTATATCTACAACTCCAATCCCAATTTTTCTTTTAATTTGACATTGGAGCCAGAGCCTAGAGGGGATCTTTGCCATAGTGACCAAACTGTGGGTGCATGGTACAAACCATGCACGAATTGAAATTGGTAAGTGAAAAAGACAATTCAAGTAAAAAGTAAAAATGGGGTTTGACCTTTGAACCTCATGTCAAACATCTCTTTAACGTGTACAGTCACGAAACCCTAGCTACAACAAATCAAATACGGCAAGTGATCCTCTACCACGTTAGTGGAAATGAGTGTTATTATTGCATCATGGCATAAGTTCGAATCTCGTCGACCACCTGATGTAACATCTAATCTAACAAATTTAATGTTTGACAAAAAACTAATTCATACTTATAGAAAAAAACTCGAGACTTTACGTTACTCATTGAGTTGGTAAGGTTTGTTCTCTTGTTAGAACAAGGGTTAAATTTGAGTTCTGATGCCGGCATTTAGTGAGTAATTTGTACCCAAAAAAAAAAAAAAAAAGCTAAGACTTTGTTATGATATATGTGTATATATACAGAGGATGCAAAGGTGACATGCAGACCCCATTTAATTGATTTTGAAGTAATTAAGAAAAATATATTCATAAGAATATCCTAAAGAGAAATCCCAGTTAGAAGCAAGCTAACCTTCTTGTACAACGACAACAAGGGTTGGTACCCTATATATTGAGTATTGACCTATAAACGCAACTAACCCTATACCCACCCTTGCCAAATATGTATAGATTCTCACCTAAGTTTTCATGACTGTCATGCCAATCAGAGGATCGGGATACACACAAATAGTGTAGTTGCGGTTATAAGTAACGGCATTCTCAGTTAAAATAACAGGATTCAAGTTTGCTTGTGTATACGTGCTTATGATAAGTAGATATAGTTGTGAATATGCCTAAGAAACCGCCCTAAAATACGTTGTTAGAGGCATTGGCTATTCGTAGATCTGTTATATAGGAGATTTAGCTACTTTCTTTCAACCCTGAGTATGTGGTATTAGGTGAGGGGATACACGTAGAACTGTTTAATTGTGGAACAAGCTACGCACCTTTGAGTTCTCGGGGTGAGGTGCGAAGCTAGTTTCCGAGTAAGTAGCTAAAAAGAGGGCAATCAAGCAAGCGATCGTAGGTATGCTATTTATCTATGTATGTATGTATGTATGTATGTATGTATAATGACTTTGAATCTACAGTCTACTAGTATCATACAATAATCATCAACAAAAATACACTCCTTATATATATATATGTATGTATATGTTAATAACGAACAACATATGAGGAGTAACGAATGGTAGTAAGACCATATAATGTGTCAAGTGACGCATGCAACAATATTTAATGAGATACTATCATTAATTGACGTGTCACTTACACGTTATTTGTCAAATCATGTACCTAGTATGAAAATATGATATTCCTAACATTTTTTATATTTGACAAATAGAAGGGCGCTATGCTTAGGTTGTATTTTGTATGAGTTGATTCAAGGGCTTCTGTTTGATATGGTCTAGTGGTATTCCTCTTCACTTGTAAGTAAAAGGTCTTAGGTTCGATTCCCACCAAATGTGAATTTGAACCGCATTATTGCTAGCCCATTATAAAGTTAAGCCCATCTCCTTTCCTCTAAAAGTAGATAATATCGTTTGTTAAAAAGAAAGAAAAAAACAAGCGTTGTTTCATTGTTTCATATGGGCCGGGCCGTGGTCCTCTACTAGATAGACATCGCCCGGGCTTACTTGTATTTTTTTGTCTTGTGGGTAAAAAGGCCCAGGCTTAATTTAATTGACTGGGATTTCGATTTCGATCCACTGAAGAGCTGAGCTTGTAAACGACAAGTAACGAGGTCCAAGTAAATTATTGAGGACGAGGGAGGATTTATCCATTAAAGTAACAACGTTGCATGCAAAGACCATGGTTGTCACATCCCGGTCTGGGGTCCACCACATTCCGGGCCCGATTTTTGTTGTAGCACAATATTATTCGCTTTGGGGCCCGATCACGTCCTCACGGTTTTATTTTTGGGAACTCACATGAGAACTTCTCAGTGGGTCACCCATCATGAGAGTGCTCTCACGCGCTACTCGCTTAACTTCGGAGTTCCGACGGAACCCGAAGCCAGTGAGTTCTCAAAAGGCTTCATACTAATTAGATATGAGAATATACATATAAGGATCACTCCCCTGGGCGATGTGGGATCTAACAATGGTCAACTTTAATAATCTGATTTAAATATAAATTTATAAGCAAGAGAGACGGAGGAAGGGAGGGGTTTTGAATTCACACTTTTTCCTTTCTTTCAAATAACTTGACTTTTGATCGACTCCGTTGTTGCGAGTTGAGTTTGCATACTGCATGTGGATTGTGGAGGCTGACTACTGAGTACTGAGTAGAGTAATGTAATTTATTTAAGAATGAATCAACTCAACGATTTTGTTTTTAAAATGATATTAACACCTCAACGCTCGATTCAACTTATGCATTAATTAGTCTTAAGGCTAACTACCTTTTACATTTTTCAGATTTGAGGTGATTTTTTTTTTTAAGTAAACGATATTATTTACACTAAGGGGATAGACTTAGCCTCACAATGGACTAGTAAGAATGTAGTTCAAATTCGCTTTTGACAATAATCAAACCTAACTCACTTACAAGTGAAAAAGAATACCACTAAACCGTAATAGTGATTTTGAGGTGATTTTTAAAAGGGCCATGAAGCTTTAATTTTTGAACATTTAATTATTCATAAAATATATGATTATTATTATTATTATGATTTTTGTCATTGTGGGTGCAGATGTATCTTACATATTAGCTTATGTAAGGGTCTCAAACTCACCACGCGTTCAATTTAAGAATTATCATACAATCAATCAGATTGAAGGCACAAATTGAAACAATTTCAATAACCTTAGGATGGAATATGAAGAAATTAAAACTTTGTATCCCATTAACCTGAACTATTTCTCAAAATGATCAAAGGAGGTTGCACTTGTTTTTCTAGTTATCAACATTAATTGTTTCAGATTTGTTCTTCCGAGAGCCAGTGAGTGAGTGAGTATGAGGGAGGGAGAGAAAAGTGAAGGAGAATTAAGCATCAAGTATAAAGGCTCTCATTTCATGGACAACCAGTCGCTCCATCTGCATCTGGAAAAATAAGACGAGACCAAAACCATATACGCATATATAGACATGTGATTTGCAAATTTAAAGGTAGCTGCTGCAATTATTCGAAATTTATTTGTGCACATGATGATATATGTGACAGGTTTACCCAGCTTACATGCAATTCGCATCTACATGTATGCTCACGATGATGGTGACCCCTCTCATATCATATCATGCACTAACCACTCACCACTTTCCACTCTTCCACTACATTGACTGTATGCCTCTCATCACAAGAAGAAATTCAAAGCTACCTAAATTGGAAAAACCAAATCCAAGAAACACAATTGTCAACTCCTCCTCTTGCTCGGTTCCTCCTACTCCTCCTCATGACCCCTTTGTTGTTTGACACCGGACCCCAAACTGGCGGCAGCTTCTTCTTCCTTGAGGTGCAGGAGCTCCCTTTGGTTTTGCTTTTGGTTTTGGCTTTGGGGATGACTACTTGTTGCAAGCAGGTTCAGCAAAAAGTCAGTCAAGGCATGCTCATAGTTAGGCAATTTGGCATACCCAGGAAAGTAATTGATGTCGATCACATAATAGCTGCTGGGGTCCTTCGAATCCCTTATCACGTCAAAGTTGAAAAAGTTGAGTTTGAGGCCCACGCGTATCCCCTTCGCCACCTCCTCAACAAACTCCAGCGGAGGCATTTCGTGAGGATCATGAGCCAGATTATGCTCGTCATTCGCAGAATTTGATATCTGTGAAAAAGGAAGCACCGCCCCTTCCAATGCGGTCACCTGCTCCTCCGAAATGTCCGGCAGCGACCTCCGCTTGACGCACTGGACGTGCTCTCCGATTGCGTAACCCTTGAACACCACCCCGCCATGGTTCACAAACTGTTGCAGCAAAATGGGACCATCCGTATCGGCCAGAAGACTGCGCAACCCCTTGGGGCTAAAAATCAAACACATCTCGTGCGACTTGGCGCTGCCATTCGCCAGCAACGGCTTTGCAATCACCGGAAACTCCAACCCCGCCAACAAATTAGTTGCGTCTTCACCTTCCTGGTAATGGTCAACCAGCACCTGTTTGGGCACCGAGATCTTCGATTGGAATTTGTCGCCTGACTGACGCGGCTTCGATTCAAAGGCAGTGACGACGTCGAGCATGGAGACCCGATTGTGGAGGCGCTCGATGGACTCGGGCGGGTCAAGAACGAGCGTTCGTGGATACTTTGACGAGTATTCCTTGAGGTGTTGGTTCCAGTGGGGGCCGTAGAGCTTGTGGATGATGCAATCGAAGGGGCCTTGCTCGATCAGGGTCTTGGCGGTAGCGGTGGAATCGGGGATTGAAATGGGGACGAAATCGATGCCGTAACGGGAGGCATGGTGGAGGAGAGAGGGCTGGATGAAGGCCTGTTCTTTCTTGGGTGGGAAGGCATACCCAATGCGGTAGCTACGGACCGGTGCTGCTTCCGATTGTGATACTGGTGAGTTTGTGCTTGGCGCCATCTCTTTCTTTCTCCTCCTTCCTACTGGATCTGATGGACCTGGTAACGTATTTTGGTATATTGGTATATTGGAACATGAGAGAGGAGGAGCAGCCTTCGGCATATATAGGCTGCGCGCTGCCGCTACTTCGGTGGAAGAGGACCCACTTACCTAATGCTTTTCGTCGAAGTTTTTTTTTTTTTTTTTTTTTTTGGGTGGGTGGACAGGAACAATCGGACAATCCCAGAATTTGTCCAACGATTGTTTGGTTACTAGTTAGGCTCTTATTACGTTTCCATTCGGTCCACCCCGCCCCACCCAACCCCACGGTGGCAATCCATCTTCTTTCATTTTGTTTGCTCTTCTTTTTTCACTTTCCATTCCGTACACGTCCGGATCCGATCCATGATTCGTATTCGATTCTGACTTGTGACTCCGACGGCAACCGTCGCTCCTAATAACAACTAAAGAATGGGAATCGGATTCTGGGGATCAGATGCTGAATTGCAAAAGAAAAAGAGTAGATACATTTACTTTATTTTCTTCTCCTCATTCGAACACAAGTCTGAGAGTCCGAATAAGAACCTGAAAATTACCCGTCCCTTCCCCTTCCCCCGCTTCTCATTCATTCTTCAATCACGTTTCTGCAAGTAAATGATTCTTTCTATACTACTCACTTGAAACCACGCAACACAACCCCTAATGAAATACACATACGACTCTAACAGCACACACAAACAAGTCAACTTCTCGAACGAAAAGCTAACAAAATAAAATGCACAACTTACAAAACAACTGTTTCACACTGGGCATTACCAATTGAAATCTAACTGCTGCCCACCTAAATGCACAACATATAATTTAGCAGCAATCGCACCTGACTTTTACTTTTACTGCAGTCAGTCACCCACTCAGTCCTTCAGCGGTTTGTCTGTACAGGCATAGTGGTCTCTCTTTAAAGGAGAAGGTAATGTTTGAGTTATTGAGGGAGATTTTCATGCACATGTGTTGATGCCACATTATGGAGCTGTGTTGATGCAACACTCTGAAACATTGTTGGCACCGCATTATGCAACTGCATGGGCCTTGAGTCAGAAAGTTGCTGCCACAAGTAACAAGTTTCCATTAGTCTCATATGCTCAACTCCATGCCCACCTCCTTTTTTTCTTCCCCAATGAAGAAAATTTCAATACAAAATCCTACCTTGGAGATCAACACTCAACACTTCACTTATAGCATCAATTTCACACATCATACACACACACAGCAACAGAAAAAGTGCCGTATACATTATGGTATACTATAATGACACACACTCAAATCAAAATTATTGATGTGGTGATAGTTAAACTTGGATTCAAATATCTACGAGATATAAAATGAGAAAGTAAGTTTTGCTTAACATCTGTAAGCACTGTCCAATACCCATCAAGACCCAAGTTCAAAAGGTTCTCAAACATCATACACCAAAGAAAGGGTTCTATATATTTCACATAGCGTACTTATAAGCACTGTTCAATATGTTAACAAAACCACTGCGTTCCAATGGTTTAACTCAACCCTGTAAATCTGCAAGGGGATACAGATTCCAGTATTCTCAGGTCAGTTTATCAAAGAAGGTCAGAATCCTCAACCGAAACCCTTGAAATTCATTACATGGGCTTATGGTCAGTAAAATTCTGCTATCCTCAATTCTTAGTTATAGCATCAGTATTAGAATCCGTGATTAAATTTATTTCCAAATTAGATCATGGCCCCTCATCAGATACATGTCCAGAATTGATGCTTTTGTTTTCCGCACAGTGAAAAGAGTCTCGATTGGAAAGACCAAAATCTTCAAAACTAGGAGTTTTCTGAAGTGGCTCCATTTTTAGTAATACCTCTATTAAATTTGCGTGCAACTTACTATCAGGAAACATACCATTTGGAAATGGGCGCCTTGCGTTCCAAAGCTCGTAGCTTCCAGCTGAGGTATCTGTTATGCCAATTAAGAAAACTTGAGTCCTTAGTAATGCTCTATCATTTTTCACTACTCACCTATTTTCCAAATTCAGACAACAAAATTAAAAGCTATTTTCCAAATGAAAAAACAATACAAAAAATGACCAATAAACCATCAGGTACCTTTCCTTTCTTGCTTGTGCTATTCCCATTCCTAGCCACCTCCTTCCCAGACCCGGCTCTCCTAGGAGTCTTGTTGGCACCAGATGTAGTGCTGCATTGATTCTCTTCATCAACACCGCAAACACCATGTATTGCTGAATCATGAGGTTTTGCATTGTTCTCAAGACAGTTGTTTAAACCTGCACATTGCTTCAACGCTTCTTTTATGGCCGATAATGCTACATCATAACTTTCTTGAGAAAGTGACCCCTCTTCACCCAAAATTATGGCTCGTCGACATAAATCATTGTAGCGACGGGCTTTAGACTGAACCTCATCCACTCTTTCACCAATGGCATGCCTGCTCATAGCAGCATTTGTCCATCGCTGCAATATATATTTGGGCGGGATGATGAAAACACCAGACATTTGGAGAACAACAATAGCATGTCTACAGAGATAGCCTTTATACTCGAATGAGTGGCAAGAACAATATATATCTGATTTTGATTCATTCCACTCTACAGTATAATTCTGATTGTCTTCAAAGTCTTTGACACTAAACGTTGTTGCTGTCTCATCTTCATTTTCTTTCTTAAGATGACAAGCAGCTGCTCCCAAAACCTCAACTTGAAAGTTTTTGAAAACCTCGTGTGTGTACACTAGTGACATTTGTTTCTCAAACGGCGATGGAGACTTTAACTCAGGTGTTCCATGCCAAGCATCAAAATTTGCTTTCGCTTCCTCTTCATACCTATCTTCAAGAATTGCTGTGTATCTTTCCATAAACTCTTGCAGTGAAGTTTCCCCTTGAATATATTTGTCAAACGAAGAGTTCAAACTTTCTGACCGTGAAGTTGGAGACAACCCAGCGAAGGATATATCTCTCATGAAAGTAGGGGCCCAATGAGTACGATCTTCATACAATGACTGCATCCATCCAACCTCCCTAAGATTAAATCTATCAATAAGTTTCCACCATCTCTTTTCAAATTGCTGCTCTGACCAGGACTTGAAAATACACTTGGTAAATTTTTCCATAAAACTATCATGCCACATGCTTAGAAACTCGAGCTGCCTGTGCATCTTCTCCATTATGTTCCATAAAGAAAAGCAATGGCGTGTGCCTGGAAATACTGCTGGAATAGCTGCTTTGATGGCGTCGTTCTGGTCGGTGAGTATTACTCGTGGAGCTTGTTCCCCCATTGCTATAAACCATGTTTGCATTAGCCACATATAAGTATAAACCGTATCATCTGCAATCAAAGCACAGCCAAGTAATGTGGGCTGAATGTGATGGTTCACTCCTATAAAAAGAACCAGCGGTATTTTATACTTGTTTGAGAAGTATGTGGTGTCAAAGAAAACAACATCGTTGAAGTTAGAGTAATCTTCCATTGCTTTGGCATCAACCCAGAACACATTTCTCAACCTATGCTCTTCATTCAGATCAACTGCATAGAAGAATTTTGGATTGTCTTCCTGTAGGCGCATAAAATATTCAAGCAGCAGTTGAGCATCCCCTGCTTCTAAAACCAAAATCCGTCCCTTGTCATGCTGATTTCTCAAGTAACTCTCTAGACAATCAACATTTTGATATGCACTGAAGAGGCTGGACACTGCAGCTAAACTCTTGCGTCTCCGGATTCTAACATCATTGTTAAGGGGGTCAGTGTTTCTGTGGCTGCGAAAGAAGTGTGCTTGATCTGGTAAAAGCTCATGGTTGTGGTCCTTTACGAAACTATAAACATACCAATTACCATCTGGCCTGCGCTTGACATGCATGCTCGCCTTGCAGCCAATTTTGGGAGAAGGTCGAGGATTGATAGCATCATCGGACTGCTGCTTGTTTCCGTACCGGATGCATGAAAATTTGGCATCAATGAACTCCTTGGATGCTCTAGAGCGACGACTACTCAACTTAGCAGTGCCGAAACCCACGGACTTGGCATATGCTTTGTAGAAGGTGTATGCGGCTTCGTGAGATTCAAACTCCATGGCGTCATGAGGCTCTGCAATTGAAGTGGTGGCGAGGGCGAGGGCAGGACCAGAGGAATCCATGACGGTGGTGGTGGTGGGGAAATTCAAATCGACTCCGCATCCGCCCTCAAAAGTGGTAGGGAAGGAAAGGGGTGCAAAGGTTTTCATGGGTCCCACAGACATGGAAGGAAGGAAGCTTCTCCCATGGACATAAATTCAAAATTTGAGAGCTCAGTGTTCCCATCACCAAGGTAGCCAGCCTGATTGATGGATGGAGGTGCAATTTTACTAATTGAATAGGGTTTACCGAGAGAGGGAGAGAGACAAAACACAAATAGGAAGTGATGAGACAGAGTAACCCTAATCCTAATCCTACCCCAGTAACTAGTGAAGAAAGAAATTTGGAGGCAACTCACTCGCTCACTTTTCAGATTGATGAACAGACGAGATGAGATCCGCTTGACTTGGAGCTCCGATTCCAATTGTCAGCTTCTTCGTCGTCAAGCTCCTCCCAGCCAGAGCCAGCCCCTATGTGATTTTTCTTTTAAAACGACAACGAAAAACTGAGTCGGTCAGTCTCCGATGCCTTTATATTTTTATTTTTATATATATTTTAAGCTACTGTAGACTGCAGTGGTGACTAGTGAGAGATAGAGTCCAGAGAGGCCCGAACTTGGTTTACGGCCCAATAGACCCATATACATATAATATTTATATGGGCTCGCTGCTGCTGGCGTCTGATAATGTAATCCACTCTAAGCATCTTGTTGTACATGAGAATCCTTTCATGCGTTGCGTGTGATGGCCTTGTGGTTGAACTGGCTGCACCTGCACTATAAAATCCACGACTTGAAATCCTACTCTGCTATCATGTTTTCAATCTGAGCTATAAGTTAGTGGTGATTAAATTTGATTATACGTGAATTAAGGAGTTTCTAGACTTACTTAAATGCATTACTCTTTGCTTTTAAGATTTTAGTCAATATAATTCATTTGTTCATAAATCAGGCAAAGATTTGGCTAAGCTTGTGCAATCAAGTTTGTCCGAGAACATCCCACCATTTGAAGCTAAAAGTAGCATAATGACCCTTTCATTGTCTCCCCTTGCTGTTTAGTAAAAATATGTATGTATAATTTTGAACTAGCAATGTTTTATTACATGTTCCCAGGTGGGGACGCTTCCTGTTGAGCGAATTTCAACAAGTGCCACGTTCTGAGATAGTTGGTTCCTGTCATTGTTTCGACCCCAAGGTATTAATGTAATCCTCTTCTCATGAAGTGATAAGGCACATGTTTGATTTTGATTCTCACCTTATGTCTGGTGCAGTATACCAGAGACTCATAGAAATGGATAATACTTGGGTCTAACTAATGCAACACATGTCATTGTGTTTTGAAATCCCAATGACTTGGCCCACAAACAATTCATAACATGTCTCTAGTTTTTTAAAACTTTGAACATGTGTTGCAGTATTGTTGACCCATGTCTTTGGATAAAAGATGTGGGGTGCTGACTCGTCAAGGCCCAAGTATTATCACGAAGAAATTCCTCCAGTTCTCACCTTGTCTGGATGGAATTGAAGTTGTCTTGTTGTGGAAAATATGCCAACATGATGAGCTTGTTGCTATGTTAATACGGGTATATTAACATAACTTGCTATAATTATATTGCAGTGTTGGAAGAGAAACTTAATTGCATGCATCAATTGTATTGTAGTTGTAGCCTTGAAGGTTGGCTAGCTACTAGGCTATTTTTCAGTTAGGTTCACCGTTCGCGTAGGGACAGCATCAGCTCCATCTACAATAATTTGTATGGCCGGCGTGCCTGCTCGCTCGCTTTGCTGCACAGTTGAGTTGTTTTATGTCGCTTAACTGTCAATAAACAACCAAAAGTAGTCGACCTTGTTTCATGCCTCCACAGTCCACCCTGCTTTCTCATCTGATTCTATATGTTGATGTTTATATATAAAATATGAATTAGGGTCAATCTCTCTCACTCTCTCTCTCTCCCTCTCCCCTTTGTCTGTTTACTTATGAGTAATCTTAGGTTTGACGGATGAATCTGGTTCTGAGGAGGCCTCCAGTTCTGTCATGTCCTGTCCTGATAGTTATATATATTATTCACAATTACATACGTCCTAGTCTAATCTAGTCTAGTATATTCTAGAAGGAATTGGCATGGCATTGGCGGTGTCCCTACCCTTATCCAAGTGTGAAAGGCCCATTGTCCAACCCAACGCTCACCTTCCAAACTGTCTTGTGTTTATATATTATTAAGGCCAAATTTTTTTCGTGATCCTTGTGGTGATATTCTATTTTTAAATAGACCTATGTGGTGAAAAAGCTATTAATTGTAATCCTGTGGTTAAATTTGTTATCAATCATAGTCCAACTAGGATTTTTCCTCATTCTTCTATCATTTGTAAGGGCAAAATTGTTATTTTTGTTTTTATTGATTCCATCAACCAATCATAAAGCGCCATATAGACATAAAAAAAAATTTCAAAACTTTTAGAGCTACAATAAAAGAATAAATAAATAATAAAATTACAAAGTTCATATTATCAGGTTTTCTCATTTCAAGAGAGCCAAGAGTCCAAATTCAAGATTTAAAAAATCACAAAGTATCTTGCCGCTTTTAGGTTGGAATATAAGTAATTATGCAAACATTAAATTTAGTTTCATTTTAAGAAGAACAGTGGTGGACGAGATGGCTAGAGTTATGTGAGAGAGAGGGGGAGGGTGATGGGTAATCATTGTGGCTGAACAATGGTAGGGATTGGGGAGGGATTTTTTTTTTATCCTTCTACTTTTTTTATTATAAAAAAGTGGAATTACCAAAAAGAAAAAAAGAGAGACTAGAATGACCTTTTTACCCCTGCATGTGGATGAGATTTTGACAGAAAATTCAATTTGGACTACAATTGATAACGAACTTCACCATAGGGTTAAGATTAACACTTTTTTCACCACAGTAGTCGATTTAAAAATAATAGCTCACCAGATTAAAAAAAAAATTTAGCCTATTATTAATGAGGGAGACCACACCACACGATTTCTCAATGCTCTCCTTCTCCTTTTTTTTAATATTATGACTTTCCTTCTTTCTCTCTCTTTCTTAAATACAAAGAGAGAGAGTGTGTTTGTGTGAGAGAGAGATCCCCTGAGTCCTCTCATTCTCCTCCACTATCCTCTGATGATGCGTCCGCTCTCCTCGCCCCACCCCCACCCCCACCCCCACGCATTAAATACTGCTCTTGTTTGTACTAGTTGTAGGTTGCAGCTGACTACCTACCTACCTGCTTCAATTCCACAATTAAGTGCTTGGACCTTGCACCTGCTGCTGGCCCCTAATTCAATTGCAATCCATATCCCATTTGCTTTCCCTAGATTATATTTAGACTCTCATTCATGATTCATCCATCCATTTTTCCGAAATCAGATACGTCCCTCATTCGCTTCCCATCTAATCCATCCATCCATCCATGGCTCCTGCAGCAGAAGCTATTCGTAGTTTTGATGATGGCGATGCTGCTGATGAAACTAGTCCATGTTCAAAGACGACCACAGTCTGCGTCATGGATGCGTCCGGCCGCCTAGGCTCCACTCTCGTCCACCGCCTCTTGCACAGAGGCTATGCAGTCCATGCTGCACTCCAAAAGCATCACAGTATGTACGTTAAACTATTAATTTATTTATGTATAATCTACATATATCTTGATGAACTGTTTTCTTCTTCCTTCTCCTTGGAAATCCAGTCTTTATGTTATTTGATTTCCAATCCTGTTTGTCGTAGTTAATAGAAACCAAACAACTAGCAAGCTAGATATATTGAAGTCTTTTAGCGACAACTTAGGATATAAACATTCTAAAATGTTTTAAGATTCCTATAGCATGTGCCATGAATTGTACATGATGCGATCGTCATCGCCATCTTGCTCATACGTACACTGTGACTGTAAGTGGTCCTTTTTTCTTTTCTTTTCGTTTCCTCAGGATTTAGTCTTCCGATTTCCATTTGTTTATAGGAATTGATTAAATTAATAGTAAAGCCGTTGTTTAATGAATTATTATATGTGGGGGGGGGGGGGGGGGTGGGGTGGATGAAGCAGAGTGTTTTGATGACGAATTGGTAAAGAAGAAGAGATTGAGAGTATTCCGTTCAGACCCTTTTGACTACCACAGCATTGTGGACGCCTTGAAAGGATGCTCTGCCCTTTTCTACTCCTTCGAGCCTCCTTCAGACCACCCCACTTATGATGTACGTCTCCCATCCATTGCAATATGGACGGACTCATTTGCCCCTTACCCAATCCAGATTAATTATGCTAATTATATGTGATATTTGATGCAGGAATTTATGGCAGAGGCAGAGGTGAGAGCAGCTCATAATGTGCTGGAAGCTTGTGCCCAAACTGATACCATACACAAAGTAGTCTTTACATCCTCTGTAACAGCTGTCATTTGGAGGGACGACCGTAGTGCGTCGCCGTCGTCCTCCCCGTCCCGTGGCATTGACGAGAGAAACTGGAGCGATGTCAATTTTTGTAGAAAATTCAAGGTAGTATTTCATTTCATAAACATGTCTTTTTGTTATCGCGCCGTTACCCTGACTTTGACCGCATAAAGCATGTTAGGACATGAGTTTCAGTTTTAACAGTTGGGTAATTTTACATGGCGAACATGCTACAATCTGTCTCTACCGTAGGCTGACCGTCATGATTTAAAATTGTTTTATCATCAGCTCTGGCACGCCCTCTCCAAGACCCTAGCCGAGAGGACAGCGTGGGCTCTGGCAATGGACCGAGGACTGAACATGGTGTCCATCAATGGGGGGCTGTTGCTAGGCCCCGATCTCACCATCACAGACCCTTATCTGAAAGGAACGGCTGAGATGTACCAAGACGGGCTGTTGGTGACTGTTGATCTCAACTTCATTGTGGACGCGCACATCTCCGCCTTTGAAGACGTGTCATCCTACGGAAGATACATATGCTTCGACAGAGTCATCAATTGCTACAAAGATGCCGTTGAGCTTGCCCGCGTGCTGTTGCCACCTTCTCAAACATTCTCGCACATTTACAGTTCGGAGGAGGCAGAGACAATGGTGGTGTGCCAACAGAAGATAAGTAACAAGAAACTCAACAAACTCATGGTCGACTTTGACACTGCCTTTCAACTCCGCCATTAATTTTGAATCTAGTACCAGTATACTACAGTTGATAACGAAACTTGGAATGCTTGTGAATTAAGTGTGCGTTATTTGATAAGAATTTGTAGAGTTTCTTTGCTTTATCTATATATACTATTTGCAACAGGGATTTTCACTTTGAACCAATCCAATCTTCCCTTTTCCTACTCTTTTAAGTCTTAACTTGTAACGCATGCACGTGCATGCATCCCATGTTTGGATCCTTCTAGTTTATACTATATCATTCATTCTTCAACACAAATTACACAACGGCCTAAAAAACCATAACTACTTGGGTGCTACATTGCCACATGATGTTTCAATTCCCACGCGATAAGTAACCACAAGACAGTTCTACAGTCGCACCCAAGTATTTTTCCTCGAGAAAAAAATTGTAATGTTTAATTCGAATTCCTATCAGCATTTTCATATCTACATCCCCGCAATATCCAAAAGAAATCAACAACGGTACAAGGGTCGAGACTATTACACATATAATTCAAGGCTGCTACTTCCAACCTGCAGATGTGTGGATGAATTCAGCACGAGGAATCTTTAAGCACTCAGTGACATAGAGACGACTGAAGAGAGCTTAAACTTGCGGACTTTAGAAGAATTTTCTGGTTGGAAGAGGACCACTGTTCTAGACCTTACATTTACCTCCATCCACTCGGAAGCTGAAGCTCCTTCGCTCCGATAATCACGAGGACAGTACAGAACTTGAAGCCTTGAAGGGGCTGCCACAAATAAAAGGGCCAATATTTAAACATGTGCCTAAATGCAATGTCTATTCCAACAATTTTAAAATTCCAAGTTCCAAACCTTAATGAAGATGTATGCCTTTGCATCCTTGATCATTTTCCATTACTTCAGCGTAAATAATGCTCGAGAGAGAGAGAGAGAGAGAGAGAGAGAGAGAGAGAGAGAGAGAGAGAGAGATAAGAACTTGGAGAATTACCAAATCCAAACATGCTTGTCTTTTGGACAACAAGGCGGCCAATTTTTGATCTTTTGATACCTTTCAAAGCTTGAACATCTTCCTGCTTACCCTTAAATTCCAGAAATTCTCCAAGAACATACTTACTACCTTCGAGCTCCAACCTGCAGGCCAATCCAAAAACACAAAACAGCATCCACATAAATGAATTCATCGTGCATCAAGCAGCCTATTTCCCTGTAATTCCAACTTGCATGGAAAGGAATGACTTAATGATTAGAGTCAGCAGAGTTAAGGAGGCTGCCCAAATCCCCACTGACTTTGCCTCCGGTGTTAAGGAATTCAACCCTAAAGATCTTCATAGTTGGTTTATTGACATTTGGATATCAGCTTACCCATATATTTAGTCCTGTGTTTGTAGTGTGTATTGAGTATTATAATTGAGAATCATATGAGGCTGGCGCTGAGCCGGGTTCCCCATGGCTTATAAGATAACACCTAATCCCAATTCCCAGGAAAATTGAACAGAAAACTTTAAAAGTCAAGGGCAACAAACCTATCCCACATTGGAGCCGTACTAAGAATGAAATCAAGCTTCTGATATATAGATTCTTGCATCTCTTTCTTTCCACCACGGAAGGCACCTTTAATCCAACCAGAAAACCTGTTTTGTGGTTCCGGTTTCAGCTGCATCAACTGGTCGTAGGTTACAACCTCTGATGGAAAATTGCTCGACTGAGTGGTGCTACAAAAAAAAATACGTATATGTAAGTAAGACACTAAGACTTCGATGCACAGAAAAGTAAGAAATGTTATTAGCATGAAAAATAATTAGATTCAAATGCAGTTGCACCATCCTAAAATTCCTTCTCAAAAACCATTTGCAATGCATGGCTTTAAACGTCAATACCTCTCAACCACATATATCTACACCTACATGTCAAACCCTCTTAAGCGCCCTCCTTGATAGTTGAAGAAATGTTCAGGAATAAGTCTTTGTTCACTAGTAATGTTTGAAGCAAGAAACATGAGAAAGCAAAGCACTAGCAATTTGGAGGGACATAGAACTCAGAGAAGATCAAGTAATAATAAATTAGAGCAATTGAAAACATGAGAGGACTCCAGGACGTACCAAACTTTTGGATGAGAAAGTATTACTTTGCAAGACAAATATCCTTGTAGTAAAGCACACCCTCTTTGTTCTAAATATGATTCAAGAATTGAAGCTTGTTTTTTGGTCTCCAACACCTGAAAAGAAGTGTAATACTCAATGATGAGAAGGACTAAACGGGAGATTGTCATGAATGAATATCCATGCTACCGTTGTCCAGGAAAATGGAATGCACACAGAAAAGGGAACGGAGAACGCAAATTGTGCACTGGTGAGTCATGAAATAAACCTTCAACCAAAGTGTTGCTCCGTTACAAATGATTTGCGATCTGCGATCGCATTTAACAGTCCACACAAAGATGCTTGCTAGGACTTAGAGTAGAAGAAGAAATGCTAAATTAAGGGGAGTGAAGAAGAAGGGTCTTACAGGGTCAGGTAGGTGGTGCGCTTTGTGATTACTACCGTAGCTTTCACAAACCCAGCTGCCATCCGCATTCACTGAAACTAATCCTGATAAATTCTTTACACTCACGACCACTGCCTCCCTTTTTTCATTTTTATTATTTTGGATTTGATTTTTTGTAAAGAAAAAACACAAACGAAGACAAACAACAGATAGATTCATCAGCATAATACACAGAAAAAAATAACAATTGAAAATAATAAATAAATAAAAATACAGGAGGGTTTAGTTCAGGCGTTACCCTTTGGAGACGAGGACCAAATCGATGGTCTGAGGGGAAGCGGTATCAGCATCGGGAATGCGAAGGCCGACGTAGACCTTGCCGCCGTAAAGCTTGGCAAGTCTGTCGCCGACGGAGAAGAGAGCCTTGGAATCAGAGGTCTCCACGTCCAAGACGTCGTCGTCATCGGAGGAGACGAAGCACCTGTAAAACTTGTATATTATCAGCCCGCAGAAGATCTCTAACCACATCCTCTCGATTCGATTCGATTCGATTCGTTATCTCTCAATTCTCTCAATTCTGAATTGTAATCTGACTCATGAGCTTGTAAAAAAGTATCTAATTTCTTCGCCGCGTTCGTCTGATTTTGGTGAATGAAAGAAAACAACCATCAAGTGTCTATTTATCTGCCAATCCTCTACTTAGTAGTTGTTCAATTTTGCAAAGGTTAGTGATTTTCACATCTTATGAAATTCATTTATGTTTTGATTTAAATTAAAATAATTAACAAAATTAATTGGACAAGGTTTTTGAAATAATTGAAAGAGTTTTGATTAAATTATTTTGAATTTTAGTGTACTTTTAAGTGTTTTTGTTAAAATGAACACCTTTTTGTATAAAGTATTTAAATTGTTTTTTTCAGAACTTAAATTTTTACAAATTTAGATTACCTGAGGAGGAAGAGTCAGTTAATTTTGGGATTCAACAGCCTAGGCTGGGGAAATCCTCACCAATTTGTGTGAACATTTATTTTTCGGACTGCCGGTTTCAGACGAAGAAATCATACAGAAAAAGCATGGAGGAGGGGGGTTTGAACGGAAGACAAAATGGAGTTGGACAAAATCATCCAATTTTCTCTTTTGTATGTTCGGTGGGGATCGAGAACGTGGGATAAAGGGCGGTTCCATGTGCGTTCTGTAAACCGATGCAACTGCTGCTCTGAACGTGCGATAGATGGAGTGAATGTGATGCATCAGTTGTTCACATTTTTACGTTTTTAACCCTGTTTTCTTAGACAGTTATTTATTGATTTTTTTTTCTTGAAATACAGTTTTTTTTATTTAGTTTTTTTTTTTTACCAATTTGTCCTCATTTTTTCCTTTTTTTGGATTTCAATTGTGAAGAAAACAAAGGGACTTTCTTGGCATTTCTGAATGCTTCACCAAACTGGCCTTCTCCCTTTATATATATAGATTAATGATTAATTTTAAAAATAATTTTACCAAATGCGTTCATTTTTATGATAAAAACACATTCAAACGAAATTTAAGAGTTAAATAGATTGGTAAGAAGTTAAAAAAATTATATAAAAAACACTTTGGAAAAGAAAATGTCTAAATCAGTAATTTCATGTGTAGGAGGAGGACCTATGAGAGGATGGATTGGCGATGCTTTCTTTGCTTATGCGATCTTTTTTAAGAAAATTAATAAAAATAATTTGAAAATATTGAGTTTTAACGATAAAGACAAAATAAAATGTAAAGTAAATAGTATCATAATTGATTTTTTTAATGTAAAAATATAATTTTTCGTTAAAGTAAATAGTATCAAGAGTTTTTTTGTTAAAATACTATTTTCATTTATACAGGGCCGGCCCTGAGAATTTGGGGGCCCTAGGCGAGCCTTCGAAGTGGGGTCCTAAAATTTTCTGATCTCCGATTCTTTGTATATTGATTTGTATAAAAAAGAATTCGCTAAATACATAAAAAGCTCTATTTTCACATCAAATATCATTAAAAATTAATATCAAAAGAAGATAAATATACAAACATTACACAATTCACGTTTTTAGACACAAGTGTACTAAATGTTTGCAGTTAAGAGTTTAAGATTGAGAGTGAAGAACAATAAAACTTGATGATCAAGAGAGTAAATAACAATAAAACTTGATTGACAAGTATAATAAAGTCAACGCCAATTGTTTCTCTTGTATTTTTTTTCTTCTAAAATCAACATCACAATAACAAATTGAATATTAAAATAATCCATTGAATAAAAAGTTATTGAAAAGAAAAATATATAATTCAAAGTTTTGATTACCTTAAAGTACAATCTTTAAGACCATATGATAGTTGGTTTAAACATTCGATAGAAATGGAGAGAATGAGAAGTTGGTTTAAACATTCGATAGAAATGGAGAAAATTAGAAGTTGAAAGAAAAAATATTGCGAAGAGACTTGAGTTTTATAACTTTATATGCATTTGGACAAATGAATTGACAGTAAATTTGAAAAACAAGAAAAATAAAGAAAAATCTAGTGATTGAAAGGCAGCTTCGTGTTTCAAACTCAACACTCCAAAGAAAAATGAAGCCAACATTTCCATTACACTAACAAATGAATTATGATATTTCTTACTTTTTTATATTTATATATTAATTACAGGATATAAAAAAATTTTGGGGGCCCTTCCGAAGTAGGGGCCCTAGGCGGGCGCCTACTTGGGCTACCTTTAGGGCCGGCCATATTTTCTACTTTTCTTTTTCTTTCTCCATTACTGCATATTAATTGACGTGCATTTGAATTGAAATGAGTACATAAGAAAGGCCAACCCATGAGATTGATCCAGATAGGTTCGGGTTTGGAGTTTGAGATTTGAGGGAACAAAAATGTGAAGGATGATGATGTTAAGACCATCTCCAATGGTGACCTAAAACTTAAAAATATTTAGCCTATAAAATTTAGGTTTTAGCCCGGAAATAGCTTTTTTATTCCAACCATTATGGCCTAAAATTTTAGCTTGAGATTATCAAAGAATGAATTAAAGCTTTTTATTTTTTTAAATTAACTTTTTGAAAGAAAAAAAAATTATATAGACTATCCTAAATTAATTTTATGAATATCCCAGTTTCAATCTCACTTTGTGGGATCTAATTTGCTTTGTGGCCAAAATTTGGGCTGGTATTTGGGTTAGTTTTAAGTTTTAGGTTTTAGGTTAGTTTTATGTCATGGTTGGAGTGGGTTTTAGGGGGAAAAAAAGGAAATTTTAGGTTATAAGTTACCATTGGAGATAATCTAAGAAAACTAAATTTGGAGATTAAATTTGTAAACTAAATGATGTGTCATCAATAAAAATAAATATATTTATTAATATTTAAATAATAAACTAACCATCAACTTTCATATTATTTAATTTTTAAGTGAAAGCTGCGATGTCAACAGAATAACTCATTGAATTCGAGGAAATGTGGAAACCACTGGTCCCACAACTTGTCGAGTACTCTACTTCCTAGGCACCGAAAATGAAAGAGTAACCCAGTTGCATTTAGTAGAATGCGTAACCCGAAGCTAAAAGCGTACCTGTACACAAAGCCATCCCCACCAATCCAGGAGGTCAATAATATCAAATAGGGAGGGGTAATTGATGATATCAAAATATACAAGTTCATGTCCACAGCACTCCTTGGGACAAATAACAATGATACATATCTCCTTTTAAAACAGATGAAAGCACGTCAAGATAAAAGTTCCTGTTACCACTCCTTCCCACAATATCAATCAAAGATTGTACAATGAAGAAGGAATGACCAAATGAAAGTCCCATCACATACAAGAAACTGCCCAGATCGGAAACCAAATATTAAAAATAAAAAAAACCCTAAACATAATACAAACTTGTTCATTCTTAACCTATTCTGAAAATATCAGCACCAAAAAATGAAAATCAAACGTATGAAACAATTCATGCAACAACATTCTCTACTTCTGGTTGTTGCTTGTGCCCTTCTTCTTCAGTAGGCTTCCGAACTTGCGGAGTAAAGGCTTCTTCTTCTTTTGTAGCTTTGATGGAGAGGTCCTGCTTTCGTCCACGCTTTCCGTTGAAGTTACTCCATTTATCTCATCAAACCCCTCGCCACCCCTCACCTTTGACTCCACTTCCTCTTCAAACGATTCCTGCTCTTGTTCCCTCTCCGGCGAGAATTCCTTCTTTTCAATCTTGCAGCTCTCCCACATCTTATACTCCACCTCTACTGAGTCATCTTCCTTCTCTTTGCTCTCATCTTCTTTTGGTTTCCCATCCACATTACCACTTTTAGCATAATCCATTTCCTCAGCCTTGCCATTAGTAACAACATTATTATTCTCTTCCCATGAACTTTCCTTCTTGGGTTCCTCACATTGACTTGGTGCAAGGTCCATTTTCGGTTTCTCTTCTCCACCATGCCCATTCTCGTCAGAGAATTCAACTACCTTTGGAAGCAAATCATAGTCTTTCTCACTATCTGTTAGCTCACCGTTCTCCTCGGCTTGCTTCTTCACCACAGCTTCTTCCAGTAACCTAGACAATTCCCCAACCTTTTTAAGAGAAGCTGCCTCCTTGTCTCGGAGCTCATCATTTTCATGAACAATACACTGGAACTCACTTTCTTTGTCCAATATGCTTTCCTTTAATTTCATGTTCTCCGCCTTTGCTTCTGCAAGAGCTTCCTGCAAATAGATAACTTCAGATTCAACTTCCTTCAGGCTCTCTTTCAACTGGGCTTCTTCGTCCTTCAAAGCACAAGCCTCTTCATTGGATTTTGTGAGCAAATTTTGCAGCCTGTTTATTTCTTTTTCCTTCAAAGAGTTTTCTTCTTCTGAATGTTTCACACAATTTGCCAGGTGAAGTTCTCTCTCCTCCCAGTCGGCCTTTGCGTTTTGGAACTCAGTCTTGCATTGTTCAAGGTTACTTGTAACAAGATAGACTTCGTGTTTTGCATCATCAAGCATGCCTTCATACTTGTCCTTGGTTGCTTTCAAGACCATTTTCAGGTCTTCTATCTGCGACTCGTTACTCTCAAGCTCATCTTGATTAGACAGCAGCTTTTCTTTGGCTTCTCTTGCTTCTGCGGAGACTTCATGTAAGGCTGAAGCTAAGCTTTCCATTGCTTTCTTGCTCTTCTCTTCTTCATCCCTAGAATTTTCCAACTCATTTATGAGTTTGTTTTTCTCTTCTAATAGGGTTTGAATACTGGATGAGGCAAGCTTCTCATTGCTTAAAGCCTGCATTTTCTCCTCCTCCAGAGTTTCAAGTTCAGACTTAAGCGACTCAACCGTTTTTGCCATCTCATAATTTTCCTTTTTGGCCATCTCAAGACAAAGTTCTGAGTCCTCAAGATCCCCTCTATGTCTTCCAATTGTAATTTCCAGCAAGCTGACCTTCCCCTTAAGAGCAGAAATTTCAGATTCTGCATCATGCAACGACTCACTGTTTCCCTCGAGTTGTTTCATGACTGAATCTAAAGACTCTGATGCAGACCTCTCCAACTTATTTGCTTCTTCGACCTGCATCTCTAATTCCTCAACCCTAATTTTCCACTCCTCAACTACACTACGTGCATAAGATTCAGCCATCTTGGCTGATTCTAGCTCAACGTTGAGCTGTTCAATGGAAGCCTCTTTCTCTATCAATCTCTCCTCGTAACCTTTTGCTTTCTCAAGTTCTTGTTTGAGAAAGTCTACCTCTGATTTAAGGCTAACCACCATCTTGTTGCTCTCGCTAGCCTCTGTTTCAAGCTTTGCATCTAGCAAGGCCCTTAACTGAGTCAACTCAGCTAAAAGAATCTCCACCTTATTGGCATGGATCTCGGCAATCTTGGTTGCATCATCAGCATGAGTCAGTGCCTGGTTTTTGGCATCGCAGGTCATGGTCAGTTCTTGCTTCACCCTTTGAAGTTCTTGAGTGGTAGAGAGTAGAGTGGACACATCCAGAGCATGTTGGTTCCTCACAGCTTCAAGCTCTTTCACCCATTCCTCTTCCTTCTTTTGGGATGCTTCAATTCCTGCCTGCTCCAGCTCAACAGCGCGAAACTTCTCAATTTCAGAATTGTCCTCGGCTCGCTTTTGAGCCACCAAAGCCTCTCTGAGTTTCTCATGTGCCTCATCGGCCACTTTCTGCGCTTCTTTCAATTCGTCAATTGCTTTTGCCTTCTCCTTCTCAATCAAAATTATCTGCTCCTTCGCCTTCTTCAGATCTTCCTGAACAAGACCTAATTGAGCCTGTATCTCTGATCCCTTTGCAACCCGTGTCGGTTGTTTCTGAAAACAATATAAAGCAACAATGTGGATCAAAATACACAAATAACGAGTGGTTCCATCCCTTACGTTTGCTGTAATAAGTTCAAAGGAACTAAATGAAATGTATTACCAAAAATGAAAAAGGAAGCCTACAAGTAGGTGTAGTTAGTAAAAGTAAAACTCACTTCAGGGGGAGTGGAGGTGGGGGTAGTGATCTTGGGTGACCGACGCTCAACGGCAGGCTTGGATTTGACGGAAAGCGGGGAGCGATCAACTGAAAGGCGAGAATTTTGCAAGGGAGAAGGTGAATCGGATTCGGATTTAGCAACTCCCCGGCTGAGTTTACTAACTCGAGGGGGAGGGGTTGCTGCTGGTGATGCTTTTTTGGGAGTATCCGATACAGTAGATCTGTTCAAGTATATCAACGAGAAGAAACCATATGATTGAACATCAAACAAAACAATGCAAACATAATCGAGCAAAAAGAGATGGATCTGCCACAAAGTTTGGAAATTTATAACCAAACACAAACAAAAACACACGCAGAGACAGAGAAAAAAATGTAAACGGAGATAATATGTGAAAGTATGGCATAAGTCGTTCAGCAACAGATCCAAAAATAATTAAGCCAAGTGCAGAAAGAAGCAACCAATTTAGAAGCAACGAAAGTAAAAGGTTGAAAATTGGAGCAAATATCAGAGTATTTTTGTTGGGTTACAAGCAAATATTAGATTTTGAGTTGAAGAGAAGAGAAGGGGAAAAAATGCAGTGGTAGTGGAGTTGATAAAAGCAGATCCGTGTCGAGCACTAAGCGGGAAATGGAGAAGAAAATCCCAAATTGAAAAGGACATACATCAAATCCGAAAACACCAAATAAAAATCAGATCTTCATCTCAGTGTCACACAGAGAGAGAATTAAGAGAGAGAAAGAGAGAAAGAGAAAGAAAGAGTAGACTTACTTGGACTTGGAAGACATGGCGGTGGTAATGGAAGAAGAACGGGAAAGTGGGGGAGGAAGAGGAGTGGAGCACTGGGATTGTTTGGAAATGGGGGTTAAAGACGGTGTTGGGGTCGTGCTGTCTAATTAATTATTATGCTCTCTCTCCCTCCCTCTCTGTAATTTGCAATTTTTTTTCATGACGGATAACACGTTGCTATATTTTTCCTTTTTAGTGAAAATAAAGAAAATAAAAAAGGAGCGTAAGGGAGACGAACCACGCAGAGACAACAGGAGTTGGACTTGGACAGTTGGACTGACTAGACGTGACGTGGAACCGAAACGGGGGGAACAAAACATACACAAGGAAACTCAATGGTATTTGGATCGGTTCTCTCAACTGTCCTCGGCCCTGGCCACACACTGCACAACTCAGCTTCCACTCTTTACTTTGTGGTTTGGACTACTCTCTCACTTTGTTTCTTTTTCTTTCATCGCTCGCCATGCTTTTCAGTAAAAACAGAGTACGAGCCCTGAGACCTCCTTATTTGTAACTGAATTTAGTTAGTCGTATTATTATTAGCCAAACCAAAACAACTGAAATTTATCAGAGAATTAAAGCTTCTTTTTCCCTTGGGTAAAAACGTATGCTGCTCTTCTGTATAACATGAATTCGCGGCCAAAGACATACAAATAAAAACTGGATGGAACACTTTCACCTTTACTTTTTCTTTCCCTTTTTTAGTCTTTCTTTATTCTAATTAATTCAATGACATTTTTGCTTACAAAGAATTAAGTATAAAATAACAACTATCATTTTTATTACTGTGTTTACAACAACTAAGAAATAGAAAAGTATGTGAAGTGATTTCGGTATAACGCAATACTTAAAAAATGAAGATATCTAATTAACATAGAAGCATTCTTTATCTTTATCCGTTTTTATCCATTCTTCATTCCTTCTCTTGCATGTTTCTTCTCATTTACATAGTAAACATTCAGGATTCCCATATCATGTGAGTACACATTCTCAAATCATTGATTGGAATACTACCTCCCAAAGTTGACCTATTAAAAGAATTATTATCCGGGAATAATTGAGATGGTAATATATATATATATATATATATATATATATATATATATATAATGTGTGTGTGTGTGTGGTTGAGAGCTTATGACACACCTCGACCTGAAAATGGGGCGTGCTGGCCGTCACATGAGCGTGACGTAACCATGTGCGCAGTGCGGAAGCGAGATTGATTAGAAAGATACGAACCAACTAAAACCAAACCACTAGCAATTGAATAAAAGAGAGTGTGCTAGTGCGAGAGTTTATAGTGCTTATACAAGACCAGAGCATAAATGGTCTACGTGCAGTTAAGCAGAAAGTACTAAATGGAAACAACACCCGCAGGTGATCCTACATAAGTGAATTCTGTCAGAACGTTCGGGAGATCCTCGTATGCCACCAACGAACACTACTTAATACCTGGAGGGGCGAAAAACAAAGTTGAGTGGGTCAGTAAAACAAATCTTTTTCAAAACTATTCTTTTCTCAAATCATTGTAACCCCTCTCCGTAAAACCTGTATAATTTCCCAGAAATAAAATATACTCATATACATATATATCTCAAAACCATGCTGGAAATATCTGTAGGTATGCCATGCAAAAGTATCACAACTAATATCTCAACTGTATGCTCATATCATAAATATGTGATGTGAATAGTATCTGATAATCATCTCAGCCCTCAGCTGCATATATATATATATATATATATATATATATATATATATATATATATATATATAGCTCATAACATCTCAATCTCATCATATATATACTCTGCACATACATCAATATCCTCATGTGGCCACTATCATATCACTGTATCAATATAAGAATGCTCTAGTGCTACAATCACGTGAAGACTGTGCGAATAATCGCGGGTCACCTACGAGTCGAACCCACCTATAGTGGTCTATACGACAAGACTGTGCACCTACTTGGATCCAAGGTGAGCATGCGGTGCGGGAGGTGAACGACACGTGAAAGACTGTGCCCCTAACTCTGGGCGGGAGCACTAATATAAATGTGCAGGTGTATGAGCTCAAATCACATCATTTCATTCATTCGTATCACATCACATCACATCATTCGTTCTCATTCTCATCATAACTAGTATAGAACCTTACCTGATACTTACCTGTGCGTCCGCAACACGGTCACAATTATATGCAAGTACTAATGCATAATTAAATAAATAGATACTTGCATGGCATCTCAAATCATTTCATCGTTTAAATTCATTTTCTGGGAAAACAACAATATATATAGGTATGTACAAAAAATAAACTGCCCACTCACTGATAAATAGTCGGATCGTAGCCCCCACGCCTAGCCTGGCTACGCTCGTCCTCGAGATAGGCCTCGCCTATATGACAAGTAACTAAATAAACGTTATTTAACGTACATAGACGGAACTTTAGAAATAACTTCTCATACGTTGATCAATTTTGGCGTTTAAATATACCAATGTGATCTACTCGACGTCACGAACACCCATAAATTTTTAAAATAATTTTTCCGGCCTCCACGCGCCGGCGAGTGCACGGACCTACGCGCGGCACATGCCTGGCACGTGTGACGGAAAGGCTAACGGCGTCAGGAATATTCCTCAGAATATTCCGTTAACTTCTAACAGAAACTGTCAAATCTAACTGACGGCGTCAGCATATTCCGTCCAAACCAACGGAATATACTCCTTTCTTCTCCGGCGAGTCGCCGGTCGCCGGTGACTGTTCGATGGTTTTTGGGAATTTTTAAAATCGTCTTATCTCACTCATTTTTCATCCATTTTCACGTATTTTATATCAAAATGAAGCATACGAAATGTAGAACACATTTATACCTCTTTGGAGCTTCAAATCCTTCGAAATCTCGTCGGGAAATTTCCACCAAAACCGGCCACCTTCGTGCAGGGCTATCCCAACGTCTAAATCGTGCCAACGAAGGTCTTCGAGGTTCGTGGGAGCCTTCTAAGGCTCGTGGTGAGCTTGGTTTTGCCTAAAACACGTCCAACAAAAACTTTGTGAACAATGACCAAATCTGAGATCGAGATTTCTTCGTGTTTTCAAGAGTTCTAAGGTTTAAAACTAATATGGATGGATTCGAATTGACATAAGGAACAAGAATAAGCTTATCAGAAGTTCGATCTGCGTCTGGAAGCTTGGGTGTGTGTATGTCCGTACATTTTTGTGCGAAGAAGAAGAAAGAAGTCGAGGGAGGAAAGAGAGAGTGTGACTGAGAGTAAGAGAGAGATACGGAAGTGAGAGGAGATAGAGGATGTTGATTGGTTTGTGTGGTCTAAAAGCCACCAACCCAAACAAATATCTTCGTAGTTTCTAATTGGTCCCAAAATGTATGAGTAATGTATAATTGGACCAAAAGTTTTAACAAAATTCACAAACATACCTCAACGCTCGAGGGCAAATTCGTCAATTCACATTCTCGTGAATAATATTTTGGGAAGGGCTGTCATAGCTTAGGGTTTAAGAGATTTTTGTGCCTACGGAAATATATGTTAGGTTGTGTATCAGTTCAAGTGCATCAAAAAATTGCTAGCATCATTGAAAAGAAAAATTGCTAGTACCAAACTCAATGAGTACGAATGTTTTATTCAAAATATAAAGGACAAATCAACTCAAAGGGAATGGGTTTTATTGAGAATTTCGTAATTTACATGGACGTTGATTTGGATATATAAAACTACATCATTTATAAATGCAAGTGTCAACATATATAAGTTTTAATTACTTGAACTTTGAGAAAATATCATTTTAGGAATGAGTTTCTTCTAATATATATTTACTCATTAATTCAGTCATCTGAAATTTCCTCTACAGCACACACTAACAATAGCGTGCCAATTGCCAATTGAATTTTTCAATTTACTTGCAGTGCTTTACAGGTTACATGGATGATGGAGTAAAAAAAAGGTGGGGATAAAGGAAACACCTTTTGGGTTTTGTAAGGTGGGAAGCCGACTAGCAAACTGACCAACAAAACGTTCATTTTTCCTTGTAGTTGAGGCAAATTACTTTAGATTGGAAATGAAGCAATTATGATTAGATTGTATTAGTTAGGTGAAAGTTGATATTTTCACTCAATAAATGCTAAAAAGACTCCTTTAAAATGAGATTTTTTATGAATCTTTTATCATTTTACAGTTTAACATAAAATGTCGTTCCAATATTATAGTTTATGATTTATTAGAAAAGTTGAAAACATATACACAAATAATTATAATATTAATTAATTACTTAAAACTTGCTTGATCACGATTCTTGCTTCGCGTATGAGGAGGAGGATTGAGGGGGGAGGGAGGAGGTGGAGTGCTAGCTAGCTTCTTAGTTTTATAGACTTTTAGCCTCCCTCTTAATATCTTTGGCTACCAATTTAGTTACTCTTAGTTGTGCATGCATGCATGCCTTCCACTTTAGATGGCGAGCGCACACATATGTATATGCGGTGTGCTCTTTATACACCTCTTTTTACTTCTCACATACCCCTGTTATGTTATGATTTGAAGAAAGATAACAACTGTAAAGATAAGATATAATTAGGGATTGTCAAATACTCATTGGTTATGGGTAACCACGGTTACCTGCTCATTTAAATTAAACGGTTATGGTTATGGGTAACCGTTTAGATAAATAAACGGTTATGGGTATAACCGTTTACCCGTGAAATTTAAATGGGCGGTTATGGGTATTAACCGCGATTATAAACGGGTAACCGTTTTCCCATTTAGTTTATAAATGTAAAATTAACACAAATCATGTTCCCTATCGGACAAAATTTAGATCAATGCTATTGACTATAGTGCATGGTTTATATAGCTAATTATAATATAATGTAGCTCATTATATATATTATGTTAATACTTTACATTATGGGTTAAATAACCCAAAAATATTGTCTTCTAAACAGCTTTCATAACCCAAGAATACTTAGCAAATATTATATTACCTTCATTGGTAATAGTTAGAAATATCGTCCGTAAACTATTATTTCAATTATTGGAATGGTATAAAGACTTAAAAAATTAAAATACGAAAATGTATGATGAATGTACCTATAATGGTGTTTAATAGTCAAACAAAAAAAATTATGACAAATTTTTTTTAATTTTCAAGATGTAAAAAAACATGTAGACGGGTGAAAAATGAGAAATGGTAAAAAAAAAAAAGATAAACGAGACCTAAAAAGGGTAAATGGGTAAACGAGTATTAAACGGTGGCGGTTAAATGGGTATACGGTTATGGGTATGGTTAATCGTTTATAAACGGTTATGGGTATGGATATAACCGTTTAGGCAATTAGCCAACGGATAAACGGTTATGCGTGTATGAGTATAAACGGTTATGGGTAAATAACCGCGGTTATCCGCCCGGCATAACCCCGGTTATCCGTCCGGCATAACCGTTACCCATCCCTAGATATAATATAGCTGTTTTCCATGCATGCATGCATATTGATTGGTAGTCTAGTCACTAGTCACTAGAGTAAAGAACTGCACTTCATGCTATTTCTATTAAAAGTAAAATAAATAATATAATAAGGTGTGTGATTTTCACACCCATTTTTACTTCTTATACACTTTTTTAATTTTCGGTCGTGGGATCGAATGAATTGAAAAAAATCAAATGACAGAAATCAACAAGGGGTGTGTGAAAAGTAAAAAGAAGTGTGTAGATAGAACACTCCTATAATAAAATGACGAAACGTTGTGTTAGTTGGAAAAATTAAGTAACAATTTAACCTAGCTACTAAGCTAGTGTCAAATACTAGCTTCTTGTATGTGTAATGTGTATGCCTTCCTTCCTTCATGCGCGCGCGTGTGTATATATATTAATAAAGATACGAGTAGTATTATTTCTTTTAGATTGATTAGAATAACAAGGTGGATTGAGCCAGCGTGAAAGATGTACAGCTAGTAAACCGCTAATAAGGAAATGAAGGAGGTAGTGGTAGGCAATGTTATGTGGATCGGCGTCGGATCTTAATCATTTGTAAGAGAAGAGAATGGAAAATTGCAAGGGGTCGTCATTTAATTAACGGATGAAGTGGGAGGGACAATCATGATCATGAATAATCAATCATTCATGCTTTGCTTCCTCTCTCTCTCGATCGATAAAAACATATCATAATTCAAATTTCCCGTATGCCGTATGCCGTATGCCCAGCCAGCCAATTAACCTGCAATTACTTATATACAATACTATATAGTATTATGGCCTCCGACTCCCTCCACTCCACATCCACATGACAATGGGTCATCACCACGGTGTTTTATTTTGTTTTTTTTTAATTTTAACAAGAGGGAGGGAGTTTGACGAAGGGATGTCTCTGGAGGATTTGGATCCCATTTGAATTCAAATTGTGAGGATTCTAAAAATCTTCACATTTTAGCCGTTCATCGTACATTGTGTGATAAAAAATTATTTAAAATTAAACACAAATAGTAACTAACGAAAACTGACCGCACGATATACGATAAACGGGTAAAATGCAAAGATCGTTAGGATTAACATAAGGAGGATTCGAAGAGAATCGTCATCCATCTCTGGAGGGCTGGAAGTAGGGCCGCAGGCAGGACAAGGAAGGAAGAAAGGCGTTAAAATATTGGCATCCTCCTACCATATGCCATGTTTCATGTTTCAAATATGTTTCATGATTTATGTTTCCAACAAACCAATCATTCACCTCACAACTCAGACAATGAAGGGGAAATTAAAAGAGAGCATATTCATACCTCCATCTATGCTAACAATGCTATACTCCTCTCTCTTTCTCTCTCTCTGGGAAGAGAAAAGCATCAAAAAGAAAAAGAGAAGAAAGAATCCTCTCTGTTTCTAATGTCTTTCCTTGGGTTATATATGTTTTCTTTGGGTGGAAAACGATGTTTAATTAATATACATACACACATACATTCACATATATGAATGAAATATTAATTTTGTGTTGTTCTATAGAGCTCCTGACACACTCCGACCTAAATCGAGGCATGTTGGCCATCACGTAAGCGTGACGTAACCATGTGTACAATGCGGAAGCAAGATTCATAATAAGAATACGAACGAATTTAAACCAGGCCACTAGCAACCTAAGAAGATAGTGCACTAGAGTGCGAAGTTATAGTGCTTATACAAATTCAGAGCATACTAAGTCAATGTAGTCAAGCATGAAATAATAAATTCGAATAACACCAATAGGTGTCATACATAATGAGAAATCTGTCAGAACTGCCGAACAATCCTCGTTAGCCACCAACGAACTCTAGCTACCTAGAACCTGGAGGGGCGAAAAACAAAGTTAAGTGGGTCAGCAAAACAAATCTTTTCAAAATCATCATTTTCTTAAAAGTATAACCCCTCTCCGTAAAACCTGTATAATTTCCCAGAAATAAAGTATATACTCGTATATATGTAAATCTCGAAATCAAGCTGGAAAATATGAATGTATGCCATGCCAAAGTATCAGAACTGAAAACTAAATCATAACTCTGTGGATGTGATTAAATGTCAGGTAATCATCTCGGCCCTTGGCCGTATATATAACTCATAATCAATCTCAATAATCAATTTAGCCATCGGCTATATAAATAGCTTATAACCAACTCATCATATCATGTATATCAATCCTGCACACAAATCAATACCACCTCTAGTGGTCTACACATCATCACTGAATATAGAATAATTATACTTTAGTGCTACAATCACGTGAAGACTATGGAAAGGATTCGCGGGTCACTTACGAGTCGAACCCACCTATAGTGGTCTATACGACAGGACTGTGCACCTAACTTGGATACAAGGCACACATGCGGTGCAGGAGGCGAACATCACGTGAAAGCCTGTGCCCCTAACTCTGGGCGGGAGCACTAATATCAAGGTGCAGATGTATGAGCTCTAATCACACCTCATCATATCACATCACATCGTTTCATTCTCATTCTCATTATAACCATATATATAAACTTACATGTGCGTCCGCAACACCATCATACATATATGCAATCACTAATGCATCATTAAAATAAATAGATACTTTGCATGACATTTCAAAACGTATAATCATTTAAGTTCATTTTTTAGGAAAGTAGTAGTATATAGGCATATACGGAAAAACAACTACCCACTCACTGATAAGTAGCCGGGTCGTAGCCCCCACGCCTAGCCTGGCTACGATCGTCCTCAGGATATGTCTCACCTATATGAGAATTTACTGAAATAACGTTATTTAAGCACATATACTGAACTACGGAAATAACTTCTCATACATAGCTCAATTTTGGTATTCGAATATACCAACGTGACCCACTCGACGTCACGAACATCGTGATATTTTTAGAATTTTTTTTTAAAGCCTCACACGCCCCACGCGCGTCACCTTCAACCTTCAGACACCGGAAAAGTCGCTGGCACTGGAAAACTGGGCAAACTTGTAAATGCCCATTTCTCGCTCGTTTTCACACCATTTTCCATGAAATTTTCACCAAAACTTCACAAACTAGAGAGGAAGAAGGCTATACCTCTTAAAAGTTCCAACTCTTTCGAAATCACGTCGGGGAAAATCCACCAAAATCGGCCACCTTCGAACCGAGGTTTCCTGACGTCCAAATTTGTCAAACGAACTTCTCCAAGCTTCGTGGAAACCTTCTAAAGCTCGCTGTGAGCTTGGATTGTCCTAAAAATCAATCATTAAAAAGTTCGTGAACAGTGCTCAACTCAGAGCTCGTGTTTTCAACGTGAAATTGAACGAGTTATTACTTGAAATAGGTGTCCTTGAACCCATAGCACCACGAGGAATACAATGGTGTCCTTAAACTCCTCGATCTGCAAGGTTTGGTGTGAGTTTTGGGTGCGTCCGTACCAAATATGAAGAGAGAGAGAGAGAGAGTCCGAGAGAGAAGAGAGAGAACGCGAGATGGAAGAGAGAGAAGGAGCAGGAGTGTATGTGGTCCAAAACGGGTCACCAATCAAAAGTAAGGAATAATTGAGTTCCCATTGGGTCAATAACTTTAGGACCTAAATTAATTGGTCCAAAACTATAACCCAAAACAAAATTCCACATCCAACGCTCAAGGGTAAATCCGTCAATTCACATTTACAATAAGATTTCTTGGGAAGGGCTGTCATAGCTCCAGCTCCAGGATGACAACCACAACCCATTTGGCCTTTATTTTCAAAATAAAATAGTGCAATAATTTATTCATTAAAAGGAATCCCAAAAAGAAACAAGATCCAATTACAAGTAATAAACCTATCATACGAAGTTCAAACACCAAAACAACTGTGAATATGTATGTCAGCCACATCCACCCACCATACGACAATTGATATGGGTCATGAGTCTCATGGGGTGGAAAATGAAATTAAAATCTTCATTATATATCACCATTAGTCGTTATTAGAAAAATACAACAGCCAAGTGAACAATCTTACATCTAACCAATAATAACAACCAACTAGGCTACCAGTCCAGATATTCCCGTCGTCGTGTCCCCTCCTTTATTTTCTTTACATACTTTGTTTTTCTTCTAACTTTACCTGAATTGTAGCAATCTAAACTATATATACAAACCATCACTTCAAGAAACAAACATTAAGAATTATGCATCAACTTCATTTTCATATAAAAGAGATGACATTATTGGAGATACAGAATGATATCTACAACTTGGCTAGAGTGCAAGAGCAAGACTGAATTAAATGATGAAACTTACATCAATTCTCATCGTACGAAACATGGAAACTGGTAGTGCAGCCGGATGCCTCAGGATCCTCAGCCCCACAACAGTCGTAGAACTTGGCAGCGTATGGCGGATCGTTGGGTCCCAATTCATAGTACCTTCAATCCAATCAAGAATAATAAAAAAATCGACCCGGTAAGGAAAGATGGAAGCATAGTTATTGCAGAGCAATCTCTCTCTCCCAATATTTCTAGTCGACTGGAAAACATTCACAGTTTTCCATAACTAGTACATGAAAGAGACAAAGAACAATGGGACATATACACTTTCACTTGATCAATCCGTTTCATCCGATCTATTATCCATTGAATCTTCAAGGCCAAGAAGAATCACTTGAGTATGAGAATATATGCTATCGCACACCCACACCCCATCCTAAACTCCTGATTCCTGTCTGTGAATTGTGATATGCAGCCCGAAATCGAAATCGAAATCCAAAGGGGGAAGAAAGTAAGTAAACCCACATGAATCAGAAACACAGATTATGCAAATTGGCATCCACTAGTTAGTTAAACAAAGACAAAATTTCTCACTCCAACCATCCACTGCACTAATCAAAGATCGAAACTCAACGAAATTAATTACTGTAAAAAAGAACTCATTGGAAAGGGGGGAGAGAGGGGCCAGAGCTATACCTTTTCTGGTCGTCGTGACGGCGACAGACGAAGAAAGAAGGGTGGAAGCGGCATGAGAAAGAGGTGTTAGAGGAGGCCCTGTAGCTTTCCTTGCACCTTCTGCATACCTTTCCCTTATCCTCCTCACTCCCACTTTTTTTCTCCATCTCTCTCTATTCTTAGATACGGTGGCAAAGAAAATTGCAATATGCAATATAAGGAAATTCCACACGTATTGTCACTTATTTCATTGTTGTGGGCAAAAATGCGCTAAAAAAAAAATTGCTCACCATATCAGGTACCGTTGAATAATTTTGATTTAATTTATTTGTTACATAAATCTTAAAATTTAAAATAAATTTAACCCTAATTCATAGGTGGATATCACCACCACTTTATTATAGTGGTAGGGCAAAAATGCACTCGTGACAAAATTCAAGTCATCCATCCAACTAAATAAGAACGCATGGCTGGCCACTTGGTCATGCGTCCCTGCCATCGTTTTAATAATTTTCATTAAAAAGAAATCCCATTAGGATTATGCAAAATTAAGCTAATATGTACAGTACAATACAAAACATAGCCCAGTGGGTGCACGCATTAAGGTAAAAGTAAAATCTTGACAACAAATATGAACTTACGCATAATTTAATTTTAAAAAAAAACTAATGAAGATAATTTAAAAATTTTGAATTTTAACGATAAAAACAAGATAAAAGGTAAAATAAATAGTATCAAAATTGACTTTTAGTATAAAAATATAATTTTTTGTTAAAATTTCCATTATTTTATCTCCCAGCGGGATTACAGATGAATTTTTTTTTATTTTACTCTAGCTCGGTACCTACACACCAACCAAGAAAGCATAAAAAACACAGCAACAAGTGGATTTTCAAATAACCAAACAGCCCTATGAAATGTATTTACTCAAACACATAAATATGTATACCACTACTACTATGACAGCAGCACCCCAGCCCTTCCTTCATAACCACATCTTTCGGACAATAACATTTAGACTAAAAAACGCTGCCCCATTGCTCCGCTCCGCCATTCAAAGGAATGCATCTCTAAGCCTGCAAAAAGCTAGCATACTTGGCACCTAGGAAAAGCCTTTGGATACATAGCAGCGCATTTTTGGTGACCTCGGCACTCTCATGATTCATCAGTTTCATCACACGTTCCTTGGCTTTGAGGTCCGTCACTATGCTACTTCCAGCCGGATGCTGCTGGACAAACTGTGAGATATCAAAGCAGGCTACGGCCAATGCGCTAGGATCACTGGATGTGTCCAAGATAGTAATCAGGACTCTTAGAATCTGCAAGACAAGGTCATGCATTATTAGTACTACGGAAGCCACAAGCTTCTTCAAAAGATTACTCAAGAGTCAACAGCATTGGCATCTGCAATTACTTTCACATATAATTTAATACTGCCTTCAGAACCAAGTAAATGGACCCAATTTACTACCACTTTTCCATGGAATGGAAGCCAACAGTGTCTTGGAAAAACAGAGCTATCCAGGAAAACACAAACAAAACACAAGAACCACCTTGAGTAGCTACTACCAAGTTTTACCTGTATGCCTGTGACTCATGACAGATACCCTATTGCCATTAATACCAACACAAAATGGGCGACACATCTTATGGGACACAAATAATTTCAGGCATTAGTTCAGCCCCGCTGAATTAACTAAGCACAATAGACCAAGAAATTAAGTATACGAAACCAACAATTAAGCAAATAATCTAATTTCTTCCATACAAACAAATAGCAAAATTAGGTGAGAAATCTTGGGCAAAAAAAAAAATTAGTATCTGAACGTCATTCTCTTCAAAGTTGGTAATATTCTCTCGCCAGAATATTGGATCCTTGTGCATGGGTGAGCAGTCAAGATGGCCAAGTAGGACTTCTTGCTTATACATGTCAAAAGAACTTAATTTCTTGATGATCTACTTCAGATCCTCTTCCAGTTGATTTAATCCCTCCAGGAGATCCCACAAGAAGCTTCATTTCATTTGGGAAACTACACCAATGATTTATAGTTTAAAAGAACGCATGCACTTGAACAACAATAGCTCCATGAGCTAGTTGTTTCCTTTCAATTAACTTGTTATACCAAGTTAGCCTAAATGCCTTCCTTCCGGTCCGACCACATAAAATACAAACTATCAAAAGAGGCATACAGTCTATTGGTTTCCCACCTCATCACTCCATGCTTGCGCTTTCAAATTCTGAATGATTTGTGGCAGTCCAAGGTCCACCATTTGAGCGCCAAATGTCCCTTTTGAGAGCAAGTTCCGCAGGGTCAAAACAACAACTCTGACAACCTACCACGAATAACCAACCCATGTTACAAATAAAAGAAGAATTTACACGTACTCCTCTGTTACAAGGATAAGTTTAACATGGACAAGTATACACAAATTAATCTCGAAGGAAACAATATAGCATCCCAAAAGTCAAGATCCTCACCTTCTCCTTTGTGGCATTCTTGACAACTTCTATGAGTCTTGGAAGAGTTCTAGAAGTAGCCAGATGCATAAACATGTTTCATAAAAAAGCTGTTTGAGACGAACTATATTGTCAATAAAAATTTCACAAAGTCAAGAAACTAATACGGAAGCTATCACAGTACAATAAGAGTCACCCAAATAGATTGTTGGGTGGAAGCTGGAGAAATTAAGGGAACAAGCAACTTCACCCCATCTAACTGAACAAAGGAAGATCTAAGGCTCCTTTAGTAAGGTTGCAAGGCAATTGATGGCAGTTGGGATACCACGACAGGGATGGGAAGGCTTCTTCAACTGCAAATTACATACACCATAAGAAGCATGCTTAGACAACCAATATCATTCAAACTGATAACCACCAAGTGATAGCTGCGATATCAACAGAATAACTGACTGAATTCAAGGAAATGTAGAACCCACTGGTCAAACAACTTTTTAAGTACTCTGTTTCCTAGGCACCGAAAACAAAAGAGTAACCCAGTTGCATTTAGTAGAATGTGTAACCCGAAGCTGAAAGCATACCTGTGCACAAAGCCATTCCACCAATCCAGGAGTTCAATAATATCAAATACGGAGGGGTGATTGATCAAAGCAAAAGATACAAGTTCATGTCCACACCACTCCTTGGGACAAGTAACAAATAACAATGATATATTCCTACTTTTTTATATATCTCCATTTGAAACGGATGGAAAGCACATCAAGATACAAGTTCATGTTACCACTCCTTCCACAATATCTATGTAAGATTGTAGAAGGGAGAAGGAATAAGCAAATGAAAGTCCCATCACATCCAAGATACTGCCCAGATAGGAAATCAAATATTAAAAATAAAAAACCCTAAACATAATACAAACTTTTTCATTCTTAACCTATTCTGAAAATCAGCACCAAAAAATGAAAATCAAACCCATGAAACAATTTCCAGTGAATTAACCTGCCTTCTGCCTTCTAGTTGGGCACAATTCATGCAACAACCTTCTCTACTTCTGGTTGTTGCTTGTGCCCTTCTTCTTCAGTAGGCTTCCGAACTTGCGGAGTAAAGGCTTCTTCTTCTTCTGTTGCTTTGATGGAGAGGTCCTGCTTTCGTCCACACATTCCGTTGAAGTTACTCCATTTATCTCATCAAACCGTTCACCACCCCCCACCTTTGACTCCACTTCCTCTTCAAACGATTCCTGCTTTTGTTCCCTCTCCGGCAAGAATTCCTTCTTTTCAATCTTGCAGCTCTCCCACATCTTATACTCCACCTCTACTGATTCATCTTCCTTCTCTTTGCTTTCATCTTCATTTGGTTTGCCCTTCACATTATCACTTTTAGCATAGTCCATTTCCTCAGCCTTGCCATTAATGACAACATTATTATTCTTTTCCCATAAGCTTTCCTTCTTGTGCTCCTCACCTTGACTTGGTGCAAGGTCCATTTTCGGTTTGTCTTCTCCTCCATGCCCATTCTCTTCAGAGAATTCAACTACCTTTGGAAGCAAATCATAGTCTTTCTCACTATCTGTTAGCTCACCATTTTCCTCGGCTTGCTTCTTCGCCACAGCTTCTTCCAGTAACCTAGATAATTCCTCAACCTTTTTAAGAGAAGCTGCCTCCTTGTCTTGGAGTTCATCGTTTTCGTGAACAACACTCTGGAACTCATTTTCTTTGTCCAATATGCTTTCCTTTAATTTCATGTTCTCGGCCTTTGCTTCTGCAAGAGCTTCCTGCAAATAGATAACTTCAGATTCAACTTCAGTCAGGCTCTCTTTCATCTGGGCTTCTTCGTCCTTTAAAGCACAAGCCTCTTCATTGGATTTTGTGAGCAAATTTTGCAGCCTGTTTATTTCTTTTTCCTTCAAAGAGTTATCTTCTTCTGAATGTTTCACACAATTCGCCAGGTGAAGTTCTCTCTCCTCCCAGTCGGCCTTTGCGTTTTGGAACTCAGTCTTGCATTGTTCAAGGTTACTTGTAACAAGATAGACTTCGTGTTTTGCATCATCAAGCATGCCTTCGTACTTTTCCTTGGTTGCTTTCAAGACCATTTTCAGGTCTTCTATCTGCGACTCATTACTCTCAAGCTCAGCTTGATTAGACAGCAACTTTTCTTTGGCTTCTCTTGCTTCTGCGGAGACTTCATGTAAGGCTGAAGCTAAGCTTTCCATTGCTTTCTTGCTCTTCTCTTCTTCATCCCTAGAATTTTCTAACTCATTTATAAGTTTGCTTTTCTCTTCTAATAGGGTTTGAATACTGGATGACGCAAGCTTCTTATTGCTTAAAGCCTGCATTTTCTCATCCTTCAGAGTTTCAAGCTCAGACTTAAGCGACTCAACCATTTTTGCCATTTCATAATTTTCTCTTTTGGCCATTTCAAGACAAAGTTCTGAGTCCTCAAGATCCCCTCTATGTCTTCCAATTGTAATTTCCAGCAAGTTGACCTTCCCTTTAAGAGCAGAAATTTCAGATTCTGCATCATGCAACAACTCATTGTTTCCCTCGAGTTGTTTCATGACTGAATCTAAAGACTCTGATGCAGACCTCTCCAATTTATTTGCTTCTTCAACCTGCATCTCTAATTCCTCAACCCTAATTTTCCACTCCTCAACTACACTCTGCGCATAAGATTCAGCCATCTTGGCTGATTCTAGTTCAACGTTGAGCTGTTCAATGGAAGCCTCTTTCTCTATCAATCTCTCCTCGTAACCTTTTGCTTTCTCAAGTTCTTGTTTGAGAAAGTCTACCTCCGATTTAAGGCTAACCACCATCTTGTTGCTCTCGCTAGCCTCTGTTTCAAGCTTCGCATCTAGCAAGGCCCTTAACTGAGTCAACTCAGCTAAAAGAATCTCCACCTTATTGGCATGGATCTCGGCAATCTTGGTTGCATCATCAGCATGAGTCAGTGCCTGGTTTTTGGCATCGCAGGTCATGGTCAGTTCTTGCTTCACCCTTTGAAGTTCTTGAGTGGTAGAGAGTAGAGTGGACACATCCAGAGCATGTTGGTTCCTCACAGCTTCAAGCTCTTTCACCCATTCCTCTTCCTTCTTTTGGGATGCTTCAATTCCTGCCTGCTCCAACTCAACAGCGCGAAACTTCTCAATTTCAGAATTGTCCTCGGCTCGCTTTTGAGCCACCAAAGCCTCTCTGAGTTTCTCATGTGCCTCATCGGCCACTTTCTGCGCTTCTTTCAATTCGTCAATTGCTTTTGCCTTCTCCTTCTCAATCAAAATTATCTGCTCCTTCGCCTTCTTCAGATCTTCCTGAACAAGACCTAATTGAGCCTGTATCTCTGATCCCTTTGCAACCCGTGTCGGTTGTTTCTGAAAACAATATAAAGCAACAATGTAGATAAAAATACACAAATAACTACTGATTCCATCCCCTACGTTTGCTGTAATAAGTTCAAAGGAACTAAATGAAATGTAGTACCGAAAAAGAAAATAGAAGCCTACAAGTAGGTGTAGTTGGTAAAAGTAAAACTCACTTCCGGGGGAGTGGAGGTGGGGGTAGTGATCTTGGGTGACCGACGCTCAACGGCGGGATTGGATTTGACAGAGCGCGGGGAGCGATCAACTGAAAGGCGAGAATTTTGCAAAGGTGAAGGTGAATCTTTAGCAACTCCCCGGCCGAGTTTACTAACTCGAGGTGGAGGGGTTGCTGCTGGTGATGCTTTTTTAGGAGTATCAGATACAGTAGATCTGGTCAAGTATATCAACGAGAAGAAACCATATTATTGAACATCAAATAAAACAATGCAAACATAATCGAGCAAAAAGAGATGGATCTGCCACAAAGTTTGGAAATTTATAACCAAACACAAACAAAAACACACGCAGAGACAGAAAGAAAAAAATGTAAACGGAAATAATATGTGAAAGTATGGAATAAGTTGTTCAGCAACAGATCCAAAAATAAGTAAGCCAAGTGCAGAAAGAAGCAACCAATTTAGTAGCAACGAAAGTAAAAGGTTGAAAATTGGAGCAATTATCAGAGAATTTTGTTGGGTTACAAGCAAATATTAGATTTTGAGTTGAAGAGGAGAAAAATGATGTAGTGGTAGTGGAGATGATAAAAGCAGATCCGTGGCGCGCACTAATCGGGAAATGGAGAATAAAATTCGAAATGGAAAAGGACATACATCAAATCCGAAAACACAAAATCAAAATCAGATCTCCATCTCAGTCTCAGAGAGAGAGAGAGAGAGAGAGAGAGAGAGAGAGAGAGAGTAGACTTACTTGGGCTTGAAAGACATGGCGGAGGTAATGGAAGAAGAACGGGGGAAAGTGGAGGAGGAAGGGAGAGTGGTACTGGTAGTAGTGGAGCACTTGGATTGATTGGAAGTGGGGGTTAAAGACGGTGTTGGGATTGTGCTGTCTAATTAATTATGATGCTCTCTCTCCCTCGAACCATTTCTGGACTAAAAGTCAAATTACCTTTTAAATTTTTCTCTCAACTCACTCTAATGTAAGGAAAAAATTCGGACTAAATGCTAAATGCTATACTAATATCAGATTTCTCCCAGAATTTAGCCCAAAAATCAGTGTGGACTCTACTGAACCAAGTGAAAATATTTATCAAAATTTTAATTTTTTTTATTAAAATGTTCATAAAATTAATTTACGATAATCTACATATATTTTTTTTAAATTTAATTTAAAAAAAAGTAGTCTAAATTTATTGTTTAATAATTCCAGACTAAAATTTTAAGCTTGAAACAATTAAAGTAGAAAAATTGTTTCTGAGTTAAAAATTAAATTTTTTGGATTAAAATATTTAACTTTTAGCCTAACTATTGAAGATGGTATCAGTGTGTAATTTGCAATTTTTTCATGGCGGATAACATGTTGCTATATTTTACTTTTTTAGTGAAAAATAAAGAAAACTCTGAAAAAGGAGCATTAATGAGATGAAGCAGGCAGGGAGTTGGACTTGGACGGTTGGACTGACTAGACGTGACGAGCAACCCAAACGAGGAGGAATTTACACAAGAAAATGGTATTTGGGTCGGTTCTCTCAACTGTCCTGGGCCCTGGCCCACACACAACTCAGCTTTACATGTTAGTGTGATATTCATTGCTTTACATATTAGTGTGATATTCACACAAATTTATATATATATATATATATATATATTTATTTTTTTTCTTGATCATCGAATCAGAAAAACTGATTAATAGCAGAAATTAATAAAAATTGTGTAAAAAGTAAAAAAATATATGCATAGATAACACACTGGTTTAGTAAAAACGGAACACGAGTCTGAGACTGGGACCTCTTTGTTTGTAGAAAACTCAAATTTATCAGAGAATTAATGTTTTTTTTTTCTTTGGGTAAAAAAGCAGAAGAAAAAGTATACTGCTCCTCTGTATAATAGTCAATTGAAGTATAATATGAATTCACGGCCAAAGGAATAAAAATTAAAAGTTTTCTAAAAAAATTAAAAATTACAAAAATTAAAAAATTAAAAGTGGATGGAACACTTTCACTTTCACTGTTTTCTTTCCTTTTTCAGTCTTTCTTTATTTTAATAGAAATAAATGACATGTTTGCTACAAAGAATAAACACAATCATTTTTATCAATGTGTTTACAGACAACCAAGAAATGTGGAATCCCATAGGATTTGTGTATTACGCACTACTTAAAAAATAAAGATATCTCCGTTAATATAAAGGTGTTCTTTATCTTGTATCATTTTTTTCTCGTTCTTCATTGCTTTTCTTACATGTTTTTTTTCATTTCTATAGTAAACATTCGGCGAATTTTATGTTAGTACACATTTTTAAATTGTAGACCAAAATATTGCCTCCCAAAGTTGACCAATTAAAAATAATAATAATAAATATATATATATATATATATATATTTATATATGGTTGAGAGCCAGCCCTAAAAATAGCCAAAATAGGCGACCCCCTAAGGGCTCCGAAAAAAAGGTTGGGTAAGTATAAGTAACAAATAACTAAATGAATTATCAATTATTCATTTGTAGTGTTATGGTGGAAAGCAGCGGTTGTTTTAATCTTACAGCATGGATTCGATTTTACCCGCATTGTAGGAAAGCAGTACACAGAAAATTGTTTCTGGCGTGGCTAGCGTCCCTCAGAGCAACTCCAGTGTAGGAGCCCTCCCCTCAGGCAATACACTATTCAATCCACCTAATGAACAGTAATTGCCTTAATGAACAGTGTATTCCCATGGCAATAGCCTTTTTGCATCTCCACCCCTGCACTTGAATAGCCCTGGCAATTGGTAATAAAATATTAGTATTTTTTTATTTATAAAATAATACATAATAATTTTATTTGTAATTTCAGATAATATTTTTAATCGTTCTCGTTGCGCAACGTGTCATTATCCGAAAAGCCAATAGCAATAAAATATTTGGATTTTTTTATTTATAAAAAAAATTCAAAATCATTTTATTTGTAATTTTGGATTTCCGATAAAAATTAGTAACCAATCACGTCGTGCCACGTGTCACAATCCGATTACAATCTTTGAGGATAGATTTCCACCAGATTTTTAACGAATGACGGCATGCCACGTGTCATTATCTGAAAGGACAATTATTGGTGAGGGATTTCCGAAAATATTTGTAACCAATCACGTCGTGCCACATGTCACAATCCGATTACAATCTTTGAGAATAGATTTCCACCAGATTTTTAACGAATGACGGCATGCCATGTGTCATTATCTGAAAGGACAATTATTGGTGAGGGATTTCCGAAAATATTTGTAACCAATCACGTCGTGCCATGTGTCGCAATCTGATTACAATCTTTGAGGATAGATTTCCACCAGATTTTTAACGAATGACGGCATGCCACGTGTCATTATCTGAAAGGACAATTATTGGTGAGGGATTTCCGAAAATATTTGTAACCAATTACGTCGTGCCACGTGTCACAATCTGATTACAATCTTTGAGGATAGATTTCCACCAGATTTTTAACGAACGACGGCATGCCACGTGTCATTATCTACAACCTAATCCTTGCCCAAATCCTCTATATAATGAAACCCTCCATCCTCAAAAATCTCACACTAATTTTCTCAAGCTCTCTATCATTATTCATAGTTTCTGCTTCCTTCTTCACCAATCCCTTTCATTATTCATAGTTTCTGCTTCCCTCTTGCTCTCGCTTCTCTTGCACGCCTCCTTCGCACCACGTCTTCTTTCTCCGACTTCCAAAAATATTTAGAATTTGGAGACTTCCCTTCTAAAGGCTCTTTCATAATGTTACGATCTTGTTCAGCCATTCTTTCTTCTCTTCTACGTTCCCTTTCTTGCCGAAGTAGTTCTCCTTCTCTCTCATCAGCTTCAAATTTTTTCTGAAAAGCTGCATCTTTTGCATCCTCTCTAGCCTTATTGGCCTCATATTTAGCCATTTCTCGGGCCAAAGTCAATTCACCTTGGCGGGCAAGGTCTTCCATAAACTTTCCATAATCTTTCTTTGAAGTATTACCTTTTCTCTTTGCAGCCTTCTTACCTTGAGGCCTAATTGGAAAACGGGTCGACCCCGACGCTTGTTCAACGGGGGGCATTTCAGGCACTTCTACTGCATCATCTTCATCATGATCATGCGAGGCATGATCGAGTGTAAAGTGTAGAGGGGTGCTGTTCATGAAAACTTCTGGACCGACAGGCACAACTCTGAATTTAGGACAATCTTTGACCACATTCCAACATTCAAACCGGGTGAATGTTTTGTTTTTGCTTTTGGTTTTGGCACCATACCAAGCTTGTGCTTGAAGTTCCTATACAATGCGGGAGAATAAATAATTATGATGAAAGTAGGTAACAAATAATTATGAGGAAAGTAGCTAACAAATAAATAATACAACATAATAATTATAATGAAAATAGGTAACAAATAATTAATACAAACAAATAAATAATATGAAAGTAGCTAACAAATAATTATAATGAAAATAGCTAACAAATAAATAATACAACATAATAATTATAATGAAAATAGGTAACAAATAATTAATACAAACAAATAAATAATATGAAAGTAGCTAACAAATAAATAATACAACATAATAATTATAATCAAAATAGGTAACAAATAATTAATACAAACAAATAAATAATATGAAAGTAGCTAACAAATAATTATAATGAAAGTAGCTAAACAATTAAATAATACAAACAAGTAAATAATATGAAAGTAGCTAACAAATAATTATAATGAAAGTAGCTAAACAATTAAATAATACAAACAAATAAATAATATATTGTTACCTAATCCGCTAAACTTTCCCCACTTCGAAGATTAGCACTAGCTTGTGTCAAGGCGTCTCTCCACAAACTAAACGATATATTAAGTAATTTCCAACGACTGGACAGTGAATCTTTGATTCTTTGCCCACCCATTTTCTCAATATAAATGGTATGAATAAGACTCCACATTTCTCGCAACTGCATCTCATTACCCGAAAGTGAATCATGAATAATTTTAACCCAACTAGCACACAACGCAACATCTTCAAGAAGCGTCCAATTCGTACCTGCAGCAGTACTCATTTTGTTTTAAAAAAAATTTGGCTTCAAACTTTGAGAGAAAGATAGGAATGTGAGGAGAAATAGTAAAATATGGAATTGTGGTGTAAGGTAGATGTTAATGATAAGGTATTTATAGAAAAGTAAAAAAAAAAAAATTACAGATTTTTTACAATTTTTTATAGATTTTTTTTAAATTTTTTTAAATTTTTTATTCAACTAATTAATCTCTGCCATTGGATTTAAAAAAAATTGAATTCCAACACTCCAGATTGTGCCACGTGTCACAACGGTAACTGACACACCCGTACCCTAAAGTAGGGCATGCTGGCCGTCACGTGAGTGTGACGTAACCATGTGCGCTGTGCGGAAGCGAAGATCAATAACGAAGTACGAATAAATTCAAATCGAAGTCTAGAAATGTGTACTAGAGTCAATTCGACACTTATTACAAATTCAGAGCGTACTAAGTCGGTGCAGTCAAACACGAATAAAAGATGTTTAAAATACACACTCGATGCCATACATGATGATAAATCTGTCAGAAAGGTGCCGGAAGATCCTCGATGCGTCAACCCAGAATTCAGATTATCTAGAACCTGGAGGGGCGAAAAACAAAAAGGGAGTGGGTCAGCTAAAACGATTCCTTTTTCCAAAATCATTCTTTTCTCAAAGTTCTAGCCCCTCTCCGTAAAACCTGTATAATTTCCCAGAAAATAATACATACATATATCTCAATCTTTTCTCAGCATAAAACGTTTTCAAAGTATTTCAATGTATGCCGTGCAATGCATCTCATATCATATCGTTAACATATGTCATCTCAGCCCTCGGCTGTAAATATAGCTCGTAACTTCTCAATCACATAATCATATATATATCTCCTGTACACACATCATAACCTTATCATATCATCATTATCAACACTGTTTCAATAGTAAATGCTCTAGTGCTACAATCACGTGAGGACTATGCGAATGAACGCGGGTCACCTACATGTCGTAACACTCAAAAGTGATCTATACGACAAGACTATGCACCTAACTTGGATCCAAGGCGAGCATGCGGTGCGGGAGGTGAACGACACGTGAAAGACTGAGCCCCTATCTCTGGGCGGGAGCACTAACAGTGTGTACAGATCTATGAGCTAATAATTCATGATATCATCATTATATCTCATCACATTTCATCATATAATTCATCATATCTTATGACCGTTATCAGCACAATATCTCAATTGTATCTCAATCTCATTTCAATTATATCATAACATATCTCAACTATATCTCAATCACATTTCATACGTATATCAAATGTATTTCATACGTATATCGAATGTTATTCGTTCTCAACTATACATGTACCTACCTGGTACTTACCTGGCGTCCTCGGCACCAACATATGCATGAAATGTATAATTAAATACTCATGCATCAAATTAAGTAATATGCAAGTCGATAAAACGTATATTTCCATTTAAAAAGTGATTCTGGGATAATCATAAGTATATATAGGTATACGGAAAATAATACTGCCCACTCACTGATAAGTAGCTGGCTCGTAACCCCCGCGTCGGGCCTGGCTACGGTCGTCTTCGGTATACGTATCACCTATACGAGAAATTACGTAAATACGTTATTTAATACATACTCACAACTACGAGAATAACTTCTCATACATAGCTCAATTTTGGTATTTGTATATACCAACGTGACCTACTCGTCGTCACAAACATCCCCATATTTTTAAAATAATTTTTCGATGTCCCACGCGCCCCCACGCGCCTGACGTAGCACGGACCCACGCGCTCCCCACGCGCGGCCACGCGCCGAGCACAGTGACGGCGTCAGTTGACGCCGTCAGGAATATTCCTGGAATATTCCGTCAGATTTAACGGCGTCAGAATTAACGGCGTCAGTTAACGGTGACGGAATATTCCGTCAGGTCGCCGGAATATTCCCTCCGGTCGTCTTCTCCGGCGACTTCGCCGGCCGCCGGCGACTGGTTTGGCCGGTTTTCTGGGTAATTTTCAAATCGTCATATCTTGCTCATTTTTCATCCTTTTTGACCCATTTTTCTTCCTATGTGCTCCAAATTTAGTGTAGAACATGAATATACCTTCAAAAACCTTGAAAAAGGTCCTTAAATTCCTCGGGGACAAACTTCCAATTCGGCCACTCTTGATGCTCGTGATCCCGACGTCCAAACACCTCCAACGAACTACTCCGAGCCTCCTTGGGACCTCACAAGGATCACTGTGATCTTAGATCGTCCTAAAACACCACGTATGAAAAGTTGATGAATAGTGCAAAATAAGAACATCGAGTTTTGGACGTGAAATCGAAAGGATCCTTACCTGAAAATGGTACCGTTGTGTTCGTATGATCTTCACGAGTCCAAATATGTATTTAGTTTCGACGATCGTCGAGTTTTGGTGAGAGTTGACTTAGAGCCGTGTGTGAAGAACAAGAGAGAGAGAGACAGTCGTGGGATGAGAGAGAGAGAATGATTGAGAGAGACAGAGAGAATGTTTTCTGAGTGTTTTCAATAATGATAGAGAGAGGGAGAGTGTCGGGAGTGAGAGAGAGGGAGAGTTGTGTGGGTGTAATCCATGTCGTCAAACACCATCAATAAAATAACTTCAATAATTTGAGGGCCACATTCATCCTCACACCACACACATGCACACGTAAATAATCCCCGTAAGGGTAATTCCGTCATTTCATATCCCATAATTTACAATGTCGGGACGGGTTGTCACAGTAACATTTCAGATTTTTTAAACTATTTATTTTTTTTAAATTTTTTTTTATAAAGCAGAATAATATCAACCATTGATCTGAGATCCAACGGTTGATATTAAATAAGTTTTTTTTATTTTTATTACCATTGAAAATCGGACGGTGCAAATTAAAGATCCGTTGGGATCGAACGGACCGTGGGAAGCCACGTGGCTTCCCAACGGTAACTGAAAAGTTTTTTTTTCTGAAAAGTTGTCGGGCGACGCGCCCCCATGCGCGCGTAGGGTGCACGCGCCTGACAGAAAAAAATAAAAAATTAGTGTGACGTCAGCATCCATTGGGTGGCTGGGTCAGTCAACTCTTCACGGGCCCGTCCCTCGGGCCTCCACCTTCCCTCGGGCCGGACCACGTTGGAGCAGCTTCACAGGGCCTCGGGCCCTTTTTTTCGCCTGTCCCTCGAGCAACCAGCACCGCTGGAGTTGCTCTCACAATTTGAATCCTAATTTCTCTCTCTCCCTTCCCTCCCATCTCTCTTTCATATTCTAAATCTTTTTATTTTTATGGAAACCAGTTAGTTATAATGCCTCTCATCAGAATAGTAAGCCTACGAACAAAACCAGAAAGTATCTATCTAGGTCTCCAAAAAAGGGAAAACATAGATGTATTTAGCAATATTTGATATTAATTTTAATGATATTTGATGTAGAAATAGATTTTTTCATGTATTTAGATAATTATTTTTTATACATATCAATGTATAAAGAGTTGAGAGTCAAAGAACTCTAAGATCTCACTTAAAAGGCTCGCCTAGGACCCCAATTTGCAAGCTTGAGGGTCCAAAGAGATTTGCATGCCTACTAAAAAACATATTAGGTTGTGTATCATTCTGACTGTACCAAAATATTGTTAGTACCAAACTCAACCGAGAACGAATGCTTACTCAAAAGGATAAAGGACAAATCAACTCAAAGGGAATGGGTTTGTTTTTTTAGAACTTCGTAATTTCCATGGACGTTGGATTTGGATATATACTCAAACTACATCATTTATAAATGCAAGTGTCAACATATTTAGGCTGAATTAAGAGATAATTGTTAGGAGATGTTTTAATTACTTATTATCACAACTTTAGCTACTTTAGCGGCTAGGCCGATTACTCGAGATTCCCGACTATTCCATTTTCTGATGTTAGCAATGTATAGCGGTCAAATAGGACCATTTTCTTCTCGAGACCTTTTACTTTTTTTCATCATGTGGGAGTTAGAATTAATTCCAGTTTATCTACTTCTATCCATGTGGGGGGGAAAGAAAAGGTTGTATTCAGCTACAAAATTTATTTTGTACACTGCAGGAAGTTCCGTTTTTTTATTAATGGGAGTTTTGGGTATTGGTTTATATGGTTCCAATGAACCAACATTAAATTTTGAAACATCAGCTAATCAATCGTATCCTGTAGCACTAGAAATAATATTCTATATTGGATTTCTTATTGCTTTTGCTGTCAAATCACCGATCATACCCTTACATACATGGTTACCAGACACCCATGGAGAGGCACATTACAGTACTTGTATGCTTTTAGCCGGAATCTTATTAAAAATGGGAGCGTATGGATTGGTTCGGATCAATATGGAATTATTACCCCACGCCCATTCTATATTCTCTCCCTGGTTGATTATAGTAGGCACAATTCAAATAATCTATGCAGCTTCAACATCTCCCGGTCAGCGTAATTTAAAAAAAAGAATAGTCTACTCTTCTGTATCTCATATGGGTTTCATAATTATAGGAATTGGTTCTATAAGCGATACAGGACTCAACGGAGCCATTTTACAAATAATCTCTCACGGATTTATTGGCGCTGCACTTTTTTTCTTGGCTGAGGCATCCGAACAATAGCATGCCAATTGCCAATTGAATTTTTAAATTTACTTCCAGTGCTTGACAGTTTACATGGATGATGGAGTAAAAAAAAAAGGGGATAAAGGAAACACCTTTCGGTCTCATTTGACAGCTCAGACTGTATTAACTATTTGAGTCGGATGGGATAATTTGTACATCGGATAATACTGACTAAATTAGTAGGGCGTTTGGTGTAGAATCGGACTAAAAATCGACTAGGCGTTAATGCATTATATTTTATGAAAGAAAATATCAAAAATTGTAAATAAAATGAAAACAACAAAACAAGGAAACAAATCGATAGAATAATCCAAAAAGGGGTACTGACCTTTCTTTGTGGAAAATCTTTTGCAAACAATTCGTTGTAATTGATCTTCTACATACAACCCCAAAAAGTTATGGGTGTGGATTCATGGCAAATAGAGGCACCATGAACGTGTGGAATCAAGCGCAAACGATGAGATCCCACTCCATATTTCGGCAAAAGGACGACTTGCAGGTTGTTAGGTTTTAGATCTTGTCAAGGAAATCGATTAATTGAATTTATATCGTGGTGAGTCATCGCAACCGCAGAAATTGAGCCAAGAAGTTTCATCTTCCAACCCAAATTATTTCACATAATTTAAATTTTGTCAAACCCTAATTAATTTCACAGAATTTAAATTCTGGGATTCAAAACCTTAAATTTGAAAGGAACTGTAACTTCACCAAAAATTTAGAGCATAATAGAAAGAAGAAGAAGAAATCTTGACAGAGACGACGGCTGAACGACAGCAACGAGAATGAGTCTTGCACACGAGAGAGCGACGCGACGGGAGAGAGCGGGAGAACACATCGTGGTTTTTTTGCCCGACTAATAATACAGAGGTATTGGGTTGGATAATTTAGCAGATGTATACCGTATAAGAATGTGGGCCCAGTTTAATTAATTCGGGTACTATTTAATACAAAACTACACTAAACACTTAAGTCTGTACTATTTATCTTATCAGATTCGATATACGGCTTGCCAAACTAGGCCTTCGAGTTTTGTAAGGTGGGAAGCGTACTAGCAAACCGACCAACAAAACGTTCATTTTATCTTGTAGTTGAGGCAAATTGCTTTAATTGGAAGTGAAGCAATTATGATTAAATTGTATTAGTTAGGTTAAAGTTGACCTTTCTCACTTGAGAAACGCTAAAAAGACTCTTTAAAGATGAAATTCTTCATGAATTTTTTATCACATCATAATTTAACTTGAATTATTGTCCCATGAATGACAACAACATAACCCATTCGGCCTTTAAGTTATATATGTTTTCTTTGGGTGGAAAACAATTTTTAATTAATTTACATACATACAGACATACATATATGAATGAAATATTCATTTGGACCTGCTCTGTAGAGCTCCAGCTCCAGGGATGACAACCACATAACCCATTTAATAAATCTGTCATACAAGCTAATTACAAGCTCCAATTCCAATTAAAAGGAAATCCGAAAAAGAAACAAGATCCAATTCCAATTAATAAATCTATCATACAAGCTAATTACAGTGCCAAACCAACTGTGAATATATAAGTCATCCACCCACCTTCATATTATATACATGCAACTGGCAAAGTAACAATCTTACATCTAACCAACAACCACCAACCACCAACCGCCAACCACCAACCAACCAGCCTAGATATCCCTCGTCATCGTGTCTCCTCCTTTATTTTCTTAACATAACTCTGTTTTTCTTCTAACTTTATCTGAACCGTCGCAATCTAAACTATATATACAAACCATCACCTCACGAAACAACCATGCAAGCAAACACGACATTAAGAATTACGCATCAACTTCATTTTCATATAATAGAGACGACATTATTGGAGATAAAGAAACTTGGTTACACGGATCAATCCTCATCATACGAAACATGGAAACTGGTAGTGCAGCCGGATGCCTCAGGAACCTCAGCCCCGCAACAGTCGTAGAACTTGGCAGTGTATGGAGGATCGTTGGGTCCCAATTCATAGTACCTTCAATCCAATCAAGAATAATAAAACATCAACCCAGTAAGGGGGGAGAGAGAGGTCAGAGCTTTACCTTTTCTGGTCGTCGTGACGGTGACAGACGAACAAAGAAGGGTGGAAGCGGCATGAGAAAGAGGTGTTAGAGGAGGCCCTGTAGCTTTCTTTGCACCTTTTGCATACCTTTCCCGTATTCCTCTACTCACTCTCTCTCTCTCTCTCTCTCTCTCTCTCTCTCTCTCTGTTCTTAGATATGGTGGCAAACAAAATTGCAATTGATATGAAAACCCGTTAAAGAAAATTGCAATATAAGGAAATTCATCTCTTTTTATGACACATTGTCGTCGCTTAATTCATTGTTGTGAGCAAAAAAACACTAATTAAAATTTAAAAAAAAATTCTCACCATCATAAAGGGTGATGCTCCATATTAATCTAATTGCGACAAAAAAATCCTAATCTAGTCTAAAACTAATAGATAGGGTGAGAACGCATGACCGGCCAAAGTCTTTCCTCCAACTAAAGTAAGAACGCATTACCGGCCAATCCTCCCATCGTTTAATAATTTTCATTAAAAGAAATCCCATTATGATTAAGCAAAATTAAGCTAATTTTCAAAAATTTATCACCAACTTCTTATATCAAGTGATCGCAATGTACTATACAATACATAGTCTGTCCAATGAACGGACGCATTTAGGTAAAAGTAAAATCTTGACAACAAACATACCACTGCAACGAATACACAGAATTTATTTTATTCCCCCCAGCGAGATTACAGATGGAATTTATTTCTCTATAGCTCAGTACCAAGTACCAACCAAGAAAGCTAAAAAAACACAGCAACAGATGAATTTTCAAATAACCAAACAGCCCTATGAAATGTATTACTCAAACACACTAATATGTAAACCACTACTACTGTGACAGCGACACCCCTGCCTGCCCTTCATAAACATCTCTTTTAGACAATACCATTTAGACAAACGCTGCCACAGTGCTCCGCTCCGCCATTCAAAGGAATGCATCTCTAAGCCTGCAAAAAGCTAGCATACTTGGCACCTAGGAAAAGCCTTTGGATACATAGCAGCGCATTTTTGGTGACCTCGGCACTCTCATGATTCATCAGTTTCATCACACGTTCCTTGGCTTTGAGGTCCGTCACTATGCTTCTTCCAGCCGGATGCTGCTGGACAAACTGTGAGATATCAAAGCAAGCTACGGCCAATGCCCTAGGATCACTGGATGTGTCCAAGATAGTAATCAGGACTCTTAGAATCTGCAAGACAGGGTCATGCATTATTAGTACTATGGAAGCCACAAGCTTCTTCAAAAGATTACTCAAGAGTCAACAGCATTGGCATCTGCAATCACTTTCACCATACTATTTAATACTGCCTTGAGAACCAAGTAAACGGACCCAATTTACTACAACTTTTCCATGAGATGGAAGCCAACACTGTCTTGGAAAAACAGAGCTATCCAGGAAAACACAAACAAAACACAAGAACCACCTTGAGTAGCTACTAACAATTTTTACCTATAAACCTATGAATCATGACAGATACCCTATTGCCATTAATAACAACACAAAATGGGCGACACATCTTATGGGACACAAATAATTTCAGGGATTAGTTCAGCCCCACTGTATTAACTAAGCACAAAAGACCAATAAATTAAGTATACAACACCAACAATTAAGCAAATAATCTAATTTCTTCCACACAAAAAAAAAAAAAAAAAAAAAGGCAAATTAGGAGAGAAATCTTGGGCAAAAAACAAATTAATACCTGAAAGTCATTCTCTTCAAAGTTGGTAATATTCTCTCGCCAGAATATTGGATCCTTGTGCATGGGCGACCAGTCAAGATGGCCAAGGAGGACTTCTTGCTTATACTTGTCAAAAGAACTTAATTTCTTGATGTTATCCTTCAGACCCTCTTCCAGTTGATTTAATCCCTCCAGGAGATCCTACAACAAACTTCATTTCATTAGGGAAACTACACCAATGATTTATAGTTTAAAAGAACACATGTACAAGAACAACAATAGCTCCACGAGCTCGTTGGTTCCCTTCATTTACCTTGTTATACCAAGTTAGCCTAAATGCCTTCCTTCCAGTCCGACCACATAAAATACAAACTATCAAAAGAAGCATACAGTCTCTTGGTTTCTTACCTCATCACTCCATGCTTGTGCTTTCAAATTCTGAACGATTTGTGGCAGTCCAAGGTCCACCATTTGAGCGCCAAATGTCCCTTTTGAGAGCAAGTTCCTCAGGGTCAAAACAACAACTCTGACAACCTACCACGAATAACCAAACCCATATTACAAATAAAAGATGAATTTACATGTACTCCTCTGTTACAAGGACAAGTATAACATGGACAAGCATACACAAATTAATCTCGAAGGAAACAATATAGCATCCCAGAGTCAAGATCCTCACCTTCTCCTTTGTGGAACTCTTGACAACTTCTATGAGTCGTGGAAGAGTTCTAGAAGTAGCCAAGTACTCAATTGCAGGTTCATAATAAGATAAGAGCCAGATGCATAGACATGTTTCATAAAGAAGCTGTTTGAAACAAAATATATTGTCAATAAAAAAATCACAAAGTCGATAACTAATACAGAAGCTATCAACAGTACAATTAGAGTTACCTGAATAGATTGTTGGGTGGAAGCTGGAGAAATTAAGGGAACAAGCAACTTCACCCCATCTAATTGAACAAAGGAAGATCTAACCATAGGTTCCTTTAGTAAGGTTGCAAGGCAATTGATGGCAGTTGGGATACCACGACTAGGATGGGAAGGCTTCTTCAACTGCAAATTACATATACCATAAGAAGCATGCTTAGACAACCAATATCATCCAAGCTGATAACCGCTAAGTAATAGCTGCGATATCAACACAGTAACTGATTGAATTTGAGGAAATGTGGAATTTAAGTGCTCTATTTCCGAGGTACCGAAAACGAAAGAGTGACCCAGTTGCATTTAGTAGAATGTGTAACCCGAAGCTGAAAGCATACCTGTGCACAAAGCCATTCCACCAATCCTTTCAACACATCATCAATAGTAGCTATTTTTCTCTTTGAATTTGAGGCTTCTCCATTTGCAGCAGAGCCGTCTTGTGGTTTTGGCCTGGCACTATAATAAAAGGGAAACATTAATGAAAACAAACTGCACTTAGTTGATTCTTTGAATATTTGCATTTCACTTTAGATGTGTGTCATGTTTGAGTACCTCACTACTAAAGCAAGTATCTTACAGCTCTTCTCTTGTATGAACCAATTACCCTTCCAGAGCAATCTGAAAAGAAATGCAATGGTTTTTTTTTCTTTTTTCTTTTGTACTTAGATAAAGCTATTACTTAGAGTGTCACAGAATTGGTAAATATGTGCTGACCTCAAGAAAGGCTCATAGGTATCTTTATCAACAAGACTACTATCATGGAACAATTTTGCTCTTTTTGGGTTAGCTGGGACAAAAAGAAAAGGAAAAATTGGTAATTTTTTCTTACTTTTTTTTCTCTTGGCTTTGCGAATGGGCACGCAATCAGAAATCCAAAAGGTGTTCCAGTTTGTTACCTGTAAGCATTTCATCAATTAAAGCAAGGACATATTCTACCGTTTCTTCCTTGAAAATATCACGTAAAATGCCAACGAACACATGAACATAAGCAGGGCCATCCTGCCACATTTGAACAGCTTGTCAACATCATGGTGAGACACAAACCAGAAGAAAAGGATATATCAATCTTTTCAGCCAATCCAGAGGATATCTCCACTAAGATTAAGGAAACGCAAAGGATCGGATGAAGCCAGGCAGCATTGAGCAACATGGTGTGGGATGAACAAACAAATCAAAATAAGCAAAAATGAAATAGAGATGGAAGGAGCAGGAAGAGGAATTACATCATCGAGAAGCTGTGATCTGTAGCTCTCGGATCTTTTATCATAGCGCCTCAAGAGCTGAAGGCAGGTTCCAGTGATGAGCTTAGTGGTCATGTAAGTCTCCCATGGGATGTCCCTATTCAAGACCTTGACAAGGGAAAAATGGGAAATCAAACAGCTCCATCAAAAAAACAGACAGACAGTGACACAATACAGTACAATACAACACACATAATTCAATGACGAGATTTCGAATTGTAATTCCCAATTTCCAATTCTCATGGAAAGTATGGCAACAAGTGATTGAAGGAGGACGAACCTGTTCAGTCGTGAGCTCAGCATGGTCCATTGCTCTAACTACACAAAACCAAGTGCAGAATTTCAACAATTCGAGTACCTAGAGATGGAGAAAGAAACCGCCAGGTCGATCTATCAGACAGATTTACTCACAATTTCAGAGTCATTGATTACAACATGGTGGAACTAAAACAATTCGAGTACCTAGAGATGAATTCAAACAATGCCAAAGTATCAAATGTAAGTGCTAAATTGAAACGCCCAATCCCAATCCCAATTCTGGATCGGCGGGGGAGCTTACCTCTCTGTGTCTGTGTGGCCTCGTCTGGACTCGGGAAAGAAAGAGATGAATGGAGATGTGAGGAGATGACGCGACACGTAGTGAGTGCTTTGTGTTGCCCCAGTGGGTTGGGCCCAAGCCCAAAACAAAAAAATTAATGTCATCTCCAACTGAAGGGTCCAGAGGACCGAAAATTGTCTCCAACTGAAGACTAGGCCAGATGGCTCGTGGGCCTCACGAAATCTGAAAGGGCCAAAGGGCCAACCAACTTGCCCAATCCATCTAGCCAGCCAGTCCTGGGCATGGCTGGAATTTTCGTTATTCTTGTTGAATATAACCGAAAGGAATGGTAGGCAAAATTTGAAATGCAACGATTAGTTACCGTTGGATTCAATTTTTTTTTTTTTTATGAAATTTAAAAAGTTCATTTTTTCTATAAATACCTAAGTCATTCCCACACCATTTCTCACATAATTTTCACCATTCCATACTATCTCACTTCATACTGACGTCACTTAGCCGTTGGATTTGAATTTAAGTTGTATTTTTTAAATAATAAGTTATGTTTAGCCCTCGGTTGGAGACGTTTTTTGTGACAGGGCTAAAACGAGCCATATGGCCCTTTGTCCCTCGGTTGGAGATGGAGGCAAATATGGCCCTTTACTGTTCATTAAAATATTAATATCTTGGAGGGCCCTTGGTTAGAGATGGCCTAATATAATTACTATTTTAAAAAATGAGTCCATATATCGAGACAAAAACTTTTACTATATTTCAAGATTATCTACTAGTTTTTAAACATATAAAGGAGAAACAAAAATATTAAAACAACTAAAGCCCATCCAAAAATATGGAAACACTGTTTTAAAATAACAGGCATACCTCTAAGGCTTTAGGACTGTTAAGAGAGCCCAACCCTCGCACCCCCAACAAAATTAATATATGTCATAAGCTCAACCCATTTTTGACTATTTCTGCATAATCAATTTTGAAATTATATGTAGAATCAGTTTGTATTTTTTATTAGTAGAATCAATTCAACCCGTCATTGACTATTTTTGTAAAATCGGTTCAATCAATCCTCAACCATTTTTGTATAATCAGTTCAACCGTCATTGACCATTTTTGCAGAATCATTTCAACATGTCCTTAATCATTTTTGCAGAATCGGGTCAATTGGTCCTCAATCATTTTTTGCAAAATTAGTTCAACTCGTCATCAACCATTTTTACAGAATCAGCTTAACCCGCCTCAAACATTTTTGCAGAATTAGTTCAATTTGTCATTAACCATTTTTATAGAATTAGTTCAATTCATCTTCGACCATTTTTGTAGAATCAATTCAACCCATTTTTGACCATTTTTGTATAAACAGTTCAATCTGTCTTCGACCATTTTTGTAGAAACAGTTCAATCTGTCTTCAACCATTTTTACAGAATTCGTTCAACCATGCTGACGTCTGCTACTTCAAGGTCAAAGACTTGGCTAGTTTGGTGTTTGCCTCTTTCTCTTCGACCATTTTTACAGAATCAATTCAACCACACTGACATCTACTACTTCAAGGTCAAAGACTCGACCAGTTTGGTATTTGCCCTTTTTGTTGGTACTCATTCAAGGGCTTCTTGATTGCTCATCCATATGCGCCTTTTCTTTTTGCTTTCTAGTTTTTTGTTTGTGCTTTGTTTGGCTACCAAAAAAGTGGGGAAGAAAGTAAAGTACAAAAGTTTAGGAATTTGTACTTATAACATGACCCAGGTGTCGAATCAATGATAAAATAGAGAAATCAGAATAATATTGAATTGGACCTAAAAGGCTTCTTGCCGTGTTTGATTTGAATATCATATACTATAAAGCAACAAGAGCATTCTTTGATCCAATTTTAAGTGTGACATCCCACATCGCCCAGGGGAGTGATCCTTATATGTATATTCTCATCTCTACCTAGCACGAGGCCTTTTGGGAACTCACTGGCTTCAGGTTCCGTAGGAACTCTGAAGTTAAGCGAGAATGGGGCTATAACACTCCCATGATGGGTGACCCACTGGGAAGTTGCTCGTGAGTTCCCAGAAACAAAACCGTGAGGGCGTAGTCGGGGCCTAAAGCGGACAATATCGTGCTACGGTGGTGGAGCGGCCCGAAAAGTGGTCCCGGCCGGGCCGGGATGTGACATTAAGGCACATTAACTTGAAAGGTGGAAAAAAGGGAATTAATACCCGTTTAAAGAATAATTAAAACTAGATGAAAACTTTAATTGTTCAACTGGAGATGAAAATGGGATGGTAAGTTGGGTAGAGGTTGCAGATTCACAAGTTTATTCATTCATTAAGAAACCATTTACTAGTTTGGTGCATCCGCCCTACATTCAAATGGTGCCCTACCGAATCATTATTATCATTATCAAGATATGAAATAACTAATAAACCTTGTTGGAAGTCCAAACTGAAAAAGAATGACAATTATAATAATAAACCTTGTTGTATATGCAGTTGCCTTAGAATCCTAAAACTTATAAATCCAAACATTTTCGAAAAAATTGGATAAAAGTTGGACTTGGACTGCATATTTTGATAATGAAAATTTCCGATTAGATTGATTTTTTTTTCAACTCTAATCCCACTGTTAGATTAGTACAAATAGAAATTAGCTCAATGAATAATTAAATTGAACCAATATTTCTTGAAGAGAGAAAAAGAGAGAAGGGAGCAACATTTGTAGAAATAAAAGTGTGAAAAAGACTTTTTCACTATAAAGAGTAATTTGTAACTTACACTCCAGAGAGAAAAAAAAAGGCAATGATAGTTATTTTTCATATGTATTAATTTTTGTCTTTACTTGAAATGTTTAAAAAATATTGTCTTAATATATAATTAAGTATTAAAAGTATCCTCATATAATTTTTTTTCTATAAAAAAAAGTCAAAAATAAAAATGGGTGATTTTGTATAAAAATCAATAAAATTTACAATATTAAAAATATATCAACAATATTTATCTAAACAACCTTTTAATAGAATCATGTTTGTCAACAAAAATAGGGTGAAAATACTATTTAGTCTTCTATCACATTAAAAATGATGAGCAATAATGTAGTATCACAATATTAATCTAAACAACCTTTTAATAGAACCATGTTTGTCAACAAAAATACGATGAAAAGACTATTTAGTCTTCTATCACATAAAAAATTATGAGCAAAGTATCACGTATCTAAATTTTACTATTTTTATTATTTAAAAAAAAAAACAAAAACAAAAACCTTCCACTCTCTCTCTCTCTCTCTCTCTCTCTCTCTCTCTCTCTCTCTCTCTCTCTCACACACACACACACACACACACACACACATATTTTAAAAGGGGTTCTTTAGATTTAAGCCCTTGAAACTCTTAAACTCTAGACAAAAACCCACATATATTATAACTTCTAAATAAAATCCAAATTTTAAATATGATGTCATGTGGGATAAAAGATCCATGAATTTGTGTTTATTTACAAAATTATGCCACCAAATATCTTATACGTTTCTTTTAGACATTTAATTTGTTTAATATATATTTTTATTTTGTGTGAACTCCTCCAATCCAAAACCTAATTAGATCAAATATATGCGTACGTATATTCTACATTTATGTATACTAATACCATAAAAAGAAGTAGGTAAATTAATTTTGTTACAAAAAGTTTAAAAAGTAGACACATTAATTTTCATGTAATTATGTAGTAGGTAAATTATTTTCATAAAATTAAACATATTGTTTGACACACCTCGACCCGAAAGTGGGGCATGCTGGCCGTCACATGAGCGTAATGTAACCATGTGCACAGTGTAGAAGCATGATTTATAATAAGAATACGAACAAATTAAAACTAAGCCACTAGCAACCTAAATAAGATAGTGTACTAGAGTGCGAAGTTTAAGAGTTATACAATCCAGAGCCTACTAAGTCAATGCAGTCAAGCATGAATTAATGAATTCGAATAACACCAAAGGGTGTCCTACATAATAAGAAGTCTGTCAAAACTGCCGAACGATCCTTGTTAGCCACCAACGATACTCTAGCTACCTAGTACCTGGAGGGGCGAAAAATAAAGTTGAGTGGATCAGCAAAACAAATCTTTTCAAAACCTTTCTTTTCTCAAAAGTATAACCCCTCTCCGTAAAACCTGTATAATTTCCCTGAATCAAAGTATATATATACTCATATATATGCAAATCTCGAAATCATGCTGGAAAGTATGAATGTATGCCGTGCCGAAGTATCATAACTAATATCTCAATCATAACTCTGTGGATATGATCAAATGTCAGGTAATCATCTCGGCCATCGGCCGTATATATATCTCATAATCAAGCTCAATAATAAACTCAGCCCTTGGCTGCACATATAGCTCATAATCAACTCATCACATCATGTATATCAATCCTGCACACACATCAATACCACTTCTAGTGGTCTACACATCATCATTGAATATAAAGTAAATATGCTCTAGTGCTACAATCACGTGAAGACTGTGCAAATGATTCGCGGGTCACCTACGAATCGAACCCACTTATAGTGGTCTATACGACAGGACTGTGCACCTAACTTGGATCCAAGGCGAACATGTGGTGCGGAAGGTGAACAACGCGTGAAAGACTGTGCCCTAACTCTAGGCGGGAGCACTACTATCAAGGTGCAGTTGTATAAGCTCTAATCACATCACATCATTCATTCTCATTCTCGTTATAACTATCATATAAACTTATCTAACACTTACCTGTGCGTCCGCAGCACCAATATACATATATGAAGTCATTAATGCATCATTTGAAATAAACGAATACTTGCATGGCATATCAAAACGTATAATCATTTAAGTTCATTTTCTGGGAAAATAGTAGTATATAGGTATATACGGAAAAATAATTGCCCACTCACTGATAAGTAGCCGGGTCGTAGCCCCCACGTCTAGCCAGGCTACGCTCGTCCTCGGGATACATCTCATATATATGAGAATTTATTGAAAATATGTTATTTAAGCACATATACGAAACTACGAAAATAACTTCTCATACATAGCTCAATTTTAGTATTCGAATATACCAACGTGACCTACTCAATGTCACGAACATCGATATATTTTTAAAATAATTTTCCTAGGGCCCACGCGCCCTCACGCGCTGGGGAGGCCACGGTGCCACTCGCCCCCCACGCGCATCATCTTCTTCGCTCAAACGCCGACGCTGGAAAACTGGGCAACCCTGCAATCGATGTTTTCTCACTCATTGCTACACCGTTTTCCATGAAATTTTCACCAAAACTTCACAAATTTCGAGAGGAAGAAGGCTATACCTTTTAAAACTTCTAAATCCTTCGAAACCTCGTCGGGACAAGTTCACCAAAACCGGCCAACTTCAAACTGAGGTTTCCCGACGTCCAAACTTGTCAAACAAACCTCTCCGAGCTTTGTGGGAACCTTCTTAAGCTCACTGTGAGCTTGGATTGTCCTAAAACACAACCAATAAAAAGTTTGTGAACAGTGCTCAACTCGGAGCTTGAGATTTCGACGTGAAATCGAAAGGTTCCGTACCTGAAATCGATGCCAATGAGTTCGTATGGTCTCCAGGAGCACGATGGTGCCCTTAGTTTCTTCGATCTACTAAGTTTATTGTGGTATATGTGTGTGTCCGTACGTGAGAGAAGAGAGAGAGTGAGATGAGTTTGAGAGGGAGAAAGAAACTGTCTGAGATTAGAGAGAGAGACACGGGATGAAGAAAGGAAGAGTGTTGTGTGGTCTAAATCCTATCCACCAATCCAAACAAATATCTTCTTAGTTTCTCATTGGACCCAAAAGCTTAGGAAATTATGTAATTGGCCAAATTTTTAAACTCATGCATAAACATACACCCGTCACTCAAGGGTATATAAGTCAATTCACATTATCGAGAATTAGAAATTCGGGACGGGCTGTCACATTGTTTTCAAAAAAATTATTTTTCATAGTAGGTAAATTTTTTCATGTAATTATACAGTACGTAAATTATTTTCATGAAATTAAACAATAGATATTGTTTTCAAAAAATTAATTTTCATAGTAGGTAAACAGTCTATTTTCATGTAATTATACTGTAGGTATAAAATTAAACAATAGATATTGTTTTCATGAAATTAATTTTCATAGTAGGTAAATTATTTTCATAAAATTAAACAATAGACATTGTTGAAAATAAACACTAAATTAGGTATATTCAAATTGAAATTTATTGTAATTCCTTCATCTAGAACCATATTTCATGGCCATTCACCAACTTCCTTGACCTTCCGGCACTGGACAGACGTCAGCCCCCATACATGGCCTTACGACTTTGCAGAGACCTGTGTTTTTGGTAAACAGTCGCTCGGCCCTGGTCACTGCAACTCCCTTTGTGAGGGGGCACCCTTCTCCAGAAGTTACGGGGCTATTTTGCTGAGTTCCTTAGAGAAAGTTGTCTCGCGCCCCTAGGTATTATCTACCAACCCACCTGTGTCTGCACATGATCAATTAAAAAAATTACTAGAACTTTTCATACTGGCTTAGATGGGGTATATTAGGGATCCAAAAAATATAAAAAAAGACACATAAACTTAATTTGGTAAGTTGCTTAGTTGGATCATAATCATTAGATTTTATTCAAATAAATATTATATGATGGGCTAGAGGCTAAAAAAATGAGTTTGGAAGGAGAAAGTTAAATTTTCAGTTTTAAAAATAAAAATAAAAAGTATTCATACACACAAAGTGTGTAAGCAAATGCTAGTTATAATTAATTCAAGCCATGTGTAATTTGTTGGTTCCATAAATCAAGCACTCAACCTAACAAATCAAATTCTCAAACCCACATATCAAGATCCATAGTTGAAAGAAGAAAAAAATCTTGCAAGCTGGTCAGACAAATGAGAGGTATATCAAGAAAGAAAATAAATCTACTTTCAAAACATTTATTACATAATCTTAAAGGATAATGAAGTTCACTCGGCCAATAAATAAGATAAAGGCAACTAGCATTCCCTATAGTGAATATGGGTTTTTGGCTAAATTAGATTAGTGGCTCCATGGTAATAAGTTAATCAGAAGATAGTTCTGGTGGTAAAAAAATTTGAATTTAAACTCTTATAAAGTCTGTTAGGTTTAAGCTTAAAATTAACATATTCGTCAACTCTCTGTTAACATCCCCACCCGTCTTTTTTCTAGGTAACCCCAAGTGGTTCATAAAACTCCAAAACCCTTTGTCAAATTGGGAGGCAGATTCTCTCTCCCCCATAAACTATCTCTCATTCCCTCCCCTCTAACTTGAACGGTTACGGTTAAGTCATGTCAACATCTTGTATTGATTTTTTTTATAGAGATAATATAACAAAAAACAATATGTGAAAAGGAAAGGGATCATCTCCAGATTCTTTCCACCTAATATTCCTTATCAAACAATTCTGGCCCTTGGACTGCAAACAGGGGCCCACCCTAAAAGTTATACTAACTTTAGTCGTTTGATCAAATTTTAAAGGCTCAGATTGTTTGATGATGAGGATTAGGTTGAAAGAATCTGGAGATGATATCTTTCCATGTGAGAGAAAAAAAGAGTAGGTAATAGGAATAAGAGGGAAGATAATCCTACTTCTTCAAATTGTTGTCGAATGCTAATAGGCTAACAGCCACTGGCTCCGACAACTAGCGGCATGAAGCCACTAAACATCAGAGGTGAATACTTTTATGGCGTGTTTACTAAGGGGTAATGAAACGAGCGGAAACAGAATTGCACAGAGTTCGAGCAATTCCCTTGTTTACCAGCACGAGAGGAATGAAAATCTGGGTGAGACCCAACTCAATTCGAGAATCACGTTCTAGAATTTCCCGGAGTCGGATTCTCTAACATTCGATGGTATTTGGATTCCTTAAATTGAGGTCATTCATTAATCAAACTTTTGTTCCAAAATTGCCCTTAATTCGTCTTCTCTCGAAATCCACCAATTTAGGAGGCTATGGAAGGGATTTGTGAATATGGAAAGTTGTTAGAGCTGGGGAAGAAGATGATATGGAGGAAAGGGGGAGGCGTGGAGGACCTGTGAAAACGGAGCTGATGGGAATGGCTGGGAAAGAAAAAGGGGAAGGCGTGGTAGGCTGTGAATAAATGGGAAAACTTAAGAGGGCTGTGCAGGTTGGGGAAAGAAACAATTGGAGACCCACCTCCCGCTGAACAAGTCACACCCTTCGTCGGTCTTGTCGACGGAAAACAGCAACTTCTCTATCTTCTTCCCTAGCCCCAAAACAAAAGACCCAATTTAGTAAATTCCAAAGTTTCAATTGTTTGCATAGGAACAATGGTTATTTCGGTGGGTTGACTCACCTGTTTTGATGATGATTAGGTCAGAGCTGGAGGTGAGTTGAAGCTGCTGACCAAAAATGCAAGTGAGGTCCTTGCCGTAGAGGACGAAGAGGATGAAGACAAGGAGGGTGAAAAGGTAGGGAGATAGTTGAGCCTTGCGGAAGATGACCAGAATAATTTATTTTAACAAGGGCAATTTAGTAATCAAGCTAGTTTTAATTCCGATTTAGGTAAGTTAGTAAACAAGTTATATGAAACCAATATCATTCTTACTCCGATCCATCTAGTTTAGTAAACAATTTTAATAAGAATTTAATTTTGATACCCCCTCAATCCAATTCCTCTTAAATCCAATTCCTCTTCAATTCAATTCCCTTCAATTTGATTATGGATTAGTAAACGAGCCTTTAATTTTTTTCAATTTTTCGAACAAGAGATCATTTAATGGACGAGATATCTTTTCTCTCCGATTTTTCCACTCTGGCGTGTGAAATTAGATTCGGTTGCTGAAGCAGAAATGCTTCAACTCCCACAGATTACAAGGCTCTTTGAACTCGATTCTTCAGATTTAGCTCTCTGTTTTCAGTTGCAGAAAAATGGTGTTTGAAAATTTGTTTTGATTTCGAATCACTCATCACCAACATTCAAACCAATCTCACTATTACCCAACTTCCGTCGACCAATCCCGATTCTCCGTTTTCAATCAGATTGCGAAATTATTTTAAAAAAATTCAACTATGATCTTGAGTTTTGTCATCTCTTCTATAAACTCCAAGTGTTGGGTTTTATGTTTAAATCCAAATTCCTACAAAATTAACAAACAATTCAATTAAAGTTATCTATTTTTTGTCTAATTACATCATAAATTACCAAATAGAATGATATATATATATATATATATATATATATATATATATATATCGTTGATGCACAAAACTGGGTGAGTAAACTGGGTGAGTCTTGGAACAACGTAAGTCCGACCGTGAATCTACAAAAAGGCCTAAGAATGTAAAGAACACCAAGATGTATCGTGGTTCACCTCTTTGTTGGAGGCTACGCCCACACTGTTGTCGGTTTGGTTTCACTATGTAAATGTTGAATATACATATGTTTGTACTTTCTATTGTGTTTATGGGCAAGCCAAAGAGAGAGGCTTTGGATTGCCTCTGGCTGTTTGCCTTCTCTCGCACTTGGCTTCTGATTGCCCTATCTCTTTGCCTCTTATTGGCCTCTCCCCAAATGAAAGGATGAGGAGTCCTTTTATAGAATAAGGGCTCCTCATTTATTACATATTTGTCCTTAAGTCCCCCGAGTATTTATACGAAGCCCAAATACGTGGTACCAACAGTAGTCCCCCAAGTCTTCAGTCAAGAGAGTCTTTTAGCTGGAGACTTTAAATTCAGTCCATGTGCGGGCCAAAGTGACTAAATGTCGTCTAGAATTGGTACTCGACATGAGATGGTGCTCAACGTGAAGCGATGCTCAACTAGAAGTAGCCCACGTTGCGAGGCTGCTCGGCTAGAGGCGATGCTCGCGGCGAAGCGGTTGCTCAGCTGGCGGTGGCGCTCTCTAATGAAGGTGAGGGAGTCCATTTTATAGAATAAGGGATTGCTCCTCAACACATAAATAATGGGCTAAGAGCCTCTCTTTAATGAAGGTGAGGGAGTCCCTTTTATAGAATAAGGGCTCATCCATACATAAATAATGGGCTAAGTGCCCCAAACGAATAGTAGGTGTCGTTGCGAGGCTGTTTGGCTAGAGGCGATGCTCGTTGCGAGGCGGCTCGGCTTGTGGCGTTGAAGGTGAGGGAGTCCCTTATATAGAATAAGGGCTCGCTCCTTAATACATGAATAATGGGCTGAGAGCCTCTCTAATGAAGGTGAGGGAGTCCCTTTTATAGAATAAGGGTTCTCTCCTCAATACATGAATGATGGGCTGAGAGCCTCTCTTTAATGAAGGGGAGGGAGTCTCTTTTATAGAATAAGTGTTCTCTCCTCAATACATGAATGATGGGCTAAGTGCCTCAAATACTTTCATGAAGCCTAAATACTGAGGCCCAATATATGGTACGAATAGTAATCCCCCAAGTCTTCAGTCAAGAGAGTCTTTTGGCTAGAGACTTCTAATTCAATCCATGTATGGGCCGAAGTGGCGGTTGCTCGGCTGGATGCGGTCTTCGTATACCACGTACTGAAACCGTTGTTGATAATAATGTATACTGAAATTGTTGTTGATAATAATGTATATTGAAATCGTTGTTGATAATAATGTAAACATGGGGAACAAACATATAATTTGGGTTCATTTTAGTATTCAACAAATTTCTTACAATTTATTAAAAAAAATGCAAAATGAAACTTATCTATTTTATGTTTAAGTGAGTTACAGACTAGGCAGGTGTCTAGGCGTGTCTGGGCGGGTGCCTAGATGGTCTAGGCGCCATTTCTAAATTTTCAAACGCCTAAGCATTAATTGAGACGGTGGTCAATCGCCTAGCACCTAGGTGGGGCCTAAGCGGCGCTAGGCAGAGATTTTTTGAACAGTAAATCCGAATATTTAACCATGAAGGCTATCTTTTGATTATCCTATTATTACAGGAACTATTAATCCAATTTAGCCTAATCTTTTTATTTATTTATTGAAATATTAATGTTTTATTAAAACCACAATAAAGCTTGGCAACAAAAGAAAGAAAGCACCATTTATGTATATCTCTATTAAGGGACTTGGGTGGTTCCAAGACCATCTAGAAGCTTAGATAATTGGTTGTGAGGACTTCCAAAGACCACTCAAGTTTGGGCAGTGGTGGAGGGGAAGAGCAGCGGCTGCACAAATATTCTAGCTTTGTGCTAAACCAGAAGAAGAGAAGAAGAAGACTATTTACTTTTTAAACGGGACCAACTAGAAGCTCAGATAATTGGTTCTGAGTACTTCCAAGGACCACCCAAGTCTGAGCAGTGATGAAGGGGAAGAGAAGCGGCTGCACAAATATTCTAGTTTTTTGCCAAACCAGAAGAAGAGAAGAAGAAGACTATTTACTTTTGGGTATTGATGTATTGTTTCAGAACACCATCCTATATCATGTGGGAGGCTGAAGAGCCTCACCATTTTTTATTAAAACAAAAACAAAAACAAAACAAAAAAGAATTCAACTTTCAAACAGTTCCACTCCACCCAAATTAACTCCCTAGTCCATAATCCACGTTCCCTAATATTCCCACCAACCGAAGGCCACCATCTCTTCTTCAGCCTTCACATACCCATACATTTTAAGATTAACTTGATATTTATATTCATTCAATGCACTTAATAAGTGACTTTTTCTCAATTGTAAGGGATTAGTGATCTTGCTAAAAAAAAGGTTGCATCAAGTTGTTGTTTATATTAAGATTAAAAATAAAAAGTTGTAGTTGATCGTTTAATGTTTCAATGTTATTTTTATCTAATTTTTTTAATTTTATATTTGGACTACCTGATGTTAAAATCTTGAATCTGTGTATACTTGAACATTTGTTTGACTTGGGAATTTGGATCAATGATGTATGCAATGTCGTTTCCGCCATACGTTGGTCAGCAAAAGCTAGCTAGCGTATGTTGGACTCTGCCTTTGGGAGTGGACTAATGGAAAGTGGGACGTCGCCAAAATGCAGAAATCGTTCAAAATCGCCAAAATGCAGAAACCGTTGATTTTCATGTACACAGTTCAACCTGTCGCGAACGTTTTACACACGAGGCCGGATTAAATGGGTTGCGAACCGTGGAGGGGGTGGAGTCAAATTCAACTTATATGGAGCATAAAGAAGTAAACAACAAAAAGGTCATTTCTCCTAGCATTACCCCTTCGCCTTGCTCAAGAGTGGACCTTTTCTCCTTGCTCAAGGATGCACTCTTGGATTTTATTATTTGTTTAATATTTTGCAAGTAAATACTTACATTAAATTTAAGGAGTGAATGCAAAAACTTTGCTCTATGTGAAACCTTCTAACATCTCTAAGAAAAATAATAACTATCCTAACATCTCGTCAACATACTTTTAATTTGGATTAACAGAACTGTGTCGTCAACGACCAACATGTTCAGTTTGGATAAACACCAACGGAGCCTTAAAATCAGTCGACCGAGAGGTACCTTTAGTTTAGATTAACACTATTATTTCAAATTTAGTTGGTTATCTATCCAAGTTTCACCAAGGAATTTTTTATTCTTTCACCAAACCAGGTCAAGTAGTTTATAAAACTCAGTTCTTTAATGAAACGGTGCGGCATGGTGAGCTCATTTAGTTTCTTTATTATTTTTTAATTTTATTGACGTGGTCTTCTTTTAGAAACGCACTACCAGCTCACCATTTTAATTATCTTCCCTCTCTCTCATTTGTTTAGACTACAGAAATACAGAAGGTTGATGTTTGTTATTATTCTTTTTCAATTCTTGTTATTACTTCTGGTATTTAAAATTATAATACAAAAGATTGATGTTTGTTATTGTTCTTTCTCTATTCTTGTTATTATTTCTAGTATTTAAAGTTACTTTATATTTTGTTTTTAATTCTTGAGAAATGATGACTTTGAGAACTTGATTTAGATATACAAAATTTTTGTGAGGAAAATGATATTAGTGTTCTATGTGAGAGATGTTTTTGTTTTTATTGAGAGAGATGTTTACATTGCAATAGATGTACAACAATTGTGTGATAGTTTGATTTTTATATTAAGATGCTTTTATTGATAATGAGTTTATTATATGACGTTTTCAAGACATGAAGCATCATCTACAACAATTGCAAGTCGTTTGTATTGATAAATTATTAACGACATTAATATTGTTTATTATCTAAAAGAATTACATTTTTTTGGAACCTATTATGCTTTAAAATTTCGTCCCTCCCCTCAAAAATTTCTGGCTTCACTACTGTTGGCACGACCGTATTCACAAGAAGGACAGAGTTAGCTCAGTAGTTGCTCGACCTGCACGCCACGTGGGCTTAATAATTTTCGAAGTCAACAGTAGCTAAAATAGTTTTTTGAATACTCTTAACTTGCTAATTAATTTAACAAAAATTTAGAGTTTCTATTGGAAGCACTCTTACACTTTTTTTCAACTGGGCGCAACTGGCCACATTAGGCATGTTGTAGCTTTGCAAGTGGTTGTAGGGGGGTGGGGGTCGGGGAGCTAAAGGAGAGGCAATATTAGCATGACCAATCAAGGGTGGCTTAGGGAAATGATGCAAAAATGTTATGGAGACATGCTTGCTTGTTCTCTTCTCTTCATTGGAATTGTAGAATAAATAAGGAGACATGCTTGCTTGTTGTCTTCTCTTTGAATTGGATTCCTTGATCTGCAAACAAAGCAGGCTAATGCGGCTGCACCGTTAGTGATATAGAGGGGCTGTGCTCTTTGAGATGGGACTATGTGCCCCATCCCTTTCTTATCGGTGTTTTGTCTAGGGATGGAATCCCTTGTTCCCCTTCTTGGTTGTAGGGGCTATTTCCAAGCTGGGGTGGAAATAGTCCCGAATGAGATAGATTTTTTGGTAACCATTTTGGTTAGATAGCTAGTTTTTACTTACAGAAACATTTATGTTCCTGCTCTATGTAAGAGCTGTGCTTATCTTCTTCTTGTCTAAGAAGTCTTTTTGTATTTTCTTCCCCATGCTGCTTTGTTAATGGGATTCCCCATACTGCTTTGTTAACGGAATTCCCCATGCTGCTTGGTTTATGGTATTCCCCGTACTGCTTTGTTAAAGGAATTCTTCATGCTGCTCTATGTAAGATATGTGCTTATCTTCACTTGAAAATTCGAGACGATATGTTATATGTTATTATACAAGTAAAAAAATTTGTTTTTTAAAGTGTCCCATGGTACATGTGCATATTTGTCGAACGCATTAAAAAAATCTCTGACCTTCTCCGACTTGTATGTGGTTGCATAATTGTATTGCATGGTCCGTTGGATCCTACATACAACTTAAACATTATATTACTAGGAACATACGTAAATGTTATGCATGCATGATGTCAGTCAGTCAGAGTCAGAGAAATAATTAGACGTGTAAAAGTCTATCCAATTCAATTCGATCGGTCGAAAGCCGCCCATCCAGATGAATTAATAATTTGGTTTCCAAGTTTCCATTAGTCGTTGTTTTTATAAAGCATTAATAGTTGATCAATTACGTACTTATCATAGTTACTGCATATTAATGAGCCCTGGTTGTTTGAATTTTGAAAAGGAAGAGAAGAATAAATATTTTAACAATTTGGCAAGGGGAGCTCTTAGCAATCCGTCAAACCTTCTGTTTGTATTTTCACATTGGAGAGAGACATTGTTCTCCCTCTTTCAAGGGTTTTGCACGGTAGTTTTTCCTTCGTAGGAAAAATCTATTTAACTTCTCTCACACGCCACAATTCCCAGTTCTAGTTGCATTACCAATTAATACAACTTTACAATAATAGTTCAACACTGTTCCCATGGATGACGGACAGACAGAGAGCGTTGAAATCGCAACTTGGCGTAGGGGAGGGATTGCGTAGCCTCCATATGGAGTATTAATATTTTATTCCCAGTTATTTCATGACCGGGACTAATTAAATTAAACTCAGAATCCTATATATACATGCACATGTCGATTCCCGTTTGATCCATATATTCGATCAGAAATACAATGTCATCAATATCAGAGAGGAGCTGCACATCACAAGTCATAACATGCAAAGGTATGCCTATTGCCTAATGAATGAATTACGGCCTGCACACAGTAGGTATTGCATATATAACATGCATACAAATATATATAATTAAGTTCATTAATACATATAATAATTAATTAAATGTGATGTGGTGGCGCATGCATGCAGCGGTGGTATGCTGGGGAGTAGGAGAAGCATGGAAGGTGGAAGAGATAGAGGTAGAGCCTCCAAAGAGGTCTGAAGTTCGGGTGAAGATGCTCTATGCCAGTCTCTGTCACACTGATATCTTGATGTCCAAAGGACACCCAATTGTAATTACTAATTACTACATCAACTCAATATTCATCCCTTAATTTATAACAGTAATAATCATTATATCGTTTACTTAATTAATTTGATCTTGTAGTTAGGGTTTATTTTCTTTCTTAATTTAAGATGGTCATGTGAAAATATTTTTGACAATTAATTAAGAGGGCCGGCGGGTGTGCTTTTTTTTTCAGCCTCTCTTCCCTCGAGTTCTTGGTCACGAAGGCGTTGGGTACGTACATAGTAGTATTGTTCATTATTCATTTATATATATATATATATATATATATATATATATATATATATATAGGGACACATTTTTTACACATATTTTGGTACACATTTTTGTAGAGCCCACTTCGTAGTGTACTTCAATAATCCAACTGTTTCTCTTTTATGTCTTACCTCAAAGTTAATGTCTACCAAAAATTTCTCAAATTTAAAGCTATATTTATTTGTAGAACCATATTAGTCAATTTTCTTGACAACAAATGAAATATCTTAATAATTTTAGATTTGTCTAATTTTTTTGCAATGATAATCCATGAATAATGTACTAAAATTTAGACTGTTCAGAGAGTTGCAATACATCATAAAATCAGCCCTACAAACTAGGTATCAGAATGTGTGTCAAAAGCGTGGATCTTAACCCTGTGTATGCTAACTAATTTTGTTGCGTGCATATTTGCGCGCGCATGCAGTGTGGTGGAGAGCATCGGGGAGGATGTAAGAAACATAAACGAAGGAGACGTTGTGATTCCAACGTTTGTCTCAGAGTGCGAAGAATGCGAGAATTGCGTGTCGGGAAAGACAAACATGTGCCTGAAAAATCCTTTAGCCTTTAGCGGTCTAATGCCAGATGGCACTTCGAGAATGTCCGTTGCCGGACAAAAGCTCTACCAACTCTTTTCTTGCTCCACATTGTCCGAGTACATGGTGGTTAATGTTAACTACCTCCTCAAGCTTCCTGGTGTTAGTACGACGACTCCTAGTCTCCCGCACGCTAGCTTCCTCTCGTGCGGATTTTCTACTGGATTTGGGGCTCCTTGGAAGGAAGCAAAGCTTGAAAAGGGATCAACCGTCGCCGTCGTTGGTCTTGGTGCTGTTGGATTAGGGGTAAGTACCAGTACTATGTAATGACATTTACTAGTTGTATTCATCTGAGTAATTAGCTGTAAAAAACAACTAATTAATTAAATGGCCGGCCGACAGGCCGTTGAGGGGGCTAGAGCGCAAGGTGCGGCTAGGATCATTGGCATCGACAAAAATGAGAGGAAAAGAGGAAAAGGAGAAGCATTCGGAATGACTGATTTTATAAACCCCGATGACGACGGTGATCGTAAATCGGTTTCTGAGCTGATCAAACACTCAACAGCTGGAATGGGTGTTGATTATTGCTTCGAGTGCACTGGCTTTGCCCCCTTCATTAATGAAGCGCTTGAAGCCACAAAATTGGTACATACTTTTTATCTTTTCATTTTGTTTTTCCATACGAGGAGTACAAAATCTGTTCATTTAATTTCATCTTTTTTATCTGTTGCTCGTGTGCATGCATGGTTGTGCTTGTATCAGGGAACAGGAACGGCAATAGTGATTGGAACCTCGACTGCAACAAGCGTTCAAATTAATTCCCTTTCCCTATTGTGTGGGCGAACCTTGAAAGGCTCCATATTTGGAGGGCTCAAACCGAAGACCGACTTTCCCGTTATAATCGACAAATGGATGAACAAGGTGAAGTACTAGCTCCTAACCCAAAGCCCTTGCTAGATATGAAGATTGTTTCATTTGTTTTTAAAATTGATTTTCCCCACAGGATATGCAGCTTGGCGAACTTTTGACTCATGAAGTTCCTCTGCTAGACGTAAACCAAGCACTCGAGCTTTTAAGGCATCCTGATTGCGTCAAGGTTCTTATCAAGATTTGATGGCCTTGCTTGCCTGTATGCATCTTGTTACGAATGAATGAGTTCATTCGAGCCCATATGTATTGTCGACACAAGAAATAAATGAACATTGATATGTCTTCGGATCTCTAGCATCCGAATAAGTAGTGAAATATATAAGCATCATCTAATGTTCGCCCGTATCACAATATTCGCATAGTCACACGGATAGATAAGCACAACCAGCAACCAGAAACTCCGGAAAGTAAGCCCCAACTCAACCTACCTTAGAGGAATCAAGTCACAGCCCTAAGGTTCCTAAATAACTGCAGCTCTCCAATCTAGCAAAAAATAACAGAGAAGGATAAATCCTAATCCTACGTTGCAACTAAAGAATACATAAAGAAGATCACACACGGCCAGCTGAAAGAAAACTAGTGAGATGCTATTCGACACTGAGAAGCACAACTACCAACACTACCAAGGCGATCGAGCTGCCTTTCTTTGGACCTGTTTTCTAATCTTGACCAAAGCCTTGCACAGGACTATTTCAATTGAAGCCAAATAGCATATCAGCTGCGTCTCCAGCACTTGAAAAGATCAATCATGTTCATGTGAAACAAAATATACTAAATTGTTACTTGGTTCAGCTCAATCAGAAGACAACTGAACTAGGAATTTATCCATTACGTACAAACTCCAAAAGGCTATAAATCCATTTATTAATCCTCCAACTTGTAATCACAATTATGATTGAAATGGCAGCTTTTGCAAAGTCTGACTACTATCTATAACAAAAGTACTGAAATAAACATCCTCCAAAACAGTTATGGCAAGATCACATAGTTACACTTCCAGTTTTAAACCCCATTAATTAGCACCATTGGTACCTCAAGAGACTGAAACAAATCTCACATGGTAGCTTCTACTTCAGGATCATTTGTTATTGGCACCGTGGGCGCATCATTGTTCCCACCTCTCAAACGAGAAGACACATTGTCAATGGCTGAATTGAGCTGGCTTATTTTTGCATTCAATGTCTGCCTAGTCTTCTGCTTTCCAGAAAAATGAAAATGAGTTAATATTTTTTTGAGCCAAAAAAAAGGGATTTTTTTTTTTTTACATGTGGGAAAGGGCAGATGTCATAGGGATCCCAAGTCTCTGCATTTAGAGAAATCTAAACCATTTGATTCATATAACGGAATCCACTATTCCACATCAGAATAATTGTATTACATTTAAACTCATGTTTTGTACCGTATCACTTACTACCACTCCCCCTCTTTAATGAGTTCTATTTTGTTTCTACCCTCCATTTCCTTGTTAATTGTTCATCTTTTCCCAGCAAGAAAAAAAAATTCCTACTCTCTCCAGTCTCACTAGTCGAAAACCAAACAGTAAAAACTCATAATCCTTCTGTTTCCATTTTAATTTTTCATATGTTTGTCCATCTCTTCAATTTTTAGCCTTATCAATCTTTCATACATTTGAAAAGCTTTTAAAGACGTATCTAACAATGATTGACTGGTTTTCTTCTATAATTTATTTGATCGCAAAAAAGGTGTCGGCCTTGCCCAGCCATTATTTCCTAAATCTGTTGACTTGCTTAGTTGGGAAATTTGAAGAGATTTAAATCTCAATTGCATTGGGATTCAAGAGATCTTCATGAACAAAATAATTATTATATAAAACAAAGAATAAGTGGATTTTGGCTTTGCTTGGATCAGGAGCAGTGAGTTGGGAGATGAAGAAATTTATATTGTGAGGCAGTGGGGATTCTGGGTAAAATTAGAAGTTAAAACAAAAATAACTTAAAAAGAAAGTAGTGAGTGATATGGTACAAAATCTGAGTTATTTTTAACAAAAAACATGAGTTTTTAATCTAAAACAATTATGCTGATGTGGAAGACTTAGTTCTGTTAGATCAGTCAAATGATTAAGATTTCTCTAAATGCACGTAAATGCACCAAGGCTAAATGTAAAGACTCAGGATCCATGTCCCAGTTACCTCCAAACCTTCATCGTAATATATAGGTCTTCTTGCCTTCCGGAATCCATATTCATCTTCATTAAGGAGCGATCTTCTAATCTGCATAAAACAAAAGTGAAATCCAGAATCAAAACCCATATGAAAAAACATATGCGGAATAGTCATCCTATACTTCAAAGCATGGCTGGATGAGGATTTTGTAAGTATCAAGGGATTTAGTCAACACTAGAAAGAAATGCACTACAAAACATTAGATAAGGCGATTGAAAATGCACTACATGAGCATTACAAAGTCACTCCACAAAGAAATTTCTAATGGCTCCTTTCTAGTAGTCATTTACAAATCCCTCTATCTAATGTTTTGCAGTGCATTTCAAACCCCTTGGTACCAGGAAATCATTCATCAAAACACAAGATTAAGGGTCTTTGTGCGAAAACATGTAGCCAACAGGAATCAAGACCATATAAAGAGCACTAAATGTTGACAGACAGATAATAGTAATCTGCGGATAAGGAGCACAAGTTGTCAATCTTTTCATTCATACGAAGCAGTTTGCATCCTGAAATCAATGGGAGCATGGGAATCTAAAATCTAAACTTACGTGATCAATAATAAGAAGAAGAAGAAGAAGAAGAAGAAGACTGGGCATGTCATCAGACAAAGTTGGTGCAACAAATTTCAAATTTCTGCAGTAGAGCATCATTACAGTGATCTCTTTGCTTGCATCAACAGTATAGTACATCACATAATACTACAGGGCAAGGATATAAAAGTAACATCCTACAACAGTCAAATAATGGATTTACTCTACCAAAGAGTATTCTTTCTTCTATGTACAGAGTACTGCAAAAATAATATTCAAAAAAAAAAAAGAGTGAATCTTAGCAATGATTACTCCAAGGAAGCATGGTAATTAGGAGAATATTACTCAGTTTTCTTTTGGTAAGCATACAGATTCCACTACATTCCATCCATGGATTAGGAACTTAGGTGTTGAATATGTGAAAAAGCACCTGTGGAGCAAAAACGTAAGCCAAAGTCCCAAAGACAGCACCTCCTAACACAAAACCAGCGACGAAATCAGCACCGCCGCCTCCGCCTCTACTGTCGTCACTGCAGTGCAGCATATACAAAGGAATGGAATAAAACGGAGAGCAATTGAGAAATTGGAATTGGTATGGAAATGGAATATTACCTGTACTCGGCAAGAACGGCGAAATTGCGATTGGTTCGCAGGTGAAAATGTTTCCTTTGAGATTGGGCCTTGGCAGAGGACCACAAAACCTCACGCGCCTGCAGCTGGCATCCGCTGCCTGCACCCATTAAACATCACTAGAGCATGAGACAAAACACAGAGAGTCACAGACGATATTGCAATTTACAGATACATAATACATTGCCACTGTTGTTTGTTGTATAAATTAATTAACAATAAGAATCTGCTATTCGATTCCGATTGAGTCACATACCTGCGAATGAGGTGGATAGAGGAGCAAAGCAGATCGCCATTAGATTTTAGAGACTCAGAAATTACAGAGAGAGAAGCTGCCAGAAATGGGTGTTGCATATTAATTATAGTCCGCTCGTCTTGTAATTAGGGTAATACACACTTGAATCACTTTATTTCCCTAATTGCCCCCGTTGCCATGACGAGGGAACGGAGGGCAATACCGGAAGCAAGCAAAGTTTTTAAAGTTATACAGCAAAGCTAATCCCTAAACTTTGTTGCTTTGGTTCTTCCGCCCCCGTTCGCTCCACCCTCCACGACCTTGGACCATCTCATCGGATCCCGATTCAGCTTAATTGGATTTATTGTTTTTTTTTTTCTTTTTGGTAATTGAATGGACTGAAGTGAGTCGAACTTAACTTAAAACTTCGTGCTTATAACTTACAAATGAAAGAGTATTACTATTGATTTGAGACTTGTCGGTTACAACTTATTAGTGAAAGAAAATATTACTAGATTGTTGTACTAGTTGATGATTGATGCAACATGGCTTGATAATGCACATATGGTATGCACATTTTTAAACGTTTAGTTCCTTTTTCTGGAAGCAAAATAATGGGAAATAGTAACAATGAAATAACTTTAGTTTGAGTGGTAAAAAGGAGTTTAAATTCGTTTCGACATTCCGAAGTACGACTAATTACTGCTTTCCTTGAGTTATAAAGGCATCCATTGGATTGGACGGTTGGATTGGACGGTTGGATTGGACGGTTGGACTGGACTGGATCGGCAAAATACATCGTAGTTCGCAGTCGCATCAAAGATTCAAAAGACGAAAGCAGAAGAAAACGTAGGAGTCAAAACTTGGAAGATTCAGCAACACATTGGTTTCAAATTCCTATTGGCTTCTTAAAATTATGGTGGCTTATTTCTCTTTATATACAAACAGCCGTAATAGTAATAGTAACAGTAATACTAGCGCACTCAATTACCAAACATCTAAAAACAGTACTCAAATACTAAGAAAAAGTACCAGCAAATCCTATATTTGAGAAAGATGAACGCCGGCAACCAGGCAAGATCATCAACCACGATTGCCACATGCATTTCAAACGCAACGTAATGTACATAACGCAGCAATTCATCTTCACTTCATTTGTCTGGCAAGCGCCCAAAGAGCAGCAGTGATGTATTCACATGGTGTCTTTCAGGCAGAAGCTGCTCCGGTTTTGAAACAGGTTTCCCAGGTTTTTCCTTGTCTGGGAATGGGAATGAAAGGGAAAGGGAAAGTGACGCAGACACATCATCATCTTGCTCATCCACCACCGCTGCTTCTAAAGGCTTATCTTGGTTGTTACCTTTCTCGTCTGCTAACTCAACAAAGAAGGGCAGCATTCCCTTATTTTGGGATTTTGTTTCTCCACCTAGAGCTAGCTCGAGACTTGGGAACCCTTCGCGAGTCTTATCCATAAAACCTGATGAGAAATCTTTCCATGGCACCGAGTTGCCAACCGGCCCAAAATGCTGAATATGCCGTGAATCCAAAGGAAAGAAGTACCTTTCAGTATTTCCCAAGTCCTCTGGAATAACTTTCTCCTCACAGGCTTCAAAGCATCTCTTGTCCTCAACCACAGCGTCTATACCTCTAGAAGTGCTACAGCCATCCAATCCACTTGAACCAATTTTTGGCTTCTTCCTATCAATCTCGACATCCATCTGTGTGATATTCACCTCATTCCATGGCATTTCTTGAGTTGTAGCTGCAGAAGTTGTTCTCTCTGAAATAGGTATGTCTGGGTGTTTTCTATCACTAGGCTGACAAGAGTTGACTCTGGCTGTCAAGTCTCTCACCAAGGCTGCTTCTGATTCCTTATATCCATAATCTCTCCTCAATTCCCTCTCTTGTTTAAAATCAGCTTTATCCATCTTCACTCCATCCAGAATCACCTCCTCAACCCCTCCTGTGATACCAACCCTTTTCTTTCTATCTGGAAATCTCTCGTCCCCAACACTCCTAGAAATGGCTACCTCTCGACTGGAAACAGGACTAATCTCCAGAGAATCAGTATCTTCCCTTTCAACAGAAGTCACCCAATGCACATGCCTCTTCTCACCTTTGTTAGAGCTATTTGACCCAGTTGTTGGTATAGAATACTTAATTTCTTTACCAACTCTGCTCTCTCGAAGACAACTTTCCTGCTGCAGAATGTGAGACAATAAACCCTTTAGTAAATATATATATATATATATATATATATATATATATATATATATATGCAAATCTCAATGACCCAAAAATATATACACACATCACAGTACCAACTTTTAAGAAACAAATTTTGACTAGGTAAGTAAATTGAACCATGAGACGAGGCCAAAGCTTAAAGTAACATTCCCAAGAAATTGTCCCTCTATAACACAGCTAATTAGTGGAGTAGAGTACATCATAGGACATATCACTCAGCGAGTCAACACATAGCAGGGGCATCAATAAACATTCTTAGACCAATGGATATCATTGTGGAGTCAAGTTCTGTGACATCAGTAATGCCATCTATACTTCTACACCAAAGTGCATGGACTAAGCAAATAAGGATCTTTTGACTAAAGAAATAACATCATTTAAGTCTTGACCATTGGCGAGAATAAATGCAGAACATCATAATCTAAAAACATCTCAAAAAGTATAGCAACACCGGTCAAAATTGTTCATCTTCACATTTTTAAGAGTGAAAGGAAACAGGTGCTGCAACCATATTATTGATAACATCAATGAAGTCTAGCACAGATGTTAGAAAGATACAACCACGCTGCAAAGAAAAACACTGAAAGAAATTAATCTCTCAGCATGAGAGAGAGAGAGAGGCCAGCCAAGCCACAATATGGTTTCACACCCCGAATGAGGGACTGAAATACATAAATCAAGGACTACAACCACCATGATGCACCTTATACATTCTGGAAAAAAAAAAAAAAAAAAGAAAAAGAAAGTTACCAGGCAGGGAGTGATGTATTCAACTCCTTCAGACAAGCCAGCATTGTTTGTTGTGTTGGAATCAACCCTACAATCCTGTACTGCCAAGTTCACTTTTGAACCTAAACGCACTTCTTCAGGATAAGTATCTTTGTTCTCACAATCCTTGCTAACTGTGGGGCCCATATGCAGAGAGGCATTGGAAGCAGAGGGAACATCACAAGATCTGTCAGCAGTAGAAGATTCATCTATATGCTTAGGTATACATATGTTCTCGGACAATGTCATGCCATCAGTAGGAGCTTTATGAAATGAGTTGCTCAAGCTAGGAACACATGTCTCGGTAAAATCTAAACAATGCACCCTCATTGTCCTGAACACACCCCAAAGGAAAAATAGCATATTCCAACCTGCCCATGACAGAGAACAGATTTCAGCAGACAGTATGACTCTAGGTCAGCAAGAACAATGCTATTGCCACAAACAGTTGACAATAAAGAGCAACTACTGCACCAATAACCAAAAATGAGGTCAAGCTGAAAGCACTTGAGGACAGGACCAAAAAGGCAAAAACATCAGCAAGACGAGAGAAGCAGCCAATTATTTAAAAGAAGACACCATCATAAAGATTACAGAACATGAAGATTATCCATATTTCTATATATGCTCCATAATTACAGGTTCGCAATATCAGCATCAGGACTTATTTATGCATTAAGCAGTTTAAGCCACAACTTGCACACAGCAGAACCGCATCAAACATATTATCACTGGGTAGAACACCTAACCCAATGCAATGAAACTTCAGAATTCCTTACGTTGTGATTTCTCAGGAAGCTGATTGGATGGGAATATCAGAAGTTCAACACCATCAAAATTCCCTTTGAGGGCTAGATCATTCTTGACCATAGCATCCAACAGGCTGTTGTAGTGTCTTTCGTAACTGCATCGAAAATTAAAACGACAGCATAATAGGGAATAAAGAAAAAATTGTTGTGGAAATAACAAGACTTTGAAATTATTAAATGAAAAAAGTGTATATTTATCACTAATTCACTACCTATCAAGATCTTTGGCAAAGAAATAAAGTGCAATATTATCTTCTTTAGCGCCACTTTGATGGAACTGTGATGGCCATACACTCAGGCGAGGAACTTCATTCAGAGAAACTTTGTGCGGAAATTTGTTTACCACTTCAGGGACCTTTGGTGATGCACACGTCGACAAGTGAGCTTGAACTCCACCACATAAATCCATAAAATTTCCACCTCTCTGCACTTCAAAACTCCCCCTGCATGAAGATAAGATAAGCCTATCTTATAAGACATTGTCAATGGAACAAAAGAAGAGGAAAAAAGAGAAAACTAACACCAGAAAGAAAAGGAAACAAAATGTAAAGCAGACAAGATTTGATAACTAATAAAAACCAAGAGAACCATACTGCCAGATGTATTCATATTCTGGAATGGCTGTTGTCTTCACAAGAACAGACATCGCCCCTGAAGCATGATTATGCAAATCTTTCACTGTAGGCTTGCCAGGAACAACAGAAACAGAGTATGCCACTTTGGAAGGTAACCCAGAATCAATGGGCTGCACTGTAAGCTGCTTTAAATTATTGACAGTTGTATTCTTGTAAGAGTCAGAAGTAGAAGTCCCAAGGATTGCATGTCCGTCAGGTGATTGCTCTTGAGCAGCTACTTCATAACTTGAGTCCATGTTCGGCGTTGAAGACTCGTCAGACTGATCGAATACTCTTTTCTTTCTGTATATTTCAGACTTTCTAAGAAAAGCTGCATGAATAGCATCTTTCAACCTATTACCTCTCTGCATCTCCTCCCTCGAACCTCTCAGAGCAGAAGCATCAGTACCAGAAGCCTGTGAAATTACAGGTCTACCAAATTCCACGTTAATTCCTATCTCATTACATTTTGGACTAGGTACAACAGCAGGCGTACAGCGAACAGAGCTCTCCCTGGCTTTATCATCCTGATCTATCATTTCCCCTGATTGTGGTAACACATCTTCTGATGTTCCATCTACATTACAGTGTGATTTCTCAACTGTCACGGAGCTGGATAAGGATTCATCCTTAAAGCTAACATGGTTTAACTTTTGTTCAGAAGCAGAACTAGACATTCCATTCATAGATGAACCTCCACCTGCAATGGAAAACACACGGTGATACTTTAGGTTATTAACACCATCTAGTCCAAGATACATAACCATCAAACAAACTATACAAAGAAACATAAAAGTAAGGCACAACCTCAAGCTTGAAGAACACACAAGTACAGAACTAGCCCAATTTCACCATCAAGAAGGAAAAGATTTACCTGAAGTAATTTGAGTGTCAAAACCTTTACGAGTTGCACTAGATTTTGATGTACTTAATTTTCCATCAGGTAGTGCAACCTTTGGCTCTCGATTGCTCACAGATGAAAGCAAACTAGTTTCACCACGAGATGCTAGGTCACTTTTAGGAGTTGAGACAAAAGAATTAGCTGTTGTAAAATTAGCCATGGGGCGGTCTAGTTTGGACAAATTTTTTCTTTCAAAGACACTCCGCTCTTTTGCCTGTTTCAATCCTTTAAGATCTGGAACATGGCTAAACTTTGATGAGAGCATTTTAACTTTTGATTCAGAAACATTCGAACGCCCTGAGCTAACAGATTTGAAAGACACAGACTTGCCCATAATTCTGGGCACCACCCTCTCCTTCATATCAAGGGAAGAATGTTCTCTAAAACCCTTTTGCTTTTGAGGAACAACTTCATCTACATGTTTAACTTTTGGTTTAGAATTTAACATGTTGAACGAATTTGACTTTGAAAATGTACCTGCAGGCAGAAATACAATGAACTGTTGTTCTTTCTTAATATAGAACTCTAAAAAATGTAAAAATGAGAAACAACAACCCCACCTAGACATCAGAAAGCAAAAGAGTTGCTATAGATAAAAAGAGGGATAGAGAGGGAGCATGAAACATGTATCCTGCAGCAATTACTACTCACCCTTGGCCCCTATGCCATTTGAAGGAGAACGTGCAGTTTCTGATATATTATTTGTACCCTGAGAAGTCTGATAAGCTGGCCTCAACCTATCCTTATCTATGCTTTTGAATGAAGATTCGCGTGATAGAGCACCCATTCTCTTAGGGCTAGATGGCTTTGGTGATCCCACCCGCACTTCAAGACCCTGCCTTTTCGCAGAAGGAGCCACTTCTGTGTTTTCTGCAAGTCTCTTATTAGAGAATTGTGTACTCATAATCGCTTTCTCCATTCTTTTCACCTCCATATCTGAACCTTTGGAATTCAAATACAGAAAAAGATTATGCATTTCACAGCTAAGTAACAGCACATTAGCATGTGTTAACTAATATAATTCAATCTGCTTTACCTTGCTTCCGGTTGTCAGTTTCCTCGGTAAACTTGCATTCCTCACACAGCCATGGACCTTTAGGAACTCTCCGAAGCATTTTTCGCATACAATAGCTGCTTTCAGCAATAATAGTGTTAAGAAAATTTTGATCAAAAGCATGAGAACATAAAATATCACAAGAAAAATCCTGACACCAAAAATAGGATGAAAGACTATTACATGTGTTCTGCACCATCGCTGCACCTACTACACATGGCAAGCATATCTTCTCGACCAGCATCCCCACATATATCACATACTTTTACCTGTTTATGACCCCAAACGAAAAGGCAACAGTTTTTAGTTTTTCAGCTCATAAGTGAAGAAGCCAATACAGGAAATGAGAAGCTATAAAGCATGTCACCCACAGATAAAAATAAAAAAAGATAAAACTGAAGCATTCATAATCTCCAAGAGGAGCCATTAACAAAAATGGATAGACAACCCTTCCTTGTCTTTAACATGATGCAACTATCCAAAGTCTACTATCTCTGACTTAAAGCATAAGATAATTAGACCTCAATAAAGATGAATACATACGCATACCCCTCCTAATGAGCACCGATCCGCTGGGGTAACATCCTTCAAATTAAAATGAGATGTTCTAGCATGAAAATAGCAAACATTTACAAATTTTTAACAAATAAAGGGGGATGTTTTCTTAATGACACTGAAAAAGGTGAAAATACTTGTTTTCTCTTTATTATCTTGAAATATGCCAATCAACATTAGGTTTGATCAAACAATTAAGTTACAACGACAACATAAATCAAGAAGCTTATTTACAAATCTTCAGACTACTGGCAAGAAAATATCATTTTATATGAAACCTTATAGGGAGACACGTGAAGCCAGAAAAAAATATTGAGGGGGAAGAGACACAAAGAATAAACAAGAATTTGTGCAAACAAGTCATACATACAAATTTTATGGGGGATGGGAGGAACTCACATCATGCTCCACAATGTCTGATTCACCACTGTCATCCCCAGATGCAGATTGCAAGGGCTGCATGTCAGCTACTTCGACCAACTCATTAGACATAACATCTTTCTCACCATGATCCAAACATTTTGACGCTTCATCTTTTGGGTCTTGTCCATTGCTCTCTACTTCTCTCTTTGGACACAATTTTGTAGGGACCCCTGAACTTTTATAAGAAACGAATTTATGGCCAGCAATAATATCTGACTCATTCTTAAATGATGAATCAGCATGTCCAAAAAATTCTGGCAGTTTTCCCTGCATATCATAAGAGATGCATCCTCTCCTAAATCAGTACAAAATTGCATTAAAGGAAAGAGATGACCAATTCGTGAGTAAAAGCAAGAGTTTGCACCTTTTTTGTGCTATCACCAGAATCTGCAGGTCTTACCATCTCTGACAAGACTGACTTATGTGCCTTTCCAGATTCTTCTGTCCCTATACTACCTGCTGAAGCTAAACTACCAGACAAATTCTTCCATTCTACATCCCTGTTATGGTTATTGACTGCCAGATTTGCATCATTGGCTCTGCTTATACATGAAACGTTATCATCATGGACTTCAACAGCATTTTCGGATGTATCAGAAGACCTCATGGTTGCTTTGCTTTCAGCATTTTCAGACAAAGAATCGTGACTTGAATTAACACTAAGCAGGTTACTTGTCTCGCTGGTGGTATATTGTAAACTGTCACATGCTTTTCTCTTAAAAGAAGATGAAGTATCTCCCACATTGATAGAATATTGACTAGCCGCATTAACACGACAGGTTTCATCAGAAAATTCATCAGCCTTTGACCCCATAAAAGATCTATTAAGATGCATACAAGATGAACAAGGAGCAGAGCACACGTTGCAAGCCCCAGACTCGCCACTAATATGAACCTTCCCACCTCTGGAATGCTTACCAAACTCTTTTAAAAATTTAGATGACACCTAATAAATACAAAGAAATAAATTAGTAGTGGAAGCAATAATTAAATTAACAATGGAGGATTAAAAAGTTATAGGAAAATCCTGCCCTTGCAGCATTGACCGTATCAGAGCATGGGCAACATAAAAATCAAATAAATGAGACAAATCCCACACTCAATGTCAGTCTCAGCTTAAGGGAGTAAGAAAACAAATAAATAAAACATATGCACGACGCTGCATGCGAGAATCCCTTCAACTGACCAGTAATATTCCCATAAATGAAAATTACTAAACTTGGAATTCGGAACAAGGAGAGTACTTTTAAATTGATATACAACCATTCCCTTGTTTGAATTTATAATAAACAAAGAGATGTATAATTTGAAGTTCATAATTTTCCATCTAAATAGTTGTAATTTTTAAAATTTCAAAAGAGTGAGCATTTTAAGAAAAAAAAACAACTACGTACGCCGCCATAACCACGACCTCCACTACCTGGTCATCACCACCATCACTTCCACCCTGAACACATCTACCAAACACCACCCCACATTTACAAATTGGTGGCTATAAAAGAACAAAACATAAAACTCCGTCTTTAAATCTCATTACACTTTAGTTTAGCCAAACAAAAAAATTGACAAATTGTAGAACAGTAAATTCCATCATTTTAAGTTGTATCATTTTGGAATTCCTCAGTCTCTCCAATTTCCTCGTTCAAACTTATGGTTAGATTCATGTATAAGGGAAATTCCTCCAATGCTCCTAAAATCTGAATTCAATCATCAATTACAACGCCCTCCTAATCAGCGAGAAATGGCTAATGAAATTATCAAAACCCTAATGGTCGTCGGATGGTCAACGAAAAACCTTAAGTTTAATTGCCTACTTTCTTTGAAATAAGGGCTACTGCATGATATAGGAAAAGAAAACTGAAAAAAAACAAAGAAGAAAGAAGGCAAATTACCGAGAGTCATCTCACCATAGTCCTCTGAATATCATGATCAACAGGCCAGCCCTTGCATGCGATCACTCCCTCTCCAAACTCCAAACTGGTGCGATATAACCAGAATTACATTAAGCCCAATCTCCGGTACCCAATAACAGAGTGCGGACTCCAATTACTGCATGAAAAGTGAAAAGTAAATCAATTTAGAGAGAGGCTAATGCAGCAGTGAAGATGCAAACCAAACGCAAATTAAATTATTAAAGAAAAGAGTTTTCTATCAGGACCCAAAAACCCTAAAACATGAAATCCAAAATTCCCAATACAAAGCCACTGCCCATTGCCAATAAATCCAATCATCAATTCAGCGAGTAATCCGATCATACAAAACAAAATCAAGTAATCAAATCAAGAGACGAGAAGAAAAGCATGTCGGTCGAAAATTACGCGCCTTTGATTTCAGAACTGCCCCTTCATCCCTTCCTTCCTCCCTTCCTTCGTTCGCCGAGGCAATCGTCCGTCCCAAGCCCCAACCCTAATCTAATCTAATCGAAACCCAAACAAACACTTGGTAGTCCAATGTCCTGCGATGCTGCTGCACGTTTCGATTCGATTCGATTCAATTGAAGCCCTAACTTTCCAGCAAATGGCATTCAAATCAACTCTCAGACAAGAACCAAAATGACCATCTACTCTAACCACGCACAATCTCATTTATTTATGTATATAATATATAATGTCTTTGTAAAAATACTTATATATACATATATACCTCATATATATTTTCTTGTTTCGTCTCTCTATTCCTTGTGGGGAATTTCAACTTCATCCTCTCCCTCTGCGGGCATTTATTTTCTATAGAAAATGAGTGAATGAGAACTTTTGTAGATTTGGAATTTAAATGCGGGTCTCCCGTATTTTAAATTATTAAAAGGGCCTTGTCTATTTTTATTTTTTTTTATCATTTTGACCTTTAACAATTTAAGATAAATTACATTTTACTTTTTCAGGTTTGGAATCGATTTTAATTTTTTACAATATCTTTAAAACATTTCAATTTCATATATTTACTTATTATTTTATTTTAATTTCATACATTCGTTAAAAAAACTGTTAAGTAAACCGTTAAGTAATGACATGGCAAATATAGGATTCACATTTGTGCTAATGTGGCTTCCAACTTTATGCCACATGGCAAAAAAAAATTATACATTTAAAAATATAATAATTTATCCTATTATTTAAATTATAAAATAAAAAACACCATCTTCCTTCCCCTTACCCGCAACCCCCCACCCCAAAATTGAAAATGGGATCTAGGCAATACCCTCTTCCTCCTATCCCTCTACCTCACCTCCCGCCACAACTCCTGGGCCTAGAAGGCCCAGCCCAAGCCCGCCGCCGCTGTCCAGCTGGTTCCCCGAGGTTCGATTTCTCCCCGAGTTCTCCAAACCACATCCACCACTCCGACGATTTTTTAGTGGAGAGGGTCGCCATGACCTGCATCAATCTCTCCTTTCTCACCTTCATTCTTAACCTTTTCGATGGATGTGCTCATCGTTGGAGTCATGGTGTCGCAATCCACAAATCTGCATATATGGTTCGGGTCTGAGCCTCGTGGAGTTTCCACGAGACGAGTTGTTCAACGAGCTGGGTTTTATGAAGAAGGTGGAGGTGAATAGAGTGAAGGAGAAGGTGGAGAAGGTGGGCCGGGGAGGTGAAGAGGAAGGAGTAGGTTTACGGGCAGAGATAAGAGAATGGAGGAGAGGGAATGGGTCGGGGGGATGGGTTTCTGAGTTTCATTTTTTTTAATAGGGTCGATATTATAATATTTTTAATGTATAAAAAATTATGTTTTTTGTCACGTAGCACAAATTTGGTGGCCACGTCAGCTCTTAACGGACCAATGAATAAAAAAATATAACAGATGTGTTATATTGAAAGTGAAATTTTTTAAAGATATTGTATGAGGTTGCAATAGACCTCAAATTTGAGGTAGTAAAGTATAATTTACCCAACAATTTAACATCACGGTTTTTTTTCTCTTAGATATGGTGCGATCAAACTGTTACAAAAATAAAATTTATGAAGTCTAGAAGAAAAATCGTTAGGATTTTAATAAAGTAGAAATACCATGGTAAAACTAAACTAAGAAAAATGACAATTTCAAAAAGAAAACAAAAAAGTGATAGTAACATCAAATATTAAATAAATAAAATTAGGTAAAGTTTACCCCAACCAAAAAATATTATCCTTACCAACTTGATTAGCGATTTCACACTTCTCACCTTCGGTCCAAAGGTTTGTTTGATATTTGCTTTTAGTAGAGCCAAAACAATTTACGCGAACCAAAAGCCTTTTTTACTATAATTATTAAAAAGATGTATAATAATCATGGCTCATAAAAACGTTTTATAGAGAAGCACATGCTAAACAACTCTTCTTAAAAGCACTATCGTGTAGTATGAAAGCATTATTTTGGTTCATATACCAAAGACCAAACCAAACTTTACTACTGACAGAAATTCTATTAAATAAAAGCGATTTATAGAGAATCACTTTCTTTTAAGAAACACTCTAAGTGTTTTTTGCTTTTAAAGTTATTTTTTTAAATTATAATTTCAACTTGTGTTACTTAGAGCATTTCTTGAACAATCTTAACGGCCCTAATTCTCACGAAAGTTGATCCCAAAACAATGTTGTTGGTACAAATTCGAGCGTAAAAAAGATTGATCTCAAAACATAAATATTTGTAAGTTTTTATCATTAACGTAAATCAAACTTTTAACCTCTTACTTATCAACGCTTAAATAACAAAGGTAGGGATGGAGGGGATAGTTGCTTTCATGTTTTTTAAACAATGATAGTGTTAATAGGTTAAATAGTTAGCTATTAAAGAAATGAGAAATGTTTGTGAAGATCAAACTCGTACTATAATGCATAAACATAATTACTTTCCGCACTACAATAAAAAGTCATCTACGCATATTTCTTCCTTTGGCTATATTACACGGGAAGCGTGAGCCTCACGAATCACAATCAACCTGAATTGAATTTGCGGGCTCACCTAGGAATAATTTAATTTGCATTTAGTCCATCCCCATCACAGTTCACTTTTATTAATGAGATATTTAGTACTAGTACCCTTCTTGCTTTGAAGAATTCTAAAGAAAAAAAAACAAATATATATATATAGATATATATGGGACTAAATCCAAAGTGTAGGAAGAATTCGAGCGTTGAGAGGAAAAAGTAGAGTATCTGTGCGTGGCAATGATGGCATTATGGCAAAGCATACGACAAACAAACTAATAAGGATGGAGGAGCAACTTTTATGGTTGTCAGATTCAACAGCACCTCCTCCATCCTTTCCTTTCCCCATCCCATTCTCAGCATACAATACCAGGCAGCCCTTCGGCCCGTTCTGTTTAAAACCATCCCCGCCATCAACATGACAACCGACTGTTGTTGGATGTAATCGATTTGGATTCCTCGTCCTTTGGTCGATCATGTAAGAAGAGTTAGCTCCAACATACCATTTAGCACCTGCAAGGCAAAGGCTGCAATTTTTTCCATATAAGAAGTAGAGAATACAAGAAAGCCTATCATATCATCAGAAAACTTTAATAAATTCAATATAAAATTATACTTGTCCATATTTGAGAATCAATATCCAGAACATCTTGCATTTGCTTAAGCAATTGGCATGCTACAACAAAAGATACCTAGGTTACAAATTACTTCATAGAATAATTAGACTGAGTGGATATCAGATAACTAAATGAATTTGAAGTAACTATTATGCAATCAGTCATTTAAAATCCATAGTTTTCTTCTTTTCTTATTAAAATCCTGGCATATAAACTCACAATAGTCTAAACAAACAATTTAACCTTTACATTCGATCCAATTCTTATTCTTTTTGGAATTCAAAAGGTAAATTTGTTACATACTTGCCATTAATCAATCGGGTGTTTGTCAACTTGCCGAGAAGTATAATGTGCAGAAAGCAAAAGCAAAGAGAGGAAAGCACTGGCCACAAAGATTGCATCAAACCATCGGTGATAGAAGTCAAACTGAATATCTCCACCCAATACATCTGTTATGATCATCCTGCCAAGAGATAATGGCTCACTCTTTAAAACTCATTCATCAGCTCAAAAGCTACCTAAATGACGAACTGAATGCAATCAAGCTTATATGACACAAGACCAAAAAACTTCTGACGGCCATCATTTGGAAAATCTGAACTTTTAAACAGGACATGACTAAAGCCACAGTCTGCAGTTTACAAGCTTCAACATTTTCATTTTAAATACAAATACAGTAATACACTTTTACAATGACTAGGATTGTAAACCTTTTTTCAAGTAAATATGATTGTTATTAACCTTTTAAACAATTTCATTTACTCATGAAGCAGTAGTATCTTTTATATAGCATGGTATTATAATAGCATCTTTGCGCCAATACTACTGTCATTATATGGGTTCATCTTGCAAGCCAAAGTATTTTGGCCGGTTACTCTGTACTTAACCCCTTTCATACCTCTAATGTAGTATAGACAGAAGAATAGAAGAAAATGTTTTTGTTTCACTGAGAACATAGTCAACTTCTAATTTCAAGTAATTGTACATAAATTTCATTTCAAAGTAGGAATTTTAGGTGCACTGTCTACACTAGAGTAAAATCAACTTGCACTTAAGCTCAATACAACTGACCGAAATTCATAAACATAACCATGCCATTGAACATCAAGGGAAGACAGAATAACAAAACCAAAAGTTGACAAACATAAAATATCAGCATACCTGTACTCAGTCGCCAAGCTTTTCCTTATCAATAGAATAGAGGACACAAAGTACATTCCCATAATTTCAGAGAGAAACAATACAACATTGCTAGAAGATCCACTTCCAACTCTGGAAACTGCAAAAAAGAACTGTGCACAGCAGAGCAAGAAAGTTAAACCGTAAAGATGATGTTTTATGTTTCCATCGGTTGCTCTTCAACAACCACAGACCACTATGGACTAAGGCCTATTCCCAGAAAATGATTAAAATGGGACTAAGGCCTATTCCCAGAAAGTGATTAAAATGGGACTAAGGCCTGGGTCAGCTCAATTCATTTATTTTCTTGATATAATTGCGGCACTAGCATGTACAACCTAAGACCAATGTGGGACATCTGGTTCTTATCTCCAGATCCAAAAAAACTGTCTTTCAAGTTTCAACTTTCAGCTCCTGAGTTCCTTAATACAGTAGCCTACCCCTTTTGTATGCAACTCGGTCAAGAAAAAAAAGAAGCAAGCATTCAAAACTCATTTCTTTTCCCTCTAGAAACTGCAGACTGCATTTTGAAAGTCAGTCTCAAGAAATCCAATCAGTGGATTGTGGTTCTCCAACTTAAATAAGAATAAATAGTAAGGCAGGCATAAGAAGGATTACCTTCATTAAATTTGTCAGGAATCCACGAACTGATATAACAATCAACATTCCAATGAACAAGAGTGAAATATACTGTCGACAAATGAGAACAAATGAAGTGTCAACCATGTGTTTAATAAATCAACCACTAACAAGATTATATCATTAGATTTAACTGCATATTTGCAATCCATAGTAGTAAAAATGTCACACGAAAAATAACCCATATGAAATAAGGCCAAAATCAGGATTACAATGGTTTGAAACTGTGATTTGCATATAGTCTGTACCACTAAAATGGGAGTCCACATTATCCAAAAAGTAATATATTATGTAACTGCAAGTTTGTCCATTGAGAGGGAAAAACACCAATATATATTATTTAACTGCAAGCATGCAGGTTTAGATAGAAACCAAAAGGTCTGCCAATGAAGGTGTAAATGTTAAGCTAGCTAACCTGTGATAGCAAGGTTGCATTGATACCAATGTCAAAGAACTGCAAGAATATGCTAATTGTCATCGTCACAGGATCCACAGAGCCAGCCTGTCAGAGAATGTATTACTATTTACCGAAAACAAAAATGGAAAAAAATAGGGTAGAAATCAGAAACGGACATGTAAGCAAGTGATTATAGGTAATACATGAGACATGAAAGAATTACCTCTTTGAAAACAACACTTTGCAAAGACTGCACAGAGAAATTAAAAGTAGTCAGCCACTACTCCAAAAATCAATGGTAACTTCAAGAAACACTTGGACAAGTTTGAAACTTTCCCTCTTTGTTAACATGAAGAAAATAAAATAAATGTTGGTAAACTACGTAACTAAAGTATCTTCAATTCAAACAACCTCATTGAGTAAAAAAAAAAATGGCATGTCATACCTTAATCATTTTATATACACAGTAGACTGAGCATGCATAACCTAGTAGGTTCTGCATATGACCCTTCCAGGTTCGAGAATAAGCAGCAGCCTCCTGTCAAGTAAGACTTTAAGTTCATACAACTTCAATCAGGCACAGGTTTAAAGTATTAAAACAGCCAGTGGTTCATATAATCTTCTTTTCACCACTTTCAAGTTTCAATCAGCTATGCTTCACCACATTTTGGCCATTAAATATGGGTAAACATTATTATGCACTAACTTTAGTTAACCGGGTCATTTTTATCATCTATTACACTCTTGAATGGCACATGGAATTGAGTTTTAAATAGCCTACACAAATTTCCAATTCAGAAATCTTCACTTGTAAGTTGTAACACCTTCAATTATGAGACAACAGTTTTAAAAAATTATCGCGGTGAATTCTTTAATGGTTTTGAAGAGAAATTTCTCTTCATCCAAGCTAGCACCTGAGTTCCAGTCTTGCACACAGGTTGAAAAAAACCATAATGGCTGAAGTACATTTTAGCAAAGGTTTATGAAAATTGTAGTACCTAAAATAACAGATGCATGGTTCAGTACAAACAATCCCATAGGGAATCATTTAAAATTTATATCATATAACTGAAATTACAGAACTGGAAGTAAACCTTTGCTTGACGAAGCTCATATATTTCCAGGAATAGCTGCTTTGAAAGCTCTTCCAATGCTAGCACTTCTGCTTCCATGTTTCTGATATCTGTGTAACCGAAAAGAAAAGGGGAAGGGAGAGAGGGGGAGAGGAGGAGGAGGAGGGAGAGGAAGAGAGGGTGGTGGGGGGTGGGGGAGATAAGTGAAATAAGACAACTATGACGTCCTTACAGATTAATTGCACTATGTTGATGGTCTGGAAAGCTTAATACGACAACATACCTAGTAGGTCTCAATGCATGCAATAGAGAACTTTAAAAATTAAGCAATCAGTTCTTTCAAAAGAAAATATGCAAGATCTTATCATAAGGAAAAACATAAAGCAATACCAACCTTGCTCCATTTGATCGTCTTGCACAGATCGCACAACAGTGCCAACAATTCTTTTAAAGAAAGATCTAGCTTTTAATTTCTGCAACAATAAATTTAATTAGGCACAAGTCAGGATTAGGTTTATAAACACTGCTAATAACTAAACCCTTAAAGATATGCTAATACAAAATGCAGTTTCTAAGTAACACCAATTAGAACAACAGAATAAGATTATGATAGAGTTAGCACAATGAAATACGATAAAAGTACACGAGTTTTAACACTTTGGAAACAGAAAAGTATAGGATAGTGAAGAGAACCTCTTCTGGTCCTTGAATGCGTTCCATTTCCATTTGAGAGAGAATGATTTTCTTCTTCTTAGCAATACAAGTCTCGATGGAATGCATGAGCTGTGTTTCCAAGGACTTGATCTCAGTTTCCTCAATTTCTCGGATAAAGAGAGATAAGTAACTATAGGGCAAATTGACAGCTCCAAAACCGGACAAGACAGCCATGACAGTAACGCCAATGACGCCAATGCGACTGACCAACTGAGGCATGGTGAAGAAGCCTTTATCGGGGGAAGGCATAGGGAAGTGAATGCCCATGCGCCAAAAAGCATAAAGGAAGGAGAGCAAGAACAAGAAGGATCCAAGAGCAGCGCGTTCCTTCCGAAACCCTGAGGTGAATAGATGAAAAGATTGGAGTTTAAATTTCGTAAACTAGTAAGTATGGTAGTACAAGTTGTTTGTTAGAGGCTACGGGGCCCTAGAGGCAGTGGCTAGGCGTACCATTGTTGCAGAGCATCAAGAAACAATGATAATAAGGCAACATGAAAACCAGTAAAAGTATGAGACAAAACAAATCGAGCTTCCAGTTGAGCCATCGGGCCCTGCAACCAAATCATACAATTTTATGTATTTATTTTATAGAAATCAAACGCAAATGCAAATTATTAAATTATGCAATCAATCATGAAATTATAGTTTCCTTGTAAACAGAAAAGGAAAATGAAAAGAAAAAAAAAAAAAAAAAAAACCTTTGGGAGAGAAAGGGGATGATCTCGAAGAGGACGAGCTGCAGAAGATTGCAGGAGAAGGCGAAGACGACGCTGAAAACGATCTGAACTAAGACCCTCTTCTCTTCGTACTCTTTGTAGAGCCTTCGGTTCAAGAACCACAGCCCCGCCCATCCCAGCAGCCCTAGCGATCCCAACGCCACCACTCCCTCGTAGATTGCCCAACCCCAACCCATCTATTCTCTCTCTTCTAGGAATGAATTCAATCCTCGATCCTCCTCCTCACTATTGGGTATTGACTATCCTGATTGAATTCGTAAGGAAATCCTCCTAACTTTTCATACAAAACATATTTCAATTCAATCTCTAAACGTTAACTCACTGGCAAAGTGGGAAATAAGAACGAGTTCTCCTGTTTCATTTTTGTTTTTTTTTTTTTGAGGGAATTTTTTTGACAATTTGACTATTTCAGTCACATAAAATAAATTATCATTGAATAACACTGATTAAATTAATTAGGGGTGAAAAAAATTCCCGAAAATTTCAAACTGAACCGAAAAAATCCTGATCAAAAACCGAAATTCCCAAAATTTTCGAGATGCTATCCTGAACCGATCGCGAAATTTTGGTACGAGATTCGGGATTAGCTTCTCGTTATTTTGGGAATCCCATACCAAATTGAAAATGTAACAGCCCGTCCCGAAATTATATATATTTTATCCTCAAATGCATGGAAATGACTATTTTACCCGTGTGGGTCTTGTGACGTGGATGTATGTTGATAATTTTAAATTATTTTTCGTTGACATAATTAAATTATACTCGACGTCATGAGAATGTCGACGTGAATTGGGGCCAAGTTGGGTTCGTAGTGGAAATGTTATGAAGGAATAAAGGAATTTGGATTGGATCTAATTGCATGAACCCAAAACATGCAGCCCAATTAGGGCTTGAGGCAATTTAAAATTGCCCAATCCGGTTTCACACACACACACGTGCCTAAACCTCTCACCCTCTCTCTCTGTTTCTCGAACTCTCTCCCCGTCCGTACGATCAAACCCGATGACCTTCAAACATCATCATACACACAGAGATCGAGTTTAAAGATAACACCATCGTGCTTCCTTTGACTATACAAGTCGAGCTGTACCATTTGTTTAAAGAGAAGACTTATAGAACTCGAGATACCCGAGCTTCCGTGGGGTGCTCTGTCACTTCATCGTGATCGTGGACGTTTCACGGTGTTCCAAGGCTCAAGGAAGTTTTTATCAACTCCATTGAGACCTTAGGACAATTTTGGAAGGTTTTGGACGTCAGGACAGGTCAGTTCCTCGAGTTGCAGGTTTGACCAGAATATCAAAGGATTTTTCGACCAGTTTCTGACAGTTCTAGGACCTTTGAGAGGCAAGTATGTGTTCCTCCCGTTGAGAGCTTTGAATTGGTACAAAAATCGTGAAGTTTGGTTGAGATTTGAAAGAGATATTAAGGTTTCTAGGTTTTTCCAAAAACCGACGACATAGCGACAGCTGACTCCGGAATCCGGCGAACTATCAAAGGAGAAGGGGGAATATTCTGTCAACTTAAAAGAAGATTATTGACGCCGTCAAGTAAATATAACAATATATTCCATAACTTAACGGAATATTCCCTAACGGCGTTAGGGATTCCGTCCAAGGTGCGAGGAACGTGCAGCGCGTGGCCGACGCGTAGAGTCGTGACTTGGTTGGCGCGTGGCAGCGCGTGGGACATCGAAAAATTATTCTAAAAATATGAGGGTGTTTGTGGTGTTGTGTATATCACATTGGTATATTCAAACACCCAATTTGAGCAATGTATGAGAAAGTTATTCTAAGTTTCGTTTATGTGTGTTATAAATAATGTTAAATCAGTGGTTTCTCATATAGGTGAGATGTTCTGGAGAATGAGCGTAGCCAGGCAAGAATCGGGGGTTACGAGCCAGCTACATACCAGTGCGACGTTTCCAGATGAGGAGCATAGCCAGGCAAGACTCGGGGGTTAAGACCCAGCTATATACCAGTGAATGGGTTTTTGGTTTTCTATATATATATATGTGTGTGTGTGTGTGTGTGTATACACGACATACGTTTTCCCAACAATTGCTTTAATTGAAATATGATTTAAATGCCATGTCAATTGCATTATGTTTTAGCATATGTATTAGTTTAGAAATGCATAATATTCATTGATGTTGCAGATGCCCAGGTAAGTTTCAAGTGAGTACATCATGATGTTAGTGATTTCGATGAGAATGATTATGTTGGGATGCATTTAGTGCTCATTATCCTGCACCCCGATGTTAGTGCTCCCGCTCGTGGCCATGGCACAGTCCTTCACGTGATGTTCCTCCTACACTGTACGCTTACCTTGGATCCAAGTTTGGTGCACAACCCTGTCGTACATATCACATTAGATGGTTCTAACTCGTAGGTGACCCACAATTATTCGCACAGCTTTCACATGATTGTAGCACTTGAGCGTACATATCTACACCTAGCCTTGTCGTACATACCACATTAGGTGGTTCCGACTCGTGTGTAGGTTAGAGCCGTACAAGTCACATTAGGTGACTTGAGTTGGATGAATGAGCTATAGGTTCAGTCGCATAGGTCACGTTAGGTGACTTCGGCTGACATATCATTTTATATTGATTTATTCCACTTGGCTTACATGTTTACTTCAGAAATACTCGACATGGCATATATTTGGATTTCCACCGCTTTGAGCATGATAATATACATATATACTACTATTTTATGGGAAACTATATGGGTTTTACGGTGAGCGGTTATAACATTTTGAAAGTAATGTGTTTTCAAAAACCTTTGTTTTTACCCACTCACATTTTCTATTTTGTGCCCTTTTAGGTTTTAAGTAGACATTCAAATTTGGTGACTCACGAGGACTTCACGGCGGTTCTGACAAATCTGCAAATTTGAATCACACCAAATGCATATTAATTATGGACTAAGAACATCGAAATTATAATGGAAAAAGACAGAGTTGGCCCACTGGTCGCGCACCGCCGTGGGTGGCGGTCGGCCACCCCAACTTACAAAAAAATTCAACTATTTCAAAAAATTACCAAATTTTACAGGTCAGTAGATCTCAGTGAGGGGAACAATTTTTATACATGTGGCCAAGTCCAATTTGGCCTTTAAAAGCCTCAATTTGCCACGAAAACCGTCGAAACCCTAGAATTTGGGTGTCCTCGATTTGACTCCATAGCAACTCTCACGCCCCCAAACTTGGTTGGGCTTTGTTCCTATACTCCATAGGAGTGTTTTAGTGGTGATAATTGAAGGAGTTAACCTCATATTTGAAGGATTTCCTCCATAGAACCACAACACCCCCCTGATGCGATTCATCGTTAAATCTAGCCAAATTGCTTCGATTTTTAGGTATAAAAGGGAGAGGGAAGGTTGGGTATTTGTTCCCAAGGGGTAATTTGGTGTAAGTAGCCTGAAATTGGCTAGAGAAACCCTCGAAAACCATTGTTTCCATCTGGTCGGGTCGAAGAATAGAGATCGGGTCACAAGATCCAACCGGTTCCTCTCCATCTATCTTCTTTCCCTTCCCTCCTTTTTCTCATTTCTGATTTGTTCACTCTTCCTCCCATTCGTACTTTTGCTTTCTTTTTACCCATTCGATTGGGCAGTTCTCCCTTATTTTCTTTCCTTATTCTTCCTCATTCGCCACTCCCATGGTTCTTTTCCTCTTTTTTTTTCCTCTTCCCTTTTTATTTCCACGACAAGCTCCCACAAACATGGAGCATTCTAGATTCATAGCGAAATGGCCATTATGCCCTTACCTTTGTTCGTTTCTATTTTATTCGTTATAACTCCGTTTCACAAACAGTTTTCGCCTGCACGCTCGTGAAATCATCCTCTATCCAAATATATCAAGAAATATTACAAAAAAAAAAATATGAGGATAAAATACATCCTCGTATAATTATGTTATACCAACTAGGGCATTTTCATTTTTTCCCACTTATCAATAATTTTGCAACGTACACTAACATAATTCCTGGAACAAACTTAATTTCCCAATTATATTTCCATAACCATAAATCGATTTATTTTTTTATTTTCTCCACATATTCATAATTATGAATATATAATTCATATATTTAAAATTTCAGGGTATTATATGCGGGCCGGGCCCAAAGCGGACAATATCTTGTTATGCAGACTAGGATGTGACAATTATCTGGAGCTTTTAGGCTGTTTTAATAGTATGGTCTCAATTGTATAAAATTTGAAAGGCCGGATATATAAGCGTGACACGCCCCGGTCCCGATGTCCTGTAGACATCGGGACGGACACGTGCTGGCCGACACCCGAAGGGTGACGAAAGCCATTTAGAAGGTATAAAAACGAGAATTAAGAATTTAAATTACACATTTAATAGATATTTCAGGAACGTGTTCAGAACATACATCTAATTTGAATTAATACAAGAAAGAACATAAAGTCGAATACACAGAAAAGTAGGTCCTACACCGAGAGGACTCGAAGATGCCAGTGCGGAAGCGCCTTGACGCCGGGATTGTATGCCTCGAATCTAGGCCCTGAAGGGGGCGCAAAACAAAGGTGAGTGGACCAATTTGATATACATATAAGAAAACAGTTATCAACGTACTATCCCCCAAGTTTTATGAAAACACAATTATATCATGATAAACATAGGTTTTCTGAACCTAGAATGCCGTGCAATATCTCATGTCCTAACTCATCATGCAATATCTCAATTCATAATTCGCATATTATAATCATATTCATAGAGAAATAATCGCTAGTGAATGTCCAATATAAACGCTTCAGGCCCCATGCCAGCTCCCCGTCCCTGAGCATACAGTCAGAGGAAACCACACTGCAGGCCCAATGCCAGCTTCCCGTCCCTGTACTCAAAAGTCAGAGGTAACACACTCCAGGCCCTATGCCAGCACCATAATCGTCGCCCGGGATGGACCGGAACCCTATCCCTACATCCCGTAGCGGAAGTGGACCTAAACCGTCGTCCGGGATGGACCGGAACCTTATCCCTACATCCCGTCGCGGTAATATCATAACTATCGCATATACATTTATACACAATCAGAACTATCGTCATACATCATTCTCATGCTATCATGCTTTTCATACATGCAATTCTACAAATAAAACATGTATTTTTAGAAGGGGTCCACTCACAGTACTGAGCCATCCGACGCTGCGCTGCTAGCGAACATAGAAAGCCGCACTAGTTGCCCCTAAGCACATAAAGGGTACAACTCAGTCAAACTCTGTTTTAACGATTTAATTTGGGAAAACGGACCTCAAAAACGGGTCCAGGACGTCGAAATTAGCCTAGGAGGGGTCCCGGACGGAACCCGAAAAAGTCAACCTTAAAAGTCAACGTTGACCGTTGACTAGTCAAAGTCAAAGTCAACGGTCAACGGTCAAAGTCAAAGTCAACGTTGACCGTTGACCGGGTCAACGGTCAACAGGTCAACCGGGTCACGGGTCGGGTCAACGGGTCACGGGTCAACGGGTCAACGGGTCAACGGGTCAACCCACGGGTCGGGTCGGTCAACTCGGGTCGGGTCGGATCCGGACCTGGGTTAGGGTTTGGGTCTGACCCAACAGGGTCTGGGCTTGGAGGGTTGGCCCAATAGGGCTTCTGGGTTAAGGGTCACGGCCCAAAGGCCTTGGTTTGAATAAAGGCCCAAGGCTTATAAGTCTTGGGTTTGGGCTTCTGGTTCCAAGGCCCTAAGGGCTTTTGGGTTGGGGATAACCGGGCCGGAGGCCCCAACTTTCTAAGGCCCGGGGCCTTTTTAATTTACCTACTTTAAAAATAAAACCCAACGGGTCAGGGTTCTGGGTTAGAGGGAATTGGGCCTAATGCCCAATTAAAATGGCCCAAGGCCCTAATTAATTAACTAAACAGATAATAAAAATAAATAACTAAAATAAACAAAACGGGCTGGGCTATAACGGGCCTAAGGCCCGTGGGGTTTGGGTCTGGGTTCGAAACGGACCCAAGGTCCGTGGGTTATCGGAAAAAGGCCCGAAGGCCTGGGTGCGCCGGGGAAGAACACCGGAGCTTCCCAGCTCCGGCCGACGGAAAACGGTGGTTCCAGCCCCCGTTCTAGCTACCAAAATGACGAGAGGGACGAGAGGGATAGATTGGTACCTTCCAAATCGACGAGGAGTGGCCGGAGTAGCTCGGAACTCGCCTCGAAGCTCACGGTTTCGCCGGAGGAAAAGGGTGCAGGCACCCCGTGACAAAACCGACCTAAAACTCAGGGAATTTCACAAATTAACTTCCAATTTCTGAATTAAACACGAATTGAACGAAAAAGGGGGTTCGATTGGGGCTTACCTTGTCGGAAAATGCAAGGAGAACGCCGGGGGTTCTCTGAGCTCTTCCGTTCGTTACGGTGACGTCGAGGGGGAGAGATGAGGGACGCGAGAGTGACGAGGGTGAGTCGAGAGAGATGGCGAGGGTGTGTGTGTGTGGTGGTGAGGTCGAGCGAGAGAGATAGGATGAGGGAGAGTGAGGGGGTTTACGGGGGGGGGTGCAGAGAGAGTCCGAGAGAGCGAGAGAGACCAGAGAAGAGAGGGAGAGGGACAGAGAAGAGAGAGGACTCGGGTGGGCCCATCGGGCTCACCATTTAAGAACAAAAACAATTAAAAAAAATAGAAATAAAAGGGAAATAGGGTTTAGGGACCAAAATGAACATTTTGAAAAAACGTTAGGGATTAAATTATATAACTGAAAACGGTTTGGGGTTTAATTTCTAGATTTCAAAGTAAAGTCGAGGGGCGGGCGTGTCAATTCTACCCTCCTTACAAAAAAATTTCGACCCCGAAATTTAAAATCACTAGTAAGTTAAAATACTTGAAAATAGTATGAAGAATATAGGTATATAATGAGAAATCAAATTAGAGGGGGTGCATCAAAGAGAATATGTCACACCGTCGCGAGCGGTTCACAAAATCCTCTATCATGCCTCCAATCTCTTACTTTCTTCCCCATCAGTGAAAAATAGAGATATAATTTATAAAGATATAAAATTAGAAACATATACTAACATAGGGTCAAAAGTAAATACGTAAAATACGTTAAGGCCAAAATAGATACGTACTAACATATAGGTCGAAAACTTAAGCTGAAATCAAAACCGAAAACGAAAATACTTTCCCCCAAAACAAACATTTGTAACATAAAAATAATTACTAAAATAAAGGGAGTAAAAATACTTGCATTGAAAATTCAGAACTGAAAACGAAAATGGGTCTTGTCCAAGCGTACGTAACGACACGTACCTCGAGAATAGATTTATTTTTGAGTCAAGTCCTAGCGGATAGCGGAACCTATAACGGCTACTATAAACGAGTCTATCTATTCACTTGCTTAACAACCCAACGAACAAGTTATCGATACAACAGTCGGCCGCCCGTGATATCAACCACTCATCCGTTGTCTTGATAAGTAAGCAATAATTTTCGATGGTGCACGATTGCACACGTGGCGAATTCGTTCCTCTAACTACTAGTCCGCAATACTACTCTGCTAACCAATGTTGCCTGTAGCAACTCTCATAACGTAACGCAAATAGTGTCGTATTTGACTGATCAGAACAGAAACCGTCGTCGTAAAACTTTATCCCGAACCAAGCGCTCTATCCGTATCGGTTCTTCCAAATGTGACCAACTACTCTGGTGTTTTGCCAACTCTGAATCCACTTGGAAGAGTAACTTGGGATTCAAGAGAAGTGGCCACCATGTTAACAGCGAAGTCAAAAGCTCTGGTTAAACAAACGGCAAAAGAGAAGTCTCATTCCCACGCTAATCACGGTCTGATAGTTGCTGTAACTCCCAATCCTTTTCTCAAAGCTAAATACTTCCATTTGACTGATTCAGTAATTCTTCTTTAGCGATTCTATTCCTCTTCTTTCACTTTCTCGATATCGTTTTGCCTTACCACCATGTTAGTAGCAGATCCAAAAGCTCGAACCAAGCAAGTGGAAAACGAGAGTTCATTTTTCCCAATAAGCAGTATCTCTTGGGAGTTGTTGCAGTGCTCAATTCACCTCTCCATTTTTGCTTAGTTGCAGATTTATAGTCAAACAAGATTAATGTTGGTGGAAAGAAGAAGACCTGCTAGATCAACCTGAAAGCACCATGAAAGCACACGCCTTTCGAGAGAAGCGAAAAGATCTTCAGATTCCCTTCTTGATCACGCCGAGATGCCACATCAGAGTGTACGAAATAGATTTGCTAAGGATATTTGGATGTCAACGCACCTACCATCCACAAGATCTTGAAAAGAGATAGTGGGAGGATACGTTGAGACACACATCATTGGAGAAGGAGACGATGCGATGCCTATAAATTATAGTAAGATGGCGACACGATCCGCCGATCATCTATACTATAATCCTCATCCAGCTCTTTATTCAAGGCGGCTGAAATCTCGCAGCCACGTGGAATTTCTTTCTGCTAAGTCTGGAAAATCTTGTGAAAAGATTATGTTCTCAACGTTCCTGTCCAACACGATATGAACTAGGCGTACACTTCTGCCGAATCGATCGATCGTCAATTCCTCACTGATTGAGCGAGAAACCATGTCGAGAAGGCTAAAAGAACACTCAAGAATTTGAGGGTCAAACGAGTCCATCAAATCTCGAGTACAAGATATCTGGGTTTGAATAACTACTTTGATGCTCGAGTTCACGGCCTAATGTGATCGTTAAGGATTAATAATAATTCAAGATCTGATGTCACACACCTGATAACATCATCGGTCATCAACTTCGTCCGACAACTCGTGAAATGATCTGACGTTTTGAATCTCCTGACAAGCTTATATGATTTCGGTATATTTAGCTTTTCAGCTTTTCTATCCCGAAACGATCTCGCTGTAGTTGTCCGATTAGGGTCAGATGCTCAAAATGAGATTTGGGTGTGAGTATTCCTACTGAGGAGTTCCGCAATTACGCTTGCAAAAAGCGGGGTAGTACACGATGATGCAATCGTAGTCATTGATGCATTTGGGTAAACAAGGATGCAACATTTCTCACTGTAGAGAAAGCATCACTACATTTTCAACCAGGTAGGTCGTTACCATTTCTAGCTCCAAGATAAGACAATTCACATCGTGCCGTTCCAATCGTTAAGAGGCACACACGTGACTCAATCCTATTGCATCAGCGTGCAGTCAACCATTTAATTAATACACCACCGCAGAATTTGGAAAGTGTAAGGACTATGATCAGATGAGACAACACGCCGTTGTCAGAACTTCGTTTCACGGTTAGGCTAGTACCGAAATTGACTAGCTTCTCAGACCAAAAGAAAAATAGGTCTAAGCTCAAGAATAGCTAAGAACTGTGCATGAAGCTTAACGAGGCCAAAGACGTCTCGAAATTCACCAAACCTTGGAAGAACTATCACAAGGTTCAAGAATTAAACATAATACCTCTGAATTAACAGAATGATAGAGAAGAAGGATACAAAGCAGTCTGTGTATGCATGCAGTGACACGGTTGGCTACCTTAAAGTGATGCTCTTGAGCAACTAAAGCTCAATGAGTCCAGAGAAATTCAAAGTTAAGCTCGATCTTCGTACAAAGATGAATATGATGAAGTCTCAAACCATTACACTGAAAATTACAAGGCTGAACAGGTAGGGGACAAGAGCACTGATCGGTTAGGCTACAAGCAGGAGGCTAGATTCACCTCTACTGAAAAGTACGTGGATAAAGAGCTAGGGTTTACCACCGAGTACCAATCCCAGGTAAATTCAAGGAGTCTGTTTATCCAACCAAGTCTGGATCTTCATTGTCTGACTCAACTACAACAACAGCAAGAATCACAACTCCGTTTAGGAATTGGTGAGATCATTGACTGCTGCTAAGGAGTTTTCCAAGAAAAGCATTTAATGTCAACAAGGTCAACGGCCGAAGGATTCGGTGTAAAGCTGACGGTCAAAGATTAAGGGACTTGATTTCATCGCTAGAGGATGCAAGAAGGTTATCGGTAGAACAATCACTGATGACTTGTTCCAAGGATCTACACTAGTTGCCTTCAGCGGTAATGAGTTCGGATACATCGATTTGTTCCTACCAACTACCACTTACCAGTCATCGCCTCGACTAGTACTTACCCGATTTCCCTAAATACGAAGTTTGAAAGTCTCAAGTAATTATCACTAAGGCATGACTGTTCGCCAATCCAGGAACACGTGTCGCAGAGCGATATTACCGTTTCCAGATTCCTAGTTGGCCTGAACCAACTCGTACTGCCAAGGTGTCCGTTTCCCAAGATTTTCAATGTAGAGCCGACTCTGCCCGCAATTCCTAGGGAACGCATGTTGCAGAGTGGCATCGTCATTACCGATCTACAGCTGGTCTTGACCAGACTTCCCTAAACTGAAATTTCTCGAACACGTTAATTCCCAGTAACACCGACTTTACCCGCCATTCCCTTGGAAGGCACGTCGTAAAGTATCGCCATATGCTGAAATCCGTCCACCCACCAAACACGTCATCAATGAGGCCTAATCCCGACACGAGTTTTAGTATTTCATCCCGAAGATGATAATCCAAACAGGGAAGATTTGTACCACTGTGCCAAATGGCGCCAATTTCAGAAATTACGACATCCAAATGACGTCATAACTGATACACTACTATGGTAACAGAAGATCCTAAGTATGCTCTGAACAAACCACGCTCTGATACCAATCTGACACGCCCCGGTCCCGATGTCCTGTAGACATCGGGACGGACACGTGCTGGCCGACACCCGAAGGGTGACGAAAGCCATTTAGAAGGTATAAAAACGAGAATTAAGAATTTAAATTACACATTTAATAGATATTTCAGGAACGTGTTCAGAACATACATCTAATTTGAATTAATACAAGAAAGAACATAAAGTCGAATACACAGAAAAGTAGGTCCTACACCGAGAGGACTCGAAGATGCCAGTGCGGAAGCGCCTTGACGCCGGGATTGTATGCCTCGAATCTAGGCCCTGAAGGGGGCGCAAAACAAAGGTGAGTGGACCAATTTGATATACATATAAGAAAACAGTTATCAACGTACTATCCCCCAAGTTTTATGAAAACACAATTATATCATGATAAACATAGGTTTTCTGAACCTAGAATGCCGTGCAATATCTCATGTCCTAACTCATCATGCAATATCTCAATTCATAATTCGCATATTATAATCATATTCATAGAGAAATAATCGCTAGTGAATGTCCAATATAAACGCTTCAGGCCCCATGCCAGCTCCCCGTCCCTGAGCATACAGTCAGAGGAAACCACACTGCAGGCCCAATGCCAGCTTCCCGTCCCTGTACTCAAAAGTCAGAGGTAACACACTCCAGGCCCTATGCCAGCACCATAATCGTCGCCCGGGATGGACCGGAACCCTATCCCTACATCCCGTAGCGGAAGTGGACCTAAACCGTCGTCCGGGATGGACCGGAACCTTATCCCTACATCCCGTCGCGGTAATATCATAACTATCGCATATACATTTATACACAATCAGAACTATCGTCATACATCATTCTCATGCTATCATGCTTTTCATACATGCAATTCTACAAATAAAACATGTATTTTTAGAAGGGGTCCACTCACAGTACTGAGCCATCCGACGCTGCGCTGCTAGCGAACATAGAAAGCCGCACTAGTTGCCCCTAAGCACATAAAGGGTACAACTCAGTCAAACTCTGTTTTAACGATTTAATTTGGGAAAACGGACCTCAAAAACGGGTCCAGGACGTCGAAATTAGCCTAGGAGGGGTCCCGGACGGAACCCGAAAAAGTCAACCTTAAAAGTCAACGTTGACCGTTGACTAGTCAAAGTCAAAGTCAACGGTCAACGGTCAAAGTCAAAGTCAACGTTGACCGTTGACCGGGTCAACGGTCAACAGGTCAACCGGGTCACGGGTCGAGTCAACGGGTCACGGGTCAACGGGTCAACGGGTCAACGGGTCAACCCACGGGTCGGGTCGGTCAACTCGGGTCGGGTCGGATCCGGACCTGGGTTAGGGTTTGGGTCTGACCCAACAGGGTCTGGGCTTGGAGGGTTGGCCCAATAGGGCTTCTGGGTTAAGGGTCACGGCCCAAAGGCCTTGGTTTGAATAAAGGCCCAAGGCTTATAAGTCTTGGGTTTGGGCTTCTGGTTCCAAGGCCCTAAGGGCTTTTGGGTTGGGGATAACCGGGCCGGAGGCCCCAACTTTCTAAGGCCCGGGGCCTTTTTAATTTACCTACTTTAAAAATAAAACCCAACGGGTCAGGGTTCTGGGTTAGAGGGAATTGGGCCTAATGCCCAATTAAAATGGCCCAAGGCCCTAATTAATTAACTAAACAGATAATAAAAATAAATAACTAAAATAAACAAAACGGGCTGGGCTATAACGGGCCTAAGGCCCGTGGGGTTTGGGTCTGGGTTCGAAACGGACCCAAGGTCCGTGGGTTATCGGAAAAAGGCCCGAAGGCCTGGGTGCGCCGGGGAAGAACACCGGAGCTTCCCAGCTCCGGCCGACGGAAAACGGTGGTTCCAGCCCCCGTTCTAGCTACCAAAATGACGAGAGGGACGAGAGGGATAGATTGGTACCTTCCAAATCGACGAGGAGTGGCCGGAGTAGCTCGGAACTCGCCTCGAAGCTCACGGTTTCGCCGGAGGAAAAGGGTGCAGGCACCCCGTGACAAAACCGACCTAAAACTCAGGGAATTTCACAAATTAACTTCCAATTTCTGAATTAAACACGAATTGAACGAAAAAGGGGGTTCGATTGGGGCTTACCTTGTCGGAAAATGCAAGGAGAACGCCGGGGGTTCTCTGAGCTCTTCCGTTCGTTACGGTGACGTCGAGGGGGAGAGATGAGGGACGCGAGAGTGACGAGGGTGAGTCGAGAGAGATGGCGAGGGTGTGTGTGTGTGGTGGTGAGGTCGAGCGAGAGAGATAGGATGAGGGAGAGTGAGGGGGTTTACGGGGGGGGTGCAGAGAGAGTCCGAGAGAGCGAGAGAGACCAGAGAAGAGAGGGAGAGGGACAGAGAAGAGAGAGGACTCGGGTGGGCCCATCGGGCTCACCATTTAAGAACAAAAACAATTAAAAAAAATAGAAATAAAAGGGAAATAGGGTTTAGGGACCAAAATGAACATTTTGAAAAAACGTTAGGGATTAAATTATATAACTGAAAACGGTTTGGGGTTTAATTTCTAGATTTCAAAGTAAAGTCGAGGGGCGGGCGTGTCAAAGCGGGTGCTTATTTAATACGAGAGTGCACTAAACAATTACTCTCGTATTATTTATCTAAACGAGGCCATATTGTTTTGTGGAAGTAAATTTTTCAAAAATACTTGATACAATATATTTGATACAACATACTTGATACAATATGATTGATACAATAAAAATAAGGGTATTTAGAGCTTTTAAGAAAAAATAAAATTATATATGACACCATCGTCGTCACTATCATTAGCACTATCTGGCTGCCACCACCACCTCTGTTGTCTCATCATTGCCACCCCACCTCTGCCACCATCTTACCATTACCACTAACACTTACACCCATGGGTGAAGCTACATAAGAGCAAGAAGGGGCGGTCGCCCCTCTTCTCGTCGGAAAAGAAACCCATAAGCGGGTAGTCGCCCTTCTAGTCAGTTAGAAAACTTGCAAACGTCCCTTGGTTCCTCTGCTACTGTACAACATCCATTGCGTGTAGGCTTTCATTTTTTTTTAAATCCCAAGTATTATCAGTGTATAGCGAAGAAATAAGACAAATTATGGGCATTTCTGGTGCAAGCCGGAGCTGCGACTGTTGCAGAAGCGGTGGTTCAAATGATTCGAGAGAAAAATAAAAGAATGAGGCCAACTATTTAAGTTGAAACACACGGTTTCATTTTTGTTATGGCTACCAATGAAAATACTGATGTAAGCCACTTCTAATTGTTTTCTTATTTTTTATAATTACTTTTTAATATTAACAAATGATTTCAGAGCATTAATTTTATTAATCTAGAGTTTAGATTTTTATAAAAAATAGTAACTCACTATAAGAAGTGTGTAACACCCCACCCTTCATTTGATTTAAAATATAGTTTTGGTTCTTATTTGGTAAGCCCAAAGGGCCCACCCCCTAATTTTGTCCCCCTCCTTCTTGTGCTCTCTCTTCTCCTCCCCATTTCCCATACTTCATTTCTCTCTCTCGTCGAACTCCGACGCAGACCAACTCCCCCTTCTTTCATTAAGTATTGAAGAAGTTATACTCATTTGAATATTACCCAGTTTTCCACAAATCTGATGGCTTTAAAGGCAGTTTTTGGCCAAACCATGGCGAGTTAGACATCATGTGAGGTACCATTCTCTTTGTCTCTTCGAGAACTATAACTTTCTTTTTTGTTTCACTTGATTTCGTCGAGTATTGACAAAGTTATGGACGTTTAAAAATTGTGCAATTTTCCGCCCGATTTCCAGCCTTCTCCTCCCTTTGAATTCGGTTACCCACCAAACCCAAGGCCTTTGGGCCTTTCCTGCCGAGCCCAACCCAAACCCATTTCTGTTTTCTTATTTGTTTTGTTTTATATTTAATTGTTTTGAGTTAAAGGCCTTGGGCCTTACATGTGAAGGCCCTAAACCCAAACCCAAGTTCCCATTTTAATTTCTTAGAGGCCTTTGGGCCATTTTCCTTTAGGGCCTTAAACCTGAGGCTCGTGCACTCAAAACCCTAAACCCTAGCTGGCCCAAACCCCTTTATGTGCAATATTATGTCAGCGAATATTCAATTAGAGAATATTCTATTGACTTTTACGAAATTTACTCATGACTCTTCTTAGGATAATTCGACGTCTTGAATCCACGTCCGTTTTCCCAAATTCAATTGTTATAATAGAGTTTTATTAATTGGACCCTTTATATGCTTAGGGGCAATTATTGGTGACGTTTTCTTGTTCGCTAGTTTGCGTGGCCTTTCGATGGCTAAGTACTGTGAGTGAACCCCTTCTAAAAATGCATATTTTAGTAGTAGAAATGCATACATGAAAAACATAATTTATTGAATACGTTTCTGAACGTTTTATGAGAAATTGATTATCATGCTTACTGAGGCTACTTTGAATTATTACTATTTTTCCTATAACCCATATTCTTTATATAATATCTGATGGATGACAATATGATATTTAGAATACATTTCGAACACCTCTTTATAGTATAGATGATGGATGACTTTATACTATGAAGTTGATTTTGAGATATATATGTATATATATGTTCAATGATTTTGTGCGTATCTAATGATCATTGTTATGCCTATCTGGCAATGATGATTATATTGGCTTCGAGCCGGGAGATGGTTGGGCGTATTTTGGCTTCGAGCCGGGCGATGGTTGGGCCTGTTTGGCAATGAAGATTATTGATACTGATACCGCTAGCAGTACACTATATATACGAGACATGTTTTATGGAAAAGTTTTATGACATGCTAGGTTTCAGAAAACCTATTATTATATTATGCTATATGTGTTTTCACAAAACTTAGGGGTTGGTATGTTGATAACTGTTTTATTATATATGTATATCAAATTGGTCAACTCATGTTTGTTTTGCGCCCCTTTCAGGACTTAGAAACAAGGCATACAATCCCGGCGTCAAGGCACTTCTGCATCAGCATCTTCGAGTCCCCTCGGTGTAGGACCCACTCATTTGTCCTTTCAATTTTATATTATTCTTTTAAGCGTTCTAAATTAGCTGTATGCTTTGAACACGTTCCTTATTTGCATATTTTTAACATTAAATTCTCTATCCTTACTTATTTCTCGTTCTCATGCATTCTAAATGGCTTTCGTCACCCCTGGGGTGTCGGCTAGCACGTGACCATCTCGATGTCCCAAGGACATCGGGATCGGGGTGTGTCAAAATGTACTTTTCTACTATGATATTCACTAAATTATTAAAATAAAAATTTTGATAATTTTGAATGTTATATGTTAAATATTAAGCTTAATTAAATATTACATTGAAGCTTCTATAGTTTTTTATGGTGTAAGACACTTATGTATATGATATATGCATAATAAATTTACTCAAATACATCTAAGTTCCCGCCTAGGCGTTGGATGATATATAAATAAATTTACTCAAATCTGCCTAGGTGTTAGGCTTCATTTCGGCCTTTTTTTCTTATACGAGTTATGTTGCATAAGACTTGCTTTTATAGAAGCAAGCAACAAGCAACATAGTAAAAAAAATATTAGTGGAGTCATCTAACATTCCATCCAACGAAGACAAATTAAAGTGGATTAATAGCCTGTTGGCCATACACATTTTATAACATTTTCCCTTTATTTAAATAACTTTTAGCTAGCCCACCTAGGGCTGGAAAAAAATCCCAAAATTCCCAAACCAAACCAAAAAAATCCCGATCCCAAACCAAAAAATTCCCAAACCAAAATTCCCAAAATTTTCGGGATATCATCCCAAACCAAACCGAAATTTTCGGTATGGGATCGGTTTTTCATTTTCGATTTTTCGGTATTCCCATACCGAACCGAAAAATATTATATATATATATATTATTTTTTAATTATAAGAAATTATTTTAACCGTTCATTTTATAGATTTAATCTGGGCCTTTCATTTTTTTAGGTCTGATAAACAGTCTCTCCTCTCACTCACGCATGGGTCTCCGTCTCTCACCTCCCTCTCCCATTTTAGTTTCCATTTCCTCCATTGAAGAACAACAAGAGCAGCGCCGCACCACACAGCCACCTCCCTCTCGTCGTCACTCTTCAGTCTTCCATCCTTCACCACACAGCCACCACCGCAGCGCTCTCGCTCACTCGCGATCTCTCTCTCTCTCGCGATCTCTCTCTCTCTCTCTGGCGATTTTCTCTCACATATACAATCATACAAGTCACAGAACTCTCGATCCCCCAAATTAGGTAATTAATTTAGTGTTTTGAAATCTAATTTCTGTTTTCCCTTTGAAATTTAATTTTGGGTTTGAAATTTAATTTAGGGTTTGAAATTAATTTAGGGTTTGAAATTAATTTAGTGTAGATTGAATGAAGAATGGTGTCGGTGAGCCTACAAACTTTTCGTTGGTCCATACTAAGAGCATTTTGCATTTTCTACGGCAATTTGAGTTAATGCATTTTCTACGGCAATTTGATTTTTTTAAGCTAATTTATGATCTTTATTCTATCATTCCAATTGGAATTTGGGTGTATACTTTTTATGTTCTAACTATGGGATTTATGTATCTGTATTACCTGAAATTTGAGTTAATGCATATTCATGGAAAAGAAAAGTTTCATCCTGGCTAGTGGATGGCAAAGAAAATGACATTATAGCTATCATTGACTTGTGCATATACTATATGGGGACAAACTGGATTTCTGGATTCTGCTTCTGTGACTATGCTCTGATATTTTGTGATAATCGAACTGCTTACTACCATTACTTAGACAACAAAACTTTTCTATTGAAATTCAGGTGGACTATGATGAGGCTATATTTCTATGGGGCGTAGATAAGAAAGATTTTCTTCTTTGGACCATTACAGCCACTACAACATTGTTCCTTGGCATTGAGATTGGCGTCCTTATTGGGGTGAGTACTTGAACCAATGTTATTTTTGGGAGACCTTGTTCGAACTTTATACCCAAAGGAATCTACATTTTTATGCAAGAAAGGCTAATTAGGGCATAAGAACTATCATGTATTGTGTTAAATACAACTTTTTTCATGATAAGAATCCAATGTTGCCTCAGTAGCTCAATCTCAGAAGACACTTAATTTAATACATGCATGCAATACAAGTTTTCAAGTTTAGTTTGCGTTAACTTGACATGTATAGCTTTGTCGTGTTCTTATTAACTTGACAAGCCATTATGAATCATAATTACATATATATATATATATATATATATATATATAGATATAACAAAGATATATCTATATGAGAGAGCGGTGTCATATATAGATATAACCGGTGTCATATGAGAGAGCGGTGGCTTGGAAGGTGTTGAACGAAGAGGAGACGGCTCACTGCGTGTGTTTCTTGTTTGTAAATAAGAAACAAAAAACAAGATAAATGCTGTACTGCATTCTTGATGTAGCCAATCCTTCAAGCTTGACCACATTATTGGGATGATCCAAATTTTGGCAGATTTCAGATTTTTAATATAAAATGTTAGATTTTAGTCCAAAAACATAATATGTTAAATTTAGTTCAAAAACCCAAAAGTCCAAAACTATTTTGGGATTCCCGATTTTCCCGAAATCCCGAAAATATTTTGGGATTCCCGAAAATTGGGATTCCCGAAAAATTGGTTTGGGATCGGTATTGAAATTGGGATTCCCGAAAATTTTGGTTTGGGAATCGGGACAAGTGTTTTGGTTCGGTATCCCATACCGAACCACCCCTAAGCCCACCTATTGAAAATTTGCAAATTCCACCCTTGCATTTTAATCGTCCTTAAAATAATAAGATTAGAAGGGATGAACTTGCCTCACATATAGTCCCCTTCTAATCCCTGTTAAATAAAAAATATCATTCACTTGTATTTTCAATATACATTGAAATTTGAGAATTATCTATTAAACTTCAATCATGTTATGATTAAGTCACGTCAACATCTATAATATTATTTTTTTATAGATAAAGACAAAATGAAAAGTGTGCGAGGATGAGAGAGAGGGAGATCACCCCACTAAAAAAGTTATAAGACAACTAGACGACACGAGCAACATTAACGAGTGTACCAATAGGTGTAAGAAGAGATTGTAATATTTTATACGGAGTTTACATAAGCTATGAAAGGGAAATTCGGACTTAGATGCATACCATATATATTAAAATTTAGCTTCATTTATGATTCCCGACAACTAATAAACACTTTAACGTGAATACTCTGTTTATACTCAAATACTCCATAACTCGAATTCTTTATTTTTCTCTTTCGTGTTTGTAAATATGTCATAATAGAAGATACTATCATAATAACTCACATGCGCTGCACCCCATCATAGCTCTAAATTAAGCTAGATCCCATAAAACTCGAAATTAAGCAAGAGTAATACCACAACGGATGTCATTGTGTTGCATTTTTTTTACCAAAAAAAAAATGTCATAATAATAGTTATTAAAAGGGTGTAGTAATTTTTTTATTTTCCCGCCAAAAGGAAGACAGTCGGAGAAGTCGGAGCGCCAATTGGGGGTGGGTTAGGAAACCCTAAATATGGCTAATTATGTAGAGTGTAGAAGAGAAAAGAGCTCAATGGGGTCTGCATCTGCAAGTGCGGGTGATTCACCGCCCCCATCAAGCCCCGATGCCGCCCAAAACAACATCCAGGTCCCTTGCGTTCCTTTCCGTTTGTGTTTATTTATGCTTTATTATTTATAGTTCTTACAAATCTTGTCTAATTTTATACTTAAGCAGCATTTCTTCGTTCTTCACAAAGCATCTGAAAAATCAACTTCTGGTGGGAAAGCCCGAAAGAGGCTCGACTTATGCCCGACAAAGCTTAAGGAAGGCGACGAGGGCTGCTTGCGAATGGAAGCATTGCAGTTAGTTTGGTCAGGAATCGAATCCTCCATCAAGGACGTTCTGAGGAATATGAATGCTCAGGTTTTCAACCAGATAAACAGCTGGGTATGCGATTCCTTCGGTGCTATGAAGCCAATTGCTCCCATCCCTTCTCCTCTCGGTCCTTTTCCGATTGTCACCCACGCTACTTCTTGTGCACAGCTCTTCACTGCGCTCCTTCTCACCAGTATGTTTTTGTTCTTCAACATCTCTTCCCTTTTAATTTATCCTAATTCCAACTTGAGTTGATTAAGTTGACCGATTGACTCATTACTGGCAGGGAATATGGAGTTTGTTGATGATTTTTCGACATTTCAAGAGCTTAGCCTCAGCCTGAAATCTCACGGATGCCATGTCGCTAACCTTTCCTCTCTTGACTTTTCACTGAAGAATGGGATTGCTGGTTGTCTTTCAAGTTTATTGAGACAGTTTTTGATGCGCTCTTTTGATGTAAGTATTTACCTTTCTTTGTCCCTTCAATTTAAATTATACAAGAAGTAGATACTCAATTTATTTTATTTTATTTTACTCAGGCAGGTGATATGTCCCTATTGGCATCATGGTACAGCCAGCACGGAAACTATGGTTCTCCAGTGGTTGTCATTATAAACGACATGGAAAGATGTTCTATTCCTGTCCTGTCTGACTTCATTCTAATGTTGAGGTATTCTAACCCCAACCCTCACTTTTTGCTTATGCAATAAACAACACAAATACTCTCCGTGTCAATTTCTGACACGATCCGATAACACGACACGAAATTAACAGGTGTTCGGGTCGACACGATAACGAATCGGGTCGTTATCAGGTAACCCGATAGCACCTGTTAAGATAACGGGTAAATTCGGGTATACACGTGGGTAACACGATACACGATAAGCAGAATATTAATTTCATAATTTTATACTCCTAAAAAAAATACTAGTATAATTATATATATATTAATTTAACAATTTTACACTCCTAAAAACTATAATAAATAAATAAATATATATTACATTAAGTTAATTAACTATAATAAATAAATCAAAAAAATTTAACTATAATAATTATACCCCAAAATATTAATCATCTATAATAATTATATATATATATATATTAAATTTTATAAAACTATAATAATTATTAATTAATAATATGCATGAATCGATGAGCAATGCATGATGCATCCAATATTCCAATCCAAGTCCAACCATCGGACAGACAATCCATTCATTTTGATTCCATTTAAACTTTAAAGTGCCGCCTTTTTTGAAGAAAAATGAAGGGAAAATGAAAATGATAAAACAAGTTGGAAATGAAATAAAAAGGAGAGGGAATTATGAAAAGATGGGTAGGCTACCGGAGGGAAAAGTGAAAATTATAAGAAAAGTTGAAAAGAAAACAAAAAAGAGAGGGAAAAATGAAAATTAAAAAAAGTGGTGAGAATTTTTTTTTTTTTTAAGTTATTAACTTTTTATCACACATATATCATATCCCACTATTTTTATAATGATTAACACGTGTTAATTTAATTATACGTACAAAATAAATGGATTTAAATCTATATATATATATACACACACACACATCACTAACACATAATACACACTATTGATTCATTGAAACTTGATGGGATACGAATTCTCCAAAACTAATTTCAACGATCGCAACCGTCAAACTTGTATGTATATGCTTCGAGATCACATCAGCAAAAAATCACAAAAAACAAACATTCAGAGATCAAGTAACGGGCCAAAGTTTTTCGACGGTTATAAACTAAAAATCACGATTTAACAGTTATTTTAACTCTGATTTTGATGATTTTTTACAGATACACTACTTGATCCTATATGAATACAATGAATGAATTCGATCTTCAATTTAAAATATTTATACAAGTGGGTACCACAAAATCTTATGTTATACTTAATGAAAGTATAAATAAACTCTAAAGTGTTAGTGAATCTATCGTTTTAATGGGATACGAATTATCCAAAACTAATTTCAACGATCGCAACCGTCAAACTTGTATGTATATGCTTCGAGATCACATCAGCAAAAAATCACAAAAAACAAACATTCAGAGATCAAGTAAGGGGCCAAGGTTTTTCGACGGTTATAAACTAAAAATCACGATTTAACGGTTATTTTAACTCTGATTTTGATGATTTTTTACAGATACACTCCTTGATCCTATATGAATACAATGAATGAATTCGATCTTCAATTTAAAATATTTATACAAGTGGATACCACAAAATCTTATGTTATACTTAATGAAAGTATAAATAAACTCTAAGTGTTAGTGAATCTATCGTTTTAATGGGATACGAATTATCCAAAACTAATTTCAACGATCGCAACCGTCAAACTTGTATGTATATGCTTCGAGATCACATCAGCAAAAAATCACAAAAAACAAACATTCAGAGATCAAGTAACGGGCCAAGGTTTTTCGACGGTTATAAACTAAAAATCACGATTTAACGGTTATTTTAACTTTGATTTTGATGATTTTTTACAGATACACTCCTTGATCCTATATGAATACAATGAATGAATTCGATCTTCAATTTAAAATATTTATACAAGTGGATACCACAAAATCTTATGTTACACTTAATGCAAGTATAAATAAACTCTAAGTGTTAGTGAATCTATCGTTTTAATGGGATACGAATTATCCAAAACTAATTTCAACGATCGCAACCGTCAAACTTGTATGTATATGCTTCGAGATCACATCAGCAAAAAATCACAAAAAACAAACATTCAGAGATCAAGTAACGGGCCAAGGTTTTTCGACGGTTATAAACTAAAAATCACGATTTAACGGTTATTTTAACTTTGATTTTGATGATTTTTAACAGATACACTCCTTGATCCTATATGAATACAATGAATGAATTCGATCTTCAATTTAAAATATTTATACAAGTGGATACCACAAAATCTTATGTTACACTTAATGCAAGTATAAATAAACTCTAAGTGTTAGTGAATCTATCGTTTTAATGGGATACAAATTATCCAAAACTAATTTCAACGATCGCAACCGTCAAACTTGTATGTATATGCTTCGAGATCACATCAGCAAAAAATCACAAAAAACAAACATTCAGAGATCAAGTAACGGACCAAAGTTTTTCGACGGTTATAAACTAAAAATCACGATTTAACGATTATTTTAACTCTGATTTTGATGATTTTTTTACAGATACACTCCTTGATCCTATATGAATACAATGAATGAATTCGATCTTCAATTTAAAATATTTATACAAGTGGATACCACAAAATCTTATGTTATACTTAATGAAAGTATAAATAAACATAACTCTTGAAGGCAATAGATCAAGTCAAAGTTCAAATACAATTTTATGATGATCGATGTAAATTGAAGATTTTGTAAATTGAGGTTTAAACTTTTGAGAAAGACTTAGAACCTTGAAAACAAAAACTCTTTCATTTTGCATATGCTTGCACGTTTAATATTTGTAATAAATTAGTAGTGTATGTATTATTATTTTATTAGGTTCTTATTTTCGAGTGTAGATAAAGTACTTAAACGACAAATGTTTTAATGTTTTGAAGTAATATATAATAATATATGTGGTATGTGCAATTTTTTTTTTAAAAATATATATTTTTCTTAACGGGTCATAACGGGTCGGGTCACTTTACCCGTTGGGTAAAGTGACACGACCTGTTAAGGACACGTTAAGAAAACGGGTGTGACACGACACGACCCGTTAAGATAATAGGTGTTACACGAAAACGACACGAACACGATAAAAACGACACGTTTGCCAGGCCTCCATCCTCTGCGAGTACAAGATTTTGCTTACCTGGGCTTGTAACTTGGTCCACTATTTGTATCAGTGAATGGGTTGTCAAGATCCCAGTCATTTTAATAATGGGAGTTGCAACAACGTTGGATTCCCCAAGAATATTTCCTTCAAATGTGCTGAAGAAGTTGTGCCCTTGCATGTTCACGTTGGGATCACCGGCTGAGAGGATGGATGCAGTTGTTGAGGCTGCTCTGGTGAGGTGCTGCTCTGGTTTTGCTGTGGGTCACAAGGTGGCTATGTTTCTGCGAAACTACTTCTTCAATCAGGATGGTACATTGGCATCTTTTATTAGGGCTTTGAAGGTTGGTAATTAAGTTGTTGCATTTCCTCTCATGTTCTTTTGCCATCATGACTAGGCCCCTGCTGATGTCAAAAAGTATTTTTTTAGATAGCATCTGTCCAACATTTCTCCTCGGAGCCTTTAAGCTTCATACTTGGTCGATTGCTTGTTAAAGAAGGCAGCAAGGTTAGCATCCATGAAGTATCACTTTCCTCCTTGTGTCCACCATGTTTACAATGTTATACATTGATAAAAAGCATTCGAGCAAGGTGCATGACTTATACCCACATTTTTACTCATATTCCTTTTCTGCCATCTCTTATTTAGATTTTTCATTTAATTGATAGAAGAGAAGTATTTTCCTTTTTGTACTCTACTGAACTGTAACAAAGTGGATAATTGCTAACAGATCCCTTCATGGTCCTTTTTTGGATTTGGATTCTGGAAGGAAAGGTCTTTTGACACAGAACATTTGGTTTATGTATTGATGTATTTATATGCAATCAGATATGCACACGTTGGAATGTCCATTAAAGCAACAATAACCAATTTGGCAATTATTGCTTCCTGCTTGCATTCTTTGTGATTTTATTTATTTTATTTTATAATACCATGCATCCATGATAAGTTGTCTCCAACCTCCGCCAACCCAATGCCAAACAATGTTTTGCATATTTTTACAAAGATGTAATCTGGCCATTGAAGGGATCTCAGAATGAGAAATTGATCAAGTGTGCTTCCGAAGTTTTATGTCATGGAAGGTAATCGTAATCCTAAGATTTAACAATATTTTTACATTTTTAGTAAAGGATGAGTTCAAAATGTGAATGAAAAAGATAACGTTCTGAGATCTGATGGAAATTTTGTCACCAGGGAAGGGATCAAATGGCTGAACAAACTGATATCAATATAGCTCATGGTCTACCATTAATTTCGAGTTCACCAATGTTAGTGAAAGGGGAACGGTTGGGCTCGGCCCACTCAATGTCTTTAAAGGACAGGCTCTAGTTGGGGCAGCATTTCGGCCTTTTCGGGGCCCGTTAATGTTAAATATCTTTGGATTAAAATTTTTGATCTCACAAGAACAGAAAGCTGAGTTCTTCAGGATTTTTCAGCCTGCAGAACAGCTTTACACAATCCGACCGTGTTCAGACAGGAATATTTACCGGGTCCGGGAGAACGGAATTGTTTTCACTCCAACTCGTAGTAACCTGAATTTTTTTATGAAATTTGGAGACTTTGCCACTGTTGAGAAAAGGTTCAAACATTATTTTCCGAAGGATTTTGGGTCGCAGTTGAACCCTTTTGTGAGAGAGGAGCCTATGGATGACGGTGCATCCAATCTTCAATCATCTCATGACGGCTTCGATCAAGACGAAGAGTTGGAGGAGGTCTTGGGTCACAACCCTCTGTGTTCACCACCGGTTGCAGAGAGGACGGAAATAGCCATTGGCAATAATTTCGCACGGGATCCCTTTCTAACCCTGCACTTAGATTTTCTTCGCCAATACCTGAGTGCAATGGAAGATGATTGGTCTCTGGCTTCGGATTCTGAAGAAGAGGAGTTCGGGGATTTGTCACAAGATGAGATGGCAACTTTCGACCCTTTTGATAGTGGTGATGGGTTCCTGCAGAATCTCTTTTCCGATGAACCCAAGGATGTGAGTACGGTGACCGAAGAGGCAGGTACTCTTCTGGGTTACAAAGATGGTAAAGAGGTACTGGATCATCTTCAAGTCAAGGAACCTGATGACAACAAGAAGCTGCTAATATATAGCAGGAGGAAAAGGTCTAGCCGAGTCTTCGACAAAAGGGAGATCTCGGGTCATTCCAACGAATACTTGTCAAAAATGAAAATTTCGCTGTTTCCACTAAAAAAATCCTTATTTCTCGGGAAAAGCTCAGGGGTGCGGGCGGGAAGAGGGGAGAGAAGGAAGAACAAAAGGGGGACGCTTATTCTTAATGAAGATAATTAGTTGGAATATAAGGGGTTTGGGTAGTAGAAGGAAAATGGTTCTTTTGAAGGAGCAACTCCGGCGTGCACATGCCGACATAATCATTTTACAAGAAACAAAATTAGCCTCTGTAGACAGGAAGTTAGTGGCAAGTGTGTGGGGGAGCATATTTAAAGAGTGGGTCTCCGCCCCTGCTCAAGGAAGTTCTGGGGGTATAGTAGTGATTTGGAACACAAAAGCTATCACTGTAGTTGAGTCCCTTGTGGGAGTTTTTTCGGTTTCTATCAAAATCAGGGAGTCGAATGGCTTGGAATGGTGGCTCTCAGGGGTCTATGGTCCTTGCAAAAATAGGGAGAGACATGACTTCTGGGAAGAACTAGCGGCCCTTTATGGTCTATGCGGCCCAAGATGGTGTGTTGGAGGAGATTTCAATGTGGTAAGGTTCGATAATGAGAAGTCAAATGGGGGTAGTTCCACTTCAAGCATGAGGACTTTTAATCAGTTTATCCATGATTCTGAACTCGTTGATCCAGATTTGCTCAATGCTCAGTTCACTTGGTCTAATCTTCGAGAGGAAGTTGTGTGCCGAAGACTAGACAGATTCTTATACTCTGGTGGATGGGAGGAGTTGTTTCCTCATGCAAGGCAAAAGGCTTTGGCAAGGGTAACCTCTGATCATTGTCCAATTGAACTTGATACCATCAAGGTAAAATGGGGGCCAGGTCCTTTTAGGTTTGAGAACTCATGGTTACTTCACCCAGACTTTAGAAACAATCTCAAAGTGTGGTGGCATTCGGAACAAGTCGAGGGCTGGGAGGGTTACAAATTTTTGAGCAAACTGAAAGGTCTTAAAAAGAATTTGCAATCTTGGAGCAAGGAGGTCTTTGGCGACATAGAGAGAAATCTCAAAGATGCTCAGGCTCAATTACAGGAAATTGACTTTAAGGAAGGGAGGGAAGCTCTAGACTCGGATTCAAAAATAATGAGGGGAGAGCTTCGCTTCCTAGCAGAAGAGTTGGCGTGGAAGGAAGAAGTCAAGTGGAGGCAGAGAAGCAAAGTGGAGTGGGCTAAAGAGGGTGATGGTAACACCAGTTTTTTCCATAAGGTTGCAAGTGGGAGAAAGAAGAGAAATTTTATAGATAGATTGGAAGTGGAAGATGGCAGAATGGTAGAAGGGGAAGAGGAGATCGAAAACGAAATTATTAATTTTTTCAAGTCTTTGTACAGTAGCACGGAAGGGGACTGTTGGGGATTGGAAGGAATTAATTAGTGTCCAATTAGTGCTACCGAGGCAGCTTGGCTTGAGAGGCCGTTTGAGGAAGCCGAAGTCCATAATGCTGTGCTTGATTGCGGGAAGGATAAATCCCCAGGCCCGGACGGCTTCTCTTTGCATATGTTTCAAAACTGTTGGGATATTTTGAAGGATGACATCTTGAAAGTGATGGAGGAGTTCTTCGAAAGTGGAATTATTAACGCAGTGACAAATGAAATGTATATCTGCCTAATTCCAAAAAAGTGAGATTTTGTGAAATTGAGGGACTTTAGGCCTATAAGCTTAGTCACCAGTCTTTACAAGATTGTGGCGAAGGTCCTTGCTACAAGACTAAAGGAAGTCATGGGCAGTACAATTTCTCCTTCTCAAGGAGCTTTTGTTAAAAGCAGACAAATTCTGGATGCAGTCCTCGTAGCAAATGAGGTGGTCGAAGAGGTGAGGCAGAAGAATGAGGAGGGCTTGGTCCTTAAGATAGACTTCGAAAAAGCTTACGACCATGTCGACTGGAGATTTCTGGAAGAAGTGTTATTGAGAAAGGGATTCGAGAGTACATGGAGGAAATGGGTGCTTTGCTGCCTTGCTACGGCTAACTTCTCAGTTATGATCAATGGGAGACCTAGGGAAAAATTCATAGCTTCAAGAGGTTTGAGACAAGGAGACCTATTGTCCCCGTTCTTGTTCACTCTAGTGGTAGACATGTTGAGCAGATTGATTGAGAAGGCTCAAGAAAATCTCTTGATTAAAGGGATGTGTGTTGGGCAAGACAATGTGGAGATCTCTCACCTTCAATTCGCGGACGACACTATCTTCTTCTTGGCAGGGTGTGAGGAGGGTTGGATTAATTTATTACTTTTGTTGGATCTTTTTGGCAAAGTGTCAGGCTTGAAGATTAACAAAGCTAAGTGTTCCTTGGTGGGGATTAACTCTGATTGCGAGAAAATCTCAAGGCTTGCAAGTTCTTGGGGTTGTGAGGTGGGCAGTTGGCCCATGACGTACCTTGGTCTTCCCCTCGGTGGAAGGCCAAAAACTATTAAGTTCTGGGATCCAGTGGTTGAGAAGGTGGAATTGAGACTTCAAGGTTGGAAGAAAGCGTTCCTATCTAGAGGCGGAAGATTAACCTTGATTCAAGCTGTCCTGGGAAGCTTGCCCACCTATTTCATGTCTTTGTACAAAGCTCCCTGCGGGGTCATTGGTAGGCTGGAAAAGTTAATGAAAGGGTTTATTTGGGAAGGGGTAGAGGAAGGAAAGAAACTTCACTTAGTTAAGTGGGAGGATGTGTGTAAAAGCAAGGAGAAAGGAGGCCTTGGTTTGGGAAAGTTGAGAAATCGGAACACCGCCCTCTTAGCTAAGTGGTTATGGCGATTCCCACTCGAATCAAACTCTCTTTGGCATAAGGTGATTAGGAGCAAGTACGGTCTGGAGGCTAATGGTTGGGACGCCAATTCCCCGACTCGAGGATCGAGTAGATGCCCCTGGTCAGATATCTCGGCTGGTCTTCCTACGCTCCTTCACTCTTGCAACTTTGTGGTCGGCAACGGGGAGAGGGTGAGGTTCTGGGAGGATGGTTGGTCGGAGGGGGGTCCGTTGAAAAAGCAATTCCCTAGATTATTTTGTTATCTAGGTCAAAAAACCAAAGTATCTCTACGTTGGCGGCTTCTTCTCTTCAGCCGGTCAGTTGGAATTTTGATTTTAGGAGAAATCTCAGAGAGTCGGAGATTGACGAGGTGGTTGGCTTATTGCAGAAACTGGAGTCCGTGCGCCTGAGCCATTATAGAGAAGATAGGAGAAGATGGATTTTAGAAGGGTCCGGTCGTTTCACCTGCAAATCCTACAACTCTTTCCTTTGCAATAACGGAGATGTGCAACACTTTCCTTATTTCTCTCAGATCTGGAAATCAAAAGTGCCCCCTAAAGTCAAACTTCATGTGTGGTTAGTGGCGCTCGGGAAGGTTATTACGTGCGATCAAGTCCAAAGACGTTTGCCTTTTGCTTGCTTCTCCCTCACTGGTGCGTTTTGTGTAAGTCCGGGGAGGAAAACACCAACCACGTGTTCCTCCATTGCCCGTACAGCATTCAAATTTGGTGGAAGTTGCTCAAGGAAGTTGGAGCTAGTTGGGTCACCCTAAAGAGTTGTTTTGAGCTCCTTAGCACTAAATTCGATGCCCTAGGAAAAGGGAGGAAAGCCAAAACCTTGTGGGGTTCTCTGCTGATGGCTCTATTCTGGAACATTTGGTTAGAGCGCAATAAAAGAGTTTTTGAGGTTTACAAGGGAGTGGGGGTAGAGGAGCTTTGGGATAGAGTTAGGCAGTGGGCAGCTTTTTGGGCTTCAGTCTCAGTTGAGTTTAGAGATTACAATCTCTCTTCTTTAATTAGGGATTTGTTAGCAGCTGTTAAGTGATTAGGTTTTGCTTTCCCTTTGTTCTTTTAGTTTTCTTTTGGGGCTTCCCTAGCCTTCTCCTTCTTCAGGTGGATTTCTCTTCCACTTTTGTATTTTCTTTCTGTTATTAATATATTGATCTCGTTTCCTTTCAAAAAAAAAAAATATAGCTCATGGTTTGACAGAGTTGAAGAGATTGCAGATGCTCTGGAGCACTGTTGTTCTGGTGACTACTTTTTTATATTTTATTTTTATACAGATACTAACTATTAGTGCTTCAAGCCTTTAACATTCCTAAGCTTAACATCTTCCAACTTGTAAGCTTAAATGCATATTTTGATATGTTTTTACGGGTTTTGGCAGCTCAAGCTGAATTTTTGTAGCTAATGTCTGATGAGTGAAGGAACACTGTTTAGTGTTTATTTCTTCTTTTTATTTCTTATTTTTGTATTTTCTGTATTTTGACACACAAGTGTTTTGCAGTGCTTATATGAAGCTGGGAAGTTCAACAAAATTCAATTGTTAGACTTATTTTGCGAGGCGCTTGATCCAGATATTTACAACTCATTGGCTTCTGATAATGATAATCTCACTGGAGTGGGAAAAAGTTTTGCTACATCTTTGTCAAGTGATCACTGTGTACTTGAACAAAATTTGAGCTCCCGAAAGGGACGCCTAATTTGTCAGGTCGTTCGCAAAGTGAGGTAAGTAATGTGGTTTAAAAAATTCAGATGCATTGAAGTAGGTCTCATGTTTCAGTTGCATGCATGGTTTACTTTGCCTGAAATTGTTGAGAAGCTTAGTTAAAAAAAAAAAATTTATTTATTAATATTTATGCTTTGCTGTTTCATTCTTATTTAAGCACCATGATAGGTAGTCTCAATTTAGATGAGTCTCACTTTCTCTGTTCCATGTTTTGCTAGATGTCATTCCATTTTTTATTTTTTTATTTTGTTTTACATATTTTTATCATTTATGTTCATCATAATACTGAAATTGGAAGTTTTGCTTATCAGTTAACTTAAGTTTCCTTTTTTCTTTGTCGGTAGTCTCTAGTTTCTGAACTGTCTAAACTTTGGAATTGACCAGGGATCTTCCTGCAATATTGCTCTGTCAGTTGCTCAAAAGTTGGGAAGTTCTCACTGTCAATGTTTTTGAGGTATGACTCTATGACAAGGGTTTCTTTGTTTTCTTAGGGGCTTTTGATAGATTTGAGGTATGACTCTATGACATGGGAAATTCTTATCACATTGGTCGCCAAAATTGCTTGGAAGTGGTCCTTGTATTTTTTTCTTTCCATGATTAGGTGTTACTTAGATTTTTTGGGTTGCATGTACGGGTTGATGAGTTGTGTTGCTCGACAGGAGGTATAGTAATGCTGTGCTTTTTGGAGAAAAGAAGACTGGTTTTCTGAACTGAATTTGTCACAGAACTAAGAGCTTGTGTTTTGTGATCTTGTTCTGCATGCTTTGTTATAGACTTTCTTTCTTCTCTTCTTTTAATTCTTGAATATCTTAGTAGTGAATATATGCACAGAAGATAATTTGGAATTCTTTGTTTGCACATAACTCCTCAAGGAAATCTTGATCTACTATCTTTTATTAGTTAAATACTAATCAAACAATTGAAAATCAACAGAGGATAATTTGGAATTTGGACATAGATCTCATCATTTATCTTTTCCTTAACTTGATATATATTTATTTCCTGAACATTTGTGAAATCTGTTGATGGGATATATATTTCTTAACAGCTTTAAAGGTATTCAATGGTCTATGTGTGCCTTAGAGATGCTAAACATGTAAAGTGAGTGCCTTACAAAAATGCTAAGCTTTGTTGTAATTTTGTCACCTTAGTCTCATCATCTCACGAGTCTCACCTAGCTATTACTATAGCATGCTTCAAGCAGTGATAGTAGTTGATTACTTAGTTAATTGAGTGACCATAATAGATTCATGAGAAGGTAAAGGAGCTGCGGTCATTATTGAAATTTGAGGGAGGAAGTTGCAAACCAGATTTGACTGACATATCCAAGTAATCTCTCTCTCTCTCTCTCTCTCTCTCTCTCTCTCTCTCTCTCTCTTATTTTTATTTTAAACCTATGTTCATGTGACAGGAGAAATAGAGCTCACAGTGGAAAAGCTGCTATATTAATTGACTGCATGGTTAGGTAATTCTTACTTCTTTGCAATTGTCTTTTAAAAACTTATTACCCTAAACCCTAATGAACTGACCTAATCAATCTTGAATCGAGAGTGGAATAAGAATGGACGAATGTTACTAAATTATTAATACACCAGAATTGGAATGGAAACCAGTTTAATTACTAAAATGCCCTGAGAGCTGTTGGGTTAAAGTGAATGGGTAAACTTGAAATTTTAGAAATAAATGTGTAAATAATAAATTTTGATTCCTTGTTTTCCAAGAATCAAAATACTAGCTCCCAAAAGAGTCCAATTCTTCCCAAATCAGCAGTCAATCCTTGTTCTGTGTGGGCCCCACTTATACTTTGATTCCTGCATTTTTAGTAAACACATGAATAATCCGTATTCGTCGTCCAACTTTTTCTTTTGATTCCGCATGTGAATTATTAAACATGAATAATGGAGCCTATTGACTTTTCTCTTTGCAGTGATAAGGTTGGCAAACACGACTCCTTTGTGTAATGTCATAATAAAGCAACTGAAATGTGCTTTCTTAATACCTGTTATCTGGATTTGTTTTGTACCTTACTATCTGGTTATTGAAACGCATTCTAGGCTAATATTTTCCCCTTTATTTTATTATTTCTTCATGACAGGTATTTCATGATGCCGATTGAGTGCATACATCTTCATGAGATTTCCTGCTTTAGAAATGTTGAAAAACTTCAATCGGTAAGCATTGTATTGGGTTGGGCTGCTCTGGTTAATATACATATACCAGCAACTTATTACTTATAATATATTTCGTACAGAATTTTCTTACTACCAAATTTTCAGATATTGTTTTGATATTAAGCAATGAACATCGAAACTTTTGGAAGTTTGATATGTAATGTTTTGGCAGGTTTATTTCTTATCAGATTTAGCTGATTAACATGCCTTCCACTTATGAAACTTTTTAAACTTAATTTTGGAACTCTATATAAGTCATTTCTTAACTTCCTACTTATTTCAGGTTTTAATTAGCGACTCAAGGAAAAGGATTCAAGTGGATCTTTTGGAGTTCCATAAAATCCTACGATGCAGTTGCTGCAGTAAGAGTGGCAACGCTCCATTGTCTCCCATGCCTGATACCTCAATTGTGTGAGTATAACCGTAGCTAACCCATTGAAATTGTTTGAAAAGCTATGAGAAATGTTGACACAAGTTATGGAAGCTTCAATTCAAGTTTGTACTTTACTTTTTGAATAGTGATGTTAATTTTCGGGTTCGTTGTGTTTATATGCAACAACTTTGTGGTCTAGGTATGGTAGGGTCTCTTGTATTGATTATCTGAGGCAACATAAAATTTTCTACAGGTTTCATATAATTATGCATGTTCGGTAAATCTTGAATTTTTTCTCGTTTTGTATGGGCCTGAAAATATATTTTTAAGGGAAATTTTCTTTTCTAACAATGAATAACTTATTATCTCTTGGTAATAACTTTATGTATTGCCTTTTGGTGTTGGATGATTAATAGGTCAAATCAAATACCTAAAAATAGATGATTTTTTATTTAGATTACGTTATCAGTAAAGGAATACAAAACAAAGGTTTGAATCATAAGATCTGTAGCTGATGATTGATCATAATTCCATACACATACATAGCAATTGTTGCGTTTTTAATTTCTGGTGACTTAATTCGAGAATTAGCGGGAATATACCAATTTGACCCAAAAACACTGGACATGTGTTGCTTTAAGATTGTTATTACATGATCATTTTATCTTGTAGGTATACCCTGGCTCAAGAGCACGGGGATCTTATCAACCTTCATGACTGGTTCCAGTCTTTCAAGACAATTGCTATTCAGCCCAAGAGGAAAGCGAAATGCAAGTTAAAGCAGTCCCCTCTACCCAAAAAAAGAAAAGAAAGCAATGACTCGGAAAACAAGAGTGAAGCATCTATTCAGTATCCTTTTAGTTTTTCATTTTTCACAGTGCACATCATCTTCATTTGTAGTGAGTGATGCAGTCTCGTTCGGCGAATATATAGATGAATTAAGCATTCAACAGCCTTATGAACTAAAGAACTGACCTAATCAAAGATGTCTATGGTGCTAGACATAATCTTACTATTTTCTATGGAAAGATAAAAATACTAAGTCACGAAACCAAATCTCAACATCTCTTGTTTATCGTTTTCTGACCATGTGAAAGAGACAGTTACACGTTGAGAGATGCAATGAAGTTCCCGTGGTTTTCAATCACATATCTGCTTTGTTTTTATAGGTGCATAGCAACAGCATGCATTGCTTCTGCCTGCATCAAGGATTACGTTCTGTAATGTTTTGCCTCATATTGACTACAGAAAATTTGAGTTGGATGTGCATCATGATCCTTAACCTTGCCTTTTCAGAGCACGATTTTGCAGGGCAATTACAGAACTACAGATTACAGGCCTAATTCGGATGCCAAGCAAAAAACGTTGCGACTGTGTGCAGAGAGTGGCCTTTGGTCTGTGACAAACTGTACGAGTTCAGTTGGCTCTTAGTTTTCCCCTTTTACTTGCGTCGCCTCGGAAGATTATCGTGAAACTACAGATATTTTCCTTGTCTGCTTTAGAAATTACGCATGAGCACGCAGGCACATTATGTATATACAGTACAGATATGATCCTCCTTTCGACTAACAGTAACAGGATGGGCTTCGGACACAAGATCAAGAAGTTGAAAGGACATTCGTGATTGTATGTACCAAATATTATTATTATTATTATAAACTTTATTCTTTGGTAAAATATTATTGTAAACTTTTGGTTACCAACTGATAACATGATAGTCCTAAACTAGTTATAAATATATAAGGTGCGTACTCCATAGTGAGTTTAACATGAATAAGTGAAACTCTCACATATTTGACCCCCGAAAGAAAATACATAAAGAATTTCAGATCTAAAATGTTGAGATAATACCACATTTGTTGGTTCTCATATTCGGCTTCAAAAGTTCTAAGTGGATCTCATTCATGCTTGAAGCTTTTGTTCTCAAAGTGGGTCTCATTCATGCTAAACGTGCTTACGAGTAAAGACTTACTGACACTGTGGAGGGTGATTTATAAATTCTTATTGATTGTCATTTCATCGCTGCTTGATGCCTAGGCAAATTAAAACTATTTGCATAGACATTTTAGATTTAGCTAGTGATTTCTCTTCTATTTTCTTTCTTTAGCTATTGCTAATTTTGAACATCATTAAGCCTCCTATTGTATTTGGTTAGATTTTATTTCTTCGTATTCTAGATAGGCTCTCATACTTGGCTCTTCTTGTTTGAGTTTCGCCATACGCTTTACTTTTTAATTTTACTTCATTTCAAAAAATATTCTAAAATACATTTTGTAAACACGAAAATTTCCTGAAGGAACAAGAACACGTGTACAAAATATATTTGTTATTTGATGAATTTTGGGTTACAATCTCTATTTGTTACTCTGATTCTATCTTCGTAAGATATGGGTTTGTTGATGGGCTGTTGATCCGAAGGGCCGTTGGGCTTGATCCTTGGATGAACAGTGATGTGGATTTGTTTGTGTTGATCCGAAGGGGCTGTTTGGCGCTTTGATTCTTGGGATGAACAGTGATGATCTTCAGATGTTTGATGATGAATGTAGAACGATGAACGATGAACGATGGATGAGCTTCAAGGGGCTTTGAGCTTGATTCTTGAAGGATGAATGTATTGATTCCAAGGGCCGTCGGGGCTTGATCTTGGAGGGTGGATGAATGTTGCTTCAAGGGCCGTCGGGGCTTGATCCTGGAGAAGATGGATGAACGATGAACGATGAACGATGAACGATGGATGAGCTTCAAGGGGCTTTGAGCTTGATTCTTGAAGGATGAATGTATTGATTCCAAGGGCCGTCGAGGCTTGATCTTGGAGGGTGGATGAATGTTGCTTCAAGGGCCGTTGGGGCTTGATCTCGAAGAACGATGAACGATGAACGAAGAACGAAGAACGAAGAACGAACTTCTAGAGAATTCTCTTCCAATTTGGGAGTAGAGAAATGTATTTGTGAATTGGTGAATTGAAATGAATGAAATTGGCTTCTATTTATAGAATTTTCCAAGGCCTAATTTTGAATATAATATCCCAGATGAAATAAGCCGTCTCTGCCAGGTGTTGACACGTGTCCTGTTCGACAGCTTTTCTAACTCTTTTCGAATTTTCGTCGAATCACACAATATGTGTACAATTTATGTAATACACGAGTGTTAAAATTTTGACCATTGGTCAACATTTTATTTACTGAAATTTCACTGTCTACAAATGCCCCCACTTCAAGGTGTGTCGTATACATGTGTTTGTCATATGTAGGAGATGCGTCTTGAAGTTTCTTTACTGTAGACGTCAATCCAAGGGCCGTCGAGGCTTGATCTTGGATTGGGCTGGGATCTCCTTCAAGTGCCGTCGAGGCTTGATCTTGAATTGGGTTGAGACTATATTCAACTTTACTGGGGTGAATCGGCACGTGTATTTGTTGTGCTTGTTGACTTTCCACAGACTTCATCTTGAACTGGTTTTGATTCAAGGGTGATGATCACCTGATCTTGAATCAGACTTATGATTTCTTCAAGGACCGTCGCGGCTTGGTCTTGAAGGTTGATTCAAGGGTGACGGACACTTGATCTTGACTCCGGTTTCGTGATTTTTCCACAGCTTTCATCTTGAACTGGTTTTGATTCAAGGGTGTTGGACACTTGATCTTGAATCGGGTTTGGGAGCCTTTTTACTTGCAAGCGATCCTCAGCTTTAGTTGAGGATGAATCAGCACGTTGTCTCCACATGCTTCAAGTAGTCCGGTCTCCACGCAGGTGTGGCATCTTCTTGAACTCTTGGATCAACCCAGACTCATCTGCTCTTCGACGCAACTCAGACTCCTCCTGCTTCGTCTGTGAAGTACTTTTGCTTTTGAAGAAGCACCTCTACACAGGTTTATTTTTGAAGTGGGCTGGGAGGGGTCTGAGATGAGTACTCGAGAGCAAGACTAGGTAAGCAATCAGGATCTCACTTTCTCCACGTTCCTCAGATGAAGGTGAGGAGAAAGCATGATATGAGATACTTTTGCTTTTAACCTTTTTGATATGAAATACTTTTGCTTTGGATGATTTGTTTTCTGGGGTGCTCCAAGGGATGAAGAATACTGAGTAACTCAAGAGGTTTCTTTGAGAATACATTTTCGGAGGTGAAGAGAGGTTGAGAGGGTGTGCCTTTGCTGTGGAAGGCGAAGGTTGAAACTTATAGAAATTTTCTTCACAACCGGAACTATTCTCGCGCTATTTGTCGGCAGCCGGTGGATGGATGAACAGTACCAGTTACGCGCTTTCTGACAAGCTGTCCGTAATTTCCGCAAGGCTGACGGTGCGTGCGACGAGTGACGACACGTCTGGACAAATTGATCTTTTGAAAACCGGGGTTCAAATCCTGGTTCGGCTCGTGGTTTTCGCAAAGCTCCAAGCTACATGTGACGAGTGACGACACAATTGGAAAAGCTGAACGCCTCGTGATGCTGAGTAATCCCGACTTTTGATAGAGGAACGGCTCTTTTGAGACAGGAATCCGGCATTTGAGAAAGGAGCGTCCAGCTTTTGAGAAAGGTGTCCGGCACTTCCGATTTGCGTGAGGACGCTTCTTCAATCTCTGAGGAGCGCCTCTTCATTTTCTTCTTTTTATAGAGGCATGAATTTTGTTTCACCTCACACTTGAACTCCCTTCAGCACTTCTGCAATCTTACTCCTTCCGCTCTCTTCTTCCGCTTCAGCAATCTTAATCTTTCCAAACTCTTCCTCCTCAACATCTTCTAAAAAAAAATGTCTTGCCCTTCCGACCGTCGCCTTAACTTGAATGTCGGAGAAGATGATGACTTGTCTTCTCCAGACAACATTTGGCGTCCGTCTTTCATATCCCCCAATGGTCCTCTTACAGTCGGGGACTCAATGATAAGAAACGAAATAACCGCTACGGTGGTTGCTCGAAATCTCCTTACTCTAAGAGATAATAGGATGCTTTCCAGGCGGTCAGACGAGCTGGCTGTTCAGGAATCTCTTGCTCTTAGTGTCCAGTGTGCAAGCTCAGTTTCAAACATGGGCCAACGGCTTTTTGCCCGGTCTCGTCAGGTTGAGTCACTGATGGCTGAGGTGGCTAGTCTTCGGCAAGAAGTCAGAGGACTCAGGCATGAGAACAAGGAGTTGCACATGCTTGCAACTAGTTACTCGACCAGCATGAAGAGGAAGCTGGACCAGCTGCAGGAGTCGGACGGTCGGATCCAGAGTGATCATGAAAGGTTCATGGCGTTACTCCCGAGGTTTATGTTGCCTTCGTCATCTGGAGTTGCACCAAGCGTTCCGGCTTCGGAGATTCCAACTCTGGCTCTTCGTCTTCCCGGAGCTCCGTCGATTTCTGAGGCACCACCTGATCGTCCTTGAATATTTCCTGCTTGTAATTTTGATTTGACTTTCTTTCTCTTTTTTTTATGGCATGTAGAGTGCCAATTTGTGTAATTTTCCAGAGAAATAAATAAAAATGGACTTTTATCGCTTTTCTCTCTTCTCTTCTTTTGGTGTGCTTTCTGCTAGTGGATTGGTGGGCGGTTGGCTTCCACAATAATTATCAATGGAATAAAGCACCGAAAGCATCTGATCATTGTAGTTCCCCATTGGGTTTGCTTTCATCATTTATTATTATTATTATTTTTTTATTTTTTAATTTTTTTTTGTCTTCTTAGTGCTGCGTTTACAGCTTTCTCTCCTTTTCTCTCCATCATTCATTTTCTTTCTGGAATCCAAAGTTAGATGGGAGCTTTCCCGTGTCTTTTTACCCATTATCTTCGTAGACCGTGGCAGACCAATTCACTTTCTTTTCCTTATTATTTGCACCGAAAGCAACCCTTTTTTTTATTATTTTCTTTACAGCCTGGTGATGGCAGAAGATGGAGCAGAGGGTGGCCTCGTCGGCAGTGCAGGGTTGACACAAGTTGTGGTCTTCTCTCTCTCCCTTATTTAAATTGAACTGAAGAATAATGAATTTTCAGATTTTTTGCACACATCTCTTGTCTCAAGGTTATTCTCTTCTTGTATACAGGACATGCAGATTTATATTTGCTTCATTCACGTAGCTGCATATTTGCTTGTATGCTTGCATGTTGCTTCTGTTTTAATGCGCGCATGTTTTTTTTTTACACACACACTCACGTATGCCTTTTCGTTTTGCTCACACTTGTGCATGCATGTGCGCACATATCCACGTATGTATGCAAAAGAAAAAAAAAAGTAAAGAAGGATGATGGCATGGATCGCTAAAACGCCCTGTACTGTCGAGCTCGTTTGTTCGAGCTGGAGTTTGAGAAGTGGGTCTGCTGGGTTAAGCGGTGGAGGATAGAGCTTTATCGACGATGCCGATTTTCACATCTGTCATATTGTAAATAGAATCAGTAGAACGCTGCTGCCTCTTCTCGGGTTGAGAAAAAAGGAGTCCCTTGCTTGCGTTTGCGCTTCCGATGCTTTCCAGTACGCAAGCTTTCTTCAAAGGCTTCAATAACATCAGTAATCGACTAGAGATTATCCAAAGGTTCCTATGTATTGGCTGTCTCTGGCCAAACCGCGCCATTTGATGAGGTCCTGGAGCTGATTCTTCCGAACCCTTTTCCGGCGAATCGCTTCGATTTCGTAGAAGCCGTCATCCAGCTTGTTATGCTCTCTATTTTCGTCATCATCGCCAGCCGCACCGTCGCCCTCGCCACCACCTTTATCATCACCATATTCTTCAGCTTCGCCGACGCCACCACCTTTATCATCACCATCTTCTTCAGCTTCGCCGAAAATACCTTGATGAGCCACCACTGGAAGATTAAACGACATGGCTGCCTCCAGTATTGAACTTGATGGTGCTCTGTAACTTATAATGGCAGCAGCGTGGAGCTGCTCGTGCTCTTGCAAGCTGAAGAGAGCATGTTGATGCAGCGCCTTTGCCAATACATTTTATTGCTAGTTTGGGTCCTTTGTCATTATAGCAACTGATTTGGACATAGCCTTCACCGCCATGAGAGGGAGCTGAGAGTTGTAGACCGAAGTGCTAGTCGCTGTGGTTTCTGAGAACGGTGGAGATTTTTCTCACCGTTTCGTCATCTTCCTATTTGAACGTCTCTGATTGCTGCAAAGTGGTAGTGCAGTATTCGATGTGAATCAAAAAGTCTTGCTTTTGGGTACAGGGAGATGAGTGTTCTGGAGACATGGAGTAGCGCAGAGGAAGTGAATAGGGACTTGATGGACTCGTTGGCTGGGCCTGAATCACCCAACCCATGAGCTGGGTTATTTGAATTGGGTTGTCCTGATCTGGTTGCATCGATCTGTCCCTTTCTCCATTGTCTTTTGTACAGATGAGGCTCATTTTGTTTGGATTTGGGCTTTGAGTTTCTGTAGCAGGGAATGGGAGAAATGGGCCTGGCTACAAATATATATATATATATATATATATATGTATATATATACAAATATATATATATATACATACGCACCTACACATGTTTAGATGAAAACTGTAATAACCCCCCTTTTTTTTTTAAAATGTATACATATATGCATGTATAACATAATGTGTGTATCCCCTACTGATGGACTTTTTTGTTGTGATGTCAGGAATTACGTAAACAATTTGGTGGAGGTACGGCATGGCGTTAGGACCCCCATGAAGCTTTTGGAAGTGGAGTGAACGACGGTGTACTTTGTGCTCTTTGCTGCCAAGTGTTTGCGCGAGAGACTGCGCCGGAGTTCCGCCGTGTAGTGCCTTTTGACCACAGTTTTCCCTCGGTTGGTGCGCTGCCGTGTGGTGCTGTACAAGAGGCTGCACTGGGGCTTCGTTGTGTATTGTCTTTTGGTCCCAATTTTCCTTTGGCGGCGACGTTGCCATGCGGTGAGAGAAACTGCTTGCGTAGTCGCTGCGGGGTTGCGTAGTGTGACTGCATGGCATTTTGGTTTCTTTGCTACCATAACGTGCCTTGAAGGACCGTCTTGTAGCTACCCTTTTTACCGTGCTTACTGCCCTGCCGTCACTGTACTATTTACCGCACGCCATTGTACTGTCCGCCGTTCTGCTGAAGTCTTGTGGCTGATTCTTCGTTGCTGTCATGGTATTTTTCAGGTGCTTTAAGGGCGGTACCCTTACTATTCTTGCAAAGGAAGACGATTCCCAAGATAGCGGAACAACGTTGAAGCTTTATGCGCCACTGACTGGCTCTAAGGCGCTTGTCCTTCCCGCCAAAGACAACTCCATGCATATTAAGTCATGGTCTTCTGAAGTAGCTTGGGAGGTGGTGAACTCTATTCGCTCTAATGCAAAGAAGAGGGCGTGTCCATCGAGGATTCTTATTTTGAACTCTTCACACCATGTTTACGACAACCCTCCGGTTGTGTTTGATCTTCTTGGTGATCGTATCCGCGACGGAGCCGTGGCTTGGAGTGGTACCCTGTCGACCACTGGAGGCGTTGCCTTTGTTGATTTTTATTGGGAATGGCTTGAAGATGTCTTGAGCCGTTCCAAGGATGCGCTTACCAAGACGGGCTTTTACCACACTGTATACGCATCTTTGTTCAGTTATGATCGCCAACCTTCCGTCATTCGTGAATTCTTCGAGCATTGGTGTTCAGTAACCAACATACTTCACACAGCTCGAGGGGAGATGTCGTTCTCTCTTCGGGATCTTCACAAGATAGGGGGCTTGCCAATCCTGGGAAAGTTTTACGACGAAGTTGTCCCTAGCGTGGAGGAGTTTTCTTGTCGCAACAGTCGAGGATTGCCTGCGAGCTGTCGCAATTTGTTTTGGGCATATCATAAGCTTTCCCAAGAGGCTCCGGGCAAGTCAGGCGTGAAGATATCTTCATGGATTCGGTTTTGGTATTGGGATGCCATGAAGTATAAGAGGCCTTCGAAGAAAAGTGGTCGCAATAAGATGACCAGGCCTAAGGGAGACTCGGATCCATCCGGCGTTATTGGTCCAGTTGGGCGCCGTACCCCCACTGAGTTGAGGGCGTTTGAAAACCTTGGCGTGTCGTCAGAGCACTTGGAGGAATCTTACTTAGCCGTTTTTTTAGCTTGTTGGCTTTGTAAATTTGTTTTCCCTAAAGATGACGTCAACTTCGTCCGTCCCGGAGTTTTCAAAGTTGCCAGCAAGATGGCTGCAGGCGAATCTTTTAGTCTTGCCATCCCGGTCTTAGCCAATATTTACAACGGTTTGAGTGTTGTTTCGAACTTGGCAAACACTGAAGACCGTGCTGCGGTACTTCCCTACCACTATGTGTATGGCTGGTTGGGCGAATACTTTAACACTCATTTTTCTTCATCGACTTCAGTGAAATTCGGGCCCTTAATGACGAAGTATTCCGGTGTGCTTTCTGCGAAGGGTCTTGATGATTCACAGGCGCAAGCGCTGTTTGAAAGTTGTGAAGGCTCGAGGATGGATCGTTTGGCAAGAGTCGGTTTGACGCGGCAAGTCATCGTGGATGATTCGGACCTTCGCTCCTCAGACTTGTCTTATTTTATAAGCCTTCGCTCGGCGTATGTTTCTTTGCGGGAAGAAGACCGATGCATTATTCAACCCTTATAATCCTCACCGTTTTAGTAGGCAATTTGGTTTTGTCCAAACTGTTCCGGGTAGGCTGAAGGAAAGAGACCAATCGAAATCTTTGCAAGATACGTATATGCATTGAGAGTCTTGTACCCGTGCATGCACATATGCTTTTATCACCCTGCCTGTTAAAGACGAGTTCAAGAATAATCCTGTGACTCGTGCTTACGTAAATTGGTGGTTGAAGGTACACTACGAGAATTTGGGGATGGCAAGTGACACTAATTCTTCCCGTTCTCACCATAAGGCATCGAAAGAGGGTTGCTCTTCAGTTCCCCCGCAGCTGGTATCTTTTGATTGTGCGAGTGTGACTCCCTTGCAAGATAACCCTGTGGTCCTAGCCTGTCAACGCTCATGCTTGCTTTCTTCTCATTTGGATACTTCTGAAGAGGCGGGTGACGAAGTCGGTTCGCACGAGGATGGACTTGCTTTGCGGCCGCGTCAACAAGCTTTAAACAAGCGACCACTTGATGTTTCTCGGGTTGACAGTGATGTCAATTTTCGTCATAAGAAGAAAGAAGCATTTAGGCTTCCTCAAACTGATTGCCGTATGTCTTTTGAGAGAGACGTATGTACTTTTTCCCTTTCATGATTTCTTCTCTTTATTTTAGCTTTTGTTTCTAACATTTTGTTTGTTCTCCTTAGGTTGGGCCTTCTATGCCGGTCGGAGGCAGTCCACCCACCGATGAGGGGATTAGGGATCTTCCTGGTGCAGAGCTTACTCAAAATCCGTCGAGCCTCCCAAGCTTGCCGCGTGTTGGTGAATGCGTACAAGAGTCTGCTATGCGTCCAATACCTTTGCCAGCTAATTCTGAGATTTCTTTGAGGGGGCCGAACCTTAGCGGTACTGAGCAGCTTATCCATCGTTTTAGCCTCCGTGCAGCCATGGACATTAAGGGTCATATCGACAGTAGGATCTCAAAGTGCCCGTTGGAAGACCTTGTATTGCTCCGTGAGGATTTGTCAAAGCTTGTTTCTGTAATTGACAACCTCAATGTTGATTCTTCGACCTTGAAGGTCAAAATTGCCGAACTTATGGCCGCCTCGACTGAGTATTCATCCTTGCGTGCCACTTCTTTAGAGAAATTGAATCCGGATCTTAGGGCTCAGCAACTTGCAACAATAGATTCTTCGCTAGCCCGAGTCCAATCTTCTCAGCAAGCTGTTTTGGGAGTTTATCAGACTGTAGAGACTTCTTTAGCTTCCGTCCGAACGTGTCTTGATGCATTAGTGCGAGAGCGAGAGCGGTTGGAGGCCGAATCGTCTCATCTAGAAAGAGTGCTCGCGGAGCACCAAGAAGAGATTTCTCATCTAGAGCAAGAGAAGGGCATGGCTATGGAATCGCCTATTTTGTCTCCTACTGAGGTCGAGTCTTTGAAGAATTTGGAGGATTTACTTGAGGATCGCCTTCGTAGTTTTAGAGGCATAACTTTCGAGTAGTGTCTTTTCTTTCCTCTTTTGTAACAAGGCTTTAGAGCCGACATCTTCCTTTAAAGATTTAAAGTGTTTTCGTCATTGAATTTGCCCTTTATTCTTCGAAGTGTTTGTGTTTTTGTTGATGATGTGACTGTACTTGAAGTTTTGAAGTTTCAAGTTGCCTACGTACCCTCGGTTTAAGGAGGGATCAAGTCATCACGTAGTTCAAATGAATGATGGATTTTTTTTTATTTTTTTATTTTTTTATTTTTATATGTGGTGATTTTTTGATGATGATTTTGCCGTACACAGTTTATGCTCTTGTGGGCCAGGAGCGTGGCTCCTTCTCACGCGTAGTACCGCTTCAAGAATTTGTCGTTTATGGGGCCAATCCTCAAGCCATCTTCGTCCACGACCATGTAAGCACCGTTTGTGTAGACTTCTTGTACTACGTAAGGTCCATCCCACTTCGAGGTGAATTTGCTTTTCGTCTTGTGTGTCATGATGATAGGCCTACGTAATGCAAGGACGAGGTCTCCTTCTTGAAATGACCTCGGGCGAACTTTCTTGTTGAAGGCCTTGGACAATCGTGCTTGATAACACTCCAAGTGCTGCTGAGCTTCAAGCCTTTTACCGTCTAGTGCTTCCAACTCTTGAAGACGTAACTTTGCATTTTCTTCGTTGGTCAGTCCTTCTTGTATAGCCATTCTCAGGGAGGGGATTTGGCTTTCCAGCGGCAAAACCGCCTCTACGCCATACACGAGCGAATATGGTGTAGCTTGAGTAGGCGTCCGGTGCGTCGTCCTGTATGCCCAGAGTGCTTCACTCATTCTCTCGTGCCAGTCTTTCTTGCTTCTACCAACTACCTTTCTCAAAAGGTTGCATAGAGTTTTGTTGAATGCTTCTGCGAGACCATTAGCTGGGGCATGATACATGGAAGACTTATGCTGTTTGAATTTGTATTTCTCACAGAGTTCGTCCATGAGTCGGTTGAAGAATTGCTTTCCATTGTCCGTAATGATGTAGCGAGGCACACCATATCGGTGGATGATATGCTCCTTGATAAAACGGACGACAGTTTCTTTCTTGACTTTCCTCAGGGGTATGGCTTCAGCCCATTTGGAGAAGTAATCTGTTGCAGCTAGGATATAAGCTTCTCCCGCAGATGACTTTGGTGCGATCGGTCCCACGACGTCCAACCCCCATGCGTCGAACGACCATGAAGCAACTGTAGGGTGCAATGGTTCAGGCGGTTGATGTATGAAGTTGGCATGGAATTGGCAGGCTTGGCACCTTTTGGCGTATTCTATACAATCCCTCACCATGCTTGGCCAATAGTAACCCATTCTTTTAAGCTGGAAATGTAGTTTTGGCCCTGACTGATGCGCCCCACATATACCTGAATGTGCTTCCTCCATGGCTTGACTGGCTTCTTCTTCGCCTAAGCATCTCAAAAGTACTCCTTCAAAAGAGCGTCGGTAAAGTGTTCCTTTGTAGTAGAGGAAGCGATGTGCTCGTCGACATATCTCAGAGCGGTGTCTGGTATCGTCTGGAAGCCTTCCTTGTTCCAAGTAGTCGATTAACGGCTGTCTCCATTCTTGGGTGTTGACTAGGAGTACTGAGATGACGTTTATGTCATCTAGCAGTATTTCGGCGGCAAGTGGAATTACCCATCTTTGGCAAACTGGCACGTTTGCGACTTCTCCTTCTCCTAGTGTCATGCTAGAGGCTAGGTTGGCGAGAGCATCTGCCATTTGATTTTCTTTTCTTGGCACATGTTCTAGTGTCACCATCTCAAACTTTTGCAGTAGCTGAGTTGCCAGTCGGAAGTAGGGGACCAGATCATCTTTCCTCACTTCATACTCGGTCAGGAGTTGATTGATTATGAGCTTGGAGTCGCCATATACCTCAAGGGCTGTGATTCCTATATTGGTTGCCATTTGGAGGCCGAGGATCAATGCTTGGTACTCAGCGACGTTGTTAGAGCATAGTTCGCTCAGTTGGAAGGAATAAGGCAGTATTTGCCTTTGTGGTGACATGAATATCACTCCTGCCCCCGCTCCATCTGTTCGGGCGGATCCGTCGAAGAACATCGTCCATGTTGGGAAGACGTCGATGTAAAACACCTCATCGTCAGGCAAGTCGTCTGAGATTTCCCAATCGGTTGGGATCGGGTGATCGGCGAGGAAGTCTGCCAGTGCTTGTCCTTTAACGGCTTTAGCTGGAACGTAGATGATCTCGTGTTGATTGAGAAGCAACGCCATTTAGCTAGTCGCCCTGTCAGAACTAGTTTGGACATGACGTATTTAACTGGATCAGCTCTAGCAACCAAGTGGATGGTGTAAGCCTGCATGTAATGCCTGAGCTTCTGGATGGCGAACACCAAGGCGAGGCACATCTTTTCTATTGGGGAATAGTTCAACTCAGCACCGGTAAGAGTTCGACTGAGGTAGTAGAGCGCTTTTTCTTTCTGGGATTCATTTTCTTGTCCCAAGAGTGCCCCAACTGAACTTTCCTGAGCGGCGATGTATAATATGAGTGGCTTTCCAGGCGTGGGTGCCCCCAAGACAGGTGGACTTGACAAATATTTTTTTATGCTTTCAAAAGCATTGTGGCATGCTTTATCCCATACAAATGGAACATCCTTTTTCATGAGTCGACTGAATGGTTGACAGCGCCCTGCGAGGTTGAAGATGAAACGCCTGATGAAGGCTAGGCGTCCTTGTAGACTTTTTAGCTCGTGCAGGTTTCTCGGCTCAGGCATGCTTTGAATGGCCTTGATTTTTGATTGATCCACTTCAATGCCGCGGTGTTTGACAATGAAGCCCAGGAACTTTCCAGATGTGACGCCAAATGCACATTTCAACGGGTTCATCTTGAGGTTGTACTTTTGCAGTCTTTTGAACACTATTCGCAAATCCTTCAAGTGGTCTGATTTTCTTTTTGTTTTGACCACCACATCGTCCACGTAACATTCTACATTTTTGTGTAGCATGTCATCGAAGATTTTTTGCATTGCACGCTGATATGTAGCTCCAGCATTCTTTAGACCGAATGGCATTACTTTGTAGCAGTATATACCCTTTGGAGTGCGAAAGGCTGTTAGTTCCTCATCCTCGGGAGCCATGCGAATTTGAGTGTATCCGGATGAGCCATCCATGAATGATAGTGCCTCGTGGCCAGTGGTTGCATCCACCATGATTTCGATGATTGGCAAAGGAAAATCGTCTTTCGGGCATGCATCGTTGAGGTCTCGGAAGTCCACGCAAATACGTATCTGTCCTGATTTCTTGAGGACGATAACGACGTTAGAGATCCACTTTGGGTATTGCACCTCTCGAATGAAGCCTGCTTCAATTAGCTTGTCAATCTCAGCCTCAATCTGTGGGATGAGCTCGGATCGATAGCGTCTTTGAGTTTGCTTTATTGGTCGAGTTCCGGGCTTGACTGCAAGACGATGCACAACGATAATAGGGTCAAGGCCGGACATTTCTTTATATGTCCAGGCAAAGACGTCTTTGTACTCCAACAGCAGCTGGTAGTACTCTTCTACCTCGTCTGCATTTAGCAGTGCACTTACGAAAATAGGCTTAGGCTCTTCTTTTGTCCCTAAGTTGATTTCTTTGAGATCATCCACCGTGGCTTGCCCCCCGTCTTCGAGCTGTGGTGGTGCAGCAGTGATATCTTCCTCAAGGATCTCGTCTTCTTCATTTTCTTGGACTGTGATGTGGAAGACGTCTTGGACTTCCTCTTCAGTGCCGTCCTTTTGGGCTTGCTGGCATGAGGTTTGTCCAGTATGGATGATGGTGCGCCTCCTTACTTTCAGTGGTCCATTTGTGTCAACCTCTAAGATTGTTTGGCGCTTCATTCTTGAAGGAATAGAGCTTTGTATGTCATCCTTTTCCGCTAAGCTGTCGGGCTTCTGCTTCTTTGGTGTCGTTTCTTTTCTCCCTGAAGGCTTCTCAGTCTTTTCGAGTCTCCTCAAAACTGACCGTTTGGGAGTAAAGCTAGGTGCGTTGCTTTGTTTCTTGGGTTCTGACAACCTTTCAAAAACGGATTTTTGGGATGTTGGTGTGTTAAGCCTCTTGAAGACAGAGGTTCGGCTTTGACCACCAATGCGATGCAATGCCGATATTCTGGGTCTTGGGTGATTCATCCTATTGACGACCGGTATCCGAGGGACGGTTTTAGGCTCTTCTTGTGTTTGTACAACGCTCACACTGATGTGCTGAGTGCTAGCATTTTTCGCCTTGCTCGAAATCTTCACAGGTGCACTTGGTGTGAAGCCGACTCCTGCTTTGCCGTTGTCAACTCCGTAACCATGCTTTCTCAGCCTCTTTTGAGTCTCGGTGAGGTCACGTTCTTTGTTGTTGACAGCATCTGAAACCTTCTTTCCAGGTTTTGAAGAGGGAATGAAGTCGTACCCAGCCTTTGACATGAGTTTGTAAGCGTTTGGATCGAAACCCTCTTCGGTCCTCTTGGTTGGGAGAAAGCTTGATTCTTCTCCCTTTGGCAGAGCTTTTATGAAACCTTGTGGTGGTCCTGCAATCTTGGTCTCGCCTAGCTGTGTTAGAGGTAGAATTGCATTCGCCCTGAGTAGTTCCACATCATCCTTGCATTGTTGCATGTCGGCTTTGCTTGTCCCAGTTTCGAATGGTGTTTGACCTCTCTTTCTTCTCGTCATTGGGATGTATCGGAAGATGGGCGTATTCGGTTCTTTTGAAGGTGTCTCACCCCCTTTTGCTGTCACGAGTTCGTCGTTGCTTGAAGATGGTGTGGTTTCTCCTCCTTGCTTTCTGGGAACGGATTGCCATTCTTGTTTTGCTTTGCCTGTGGATTTTACCTCTCTTGGGAGAGCTTCGGGTATCATCTCTTCTTCCATGTAGAACTTGGCGTCCGCAAAGTGTGATTCGGCCTCGGTAAATGGCCTTGTATCGCCTTGAATCACCTTTACTCCTTCCCGGTAGAATTTTAAACATTGGTGAAGGGTAGATGGCACTACTCCATTCTCATGGATCCAAGGCCTTCCTAAGAGCAGGCCGTATGAAGTTCTTGCATCGATCACATGAAATATCGTGCTTGTTTTGAGTTCACCGATGGTCATCTCCACTCGGATCATGCCTATCGCTCTTTGTCCTCCTTGGTTGAAACCTTGGATTAGTAGATGACTTAGGGATAGTTCGTCTATTTTGATGCCAATTGTGGCCATCGTTGACTTTGGCATGATGTTTATGGCCGATCCGCCATCCACCAGCATGCGCTTGACTTTGCTCTCCCTTATGTACCCTGAGACGAAGAGGGGACGGTTGTGAGGTTTTGATCCCAGCAATAAATCTTCGTTAGTGAAGTTGATTGAGTCTTGGGCGGCGCAGCATGCGGTATATTCATATGACTGAAGTTTTGGGCATTCGTCTTCGTTTCCTTGTACCCCATGGTCATCGGGATTTGCTAAGGCCACCATCAGTGCTTTCCGCATTTCTTCGGGTAATCGCAATGCCTCCTCGATGCTCACGTGAGTCGACAGACCTTCTTTGGTCATGAGGGTCTTTACTTCTTCAGCGGTGATAACCTCCCCTCTTGATGGTTCTTTTACCTCTATTACGTGACACGCAGTGACAGTGTACCGTTGGAAGAAGTCGTTTGGGAAGTACTCATGTAAGAAGACGGGAATACGTGGCTTTTGCTCCATAGGCTCCCCAGCGTATGTTGGCTTAGCAGCTCTTACGCTTCTTTTGGGTTTCCTATTGTTGCGACAGCGGTGTCTTCTCCCATCTTCTACCTTTGGCTTTGCGGCCTGTGGCTTGGGTTTCTTTGATTTTCTGCGGGTCACTAAGGTCCATTCTTCACTATCCTCAATCGGTGCATCTTGGTTGTTTGCCCCCAATGGTAGTAGTGCAGAAGGGGCTGCGTGACGATGGTCGTGCATTACTTGAAGAGGCACAGGATCAAAGGACCCAAACACGATCGTCGTAGTGTGTGTTGCGACCGTGTCTTCCAAGTCGAGTTCAATTCGTCCTTGTTGCGCCAACTTCATGATGAGCTCCTTGAGGATAAAGCATTTGCCGACGGGATGGCTTACGATGCGATGGTACTTGCAGTACTTGGGATCGTCAACGCGATTCATCTCTTCTGGGCGCTTGCATTCAGGAAGCTCAATTACTTTCTTCTCCAACAGGTCGTCTAGCATCGGGGCCATGTCAGAGTCTGGGAATGGGTATGTTTTCTGCTCCAATTCCCTTAAGGTGTTTTTGTACCTTTCTTGGGTACGGGAGGGCTCACCTCTTTTTATCTCCTTTGCTTTGGTTTTAGAGGAGATTTTGACGGGTGCGGCTGAGGTTTTAGTGGGGATGGCGTCAACGGCAAAAGCTTCCTTAGCGGGCTTCTTTCCACGATTGTCCCCCTTCGGAGTAAACACCTTATCCCTCTTGAAGTCGGTGATCGGCTCCTTCTTCCCATGATTGGCGATACTCAGTTCCATGTCGTGGGAACGAGTTGCTAGCTCCTCAAATGTTCTTGGTTTTATGCCTTGGAGGATGTAATGTAACCCCCAGTGCATGCCTTGAACACACATCTCAATGGCGGAGGTTTCAGAAAGTCGATCTTTGCAATCCAGACTTAACATACGCCATCTGTTGATGTAGTCGACAACCGGTTCGTCTTTCCATTGCTTAGTACTTGTTAGCTCTAGCATGCTAACGGTGCGGCGGGTGCTGTAGAAGCGGTTGAGGAATTCCCTTTCAAGCTGATCCCAGCTGTTGATAGACTCGGGCTCGAGGTCGGTGTACCAGTCAAAGGCGTTTCCCTTCAACGAGCGTACGAACTGTTTAACAAGATAGTCTTCTTCAGTTCCAGCATTGTTGCAGGTTTCAATGAAGTGGGCGACATGTTGCTTTGGGTTTCCCTTTCCATCGAATTGCATGAATTTCGGCGGCTGATATCCTCTCGGCATCTTCAAAGCGTCAATCTTCCTGGAGTAGGGCTTTGAATACGACATGGAGGCATGTGAGCTCTCTTCGTACTGCGCTTTGATGGTGTTAGCGATCATTTGTTGCAGCTGTTGGATAGACAGAGATCCCATGAGCGCCGTTGCCTGGTCTGGCTTCTCCTCGATTTCTTGTATCGGAGGTTCCTCCTCATCACCACCTCCTTTTTTGTTGTTCTCTTATTCCAATCGGTTGACAAGCGCGGCGATTTGTAAGTCTTTTTCCTTCACCGTCTGTGTGAGTTTTGTAATTGCCTCATTCATTTGAGCCAGCTGCTCCTCGATCGAAGTCGCTCCGGTGGTCATGACTTGCATGGTCGTGCTGCTGTTTGAGTCGGCGTCAGAGAGCAGGGACTCGGGGCACTTCTTTGGAATATCTTCCATTGGCGCATTTAGCGAGGCCAAAGTGATTACGGGTTTGTATTTCTGGTGTTCATGGACTTTTGGCGAGGTTGATGCAGAGGTGGAAGATGCGGCCAAGAAAGCTCTTGCCTTGCTTCGAGTTATGACCTCTGAAATGCCCCTACCTGCAGCGAGGACGGTCTTGTTCTTCACATTGGGTGCGGGAACGGTTTGTGCCTTCCTTGATGCCATATGTGCTTTTCTTTGCGGATTTGAAGACAGAGATGAGAGGTAGAGAATGTCCCACTGGGCGTGCCAAATTTGTAAACACGAAAATTTCCTGAAGGAACAAGAACACGTGTACAAAATATATTTGTTATTTGATGAATTTTGGGTTACAATCTCTATTTGTTCCTCTGATTCTATCTTCGTAAGATATGGGTTTGTTGATGGGCTGTTGATCCGAAGGGTCGTTGGGCTTGATCCTTGGATGAACAGTGATGTGGATTTGTTTGTGTTGATCCGAAGGGGCTGTTTGGCGCTTTGATTCTTGGGATGAACAGTGATGATCTTCAGATGTTTAATGATGAATGTAGAACGATGAACGATGAACGATGGATGAGCTTCAAGGGGCTTTGAGCTTGATTCTTGAAGGATGAATGTATTGATTCCAAGGGCCGTCGGGGCTTGATCTTGGAGGGTGGATGAATGTTGCTTCAAGGGCCGTCGGGGCTTGATCCTGGAGAAGATGGATGAACGATGAACGATGAACGATGAACGATGGATGAGCTTCAAGGGGCTTTGAGCTTGATTCTTGAAGGATGAATGTATTGATTCCAAGGGCCGTCGGGGCTTGATCTTGGAGGGTGGATGAATGTTGCTTCAAGGGCCGTTGGGGCTTGATCTCGAAGAACGAAGAACGAAGAACGAAGAACGAAGAACGAAGAACGAACTTCCAGAGAATTCTCTTCCAATTTGGGAGTAGAGAAATGTATTTGTGAATTGGTGAATTGAAATGAATGAAATTGGCTTCTATTTATAGAATTTTCCAAGGCCTAATTTTGAATATAATATCCCAGATGAAATAAGCCGTCTCTGCCAGGTGTTGACATGTGTCCTGTTCGACAGCTTTTCTAACTCTTTTCGAATTTTCGTCGAATCACACAATATGTGTACAATTTATGTAATACACGAGTGTTAAAATTTTGACCATTGGTCAACATTTTATTTACTGAAATTTCACTGTCTACACATTTGCTTTTAAAGTTTGAGCAACCTCGATAAGTGATTGAAATGAAGAAGTTAAATACTCAAATTTTATTTCTATGTCAGAATACTCAATTTTAAAATTAATACTTACCGACTCTTTTACTCCTAAGATCATTTCTAATCCTTGAGTTAAAATCTAAAATTGTTAACCCATAAACAATTTTTCTTTTTCAATGGTTAGGGGTTAAAATTTTAGTTCGAGATTATTAAATAATGAATTTAAGCTAATTTTTTTTTGTATTTTTTTAAAATATAATTTATTTAGATTATATAAAATGTAAAAAATTACTTAAAAAATGAAAAATTTAATAAAAAATGTAAACAATTAATAAAAAATCTGAAAAAGAATAAAAAAAAAGATTTAATTTTTCTATAAATATCTTATCATTATCTTCCACCTTACACCACAATTTTATATTTTATCAAATACTTTGGGTTGTATTTTCTTATTTAATGAAACGTGGTACAACGAGACCAATTAAAAATCATGTCCGAAATTTGAAATAAAATTATTTTTTATTATTTTATAAAATAAAAAATACTAATATTTTATTGCATATTGCCATGGCTGTGACAACCCGTCCCGATGTACATATTATTTAAGTCATGAATTGACGAAATTACCCCTTCGGGGTTTGTGTGTGTGTGAAATGGACCAATTAATGCATGCCCTCAATTATTGGGGCCAATCAGATTTTGGGTCCTTGATATCTGATTGGGGACTTTTGACCACACATGCACTGACCCATTCTCTATCTTTCTCCCATCCGTAGCCTCTCTCTCTCTCTTCACTCTCTTCACTCTCTCTCTCTCTCTCTCTCTCTCTCTCTCTCTCTCTCTACCCATTTACGTACGGCACACCCACAAACCATTGCAAATCTTCACAGATTGAAGAAACCAAGACCATATTTGTGTTCCTTGAGACCAGACGAGTGCAGTGACACCCATTTCAGGTAAGAAACCTATCGATTTCATGTTGAAAACTCACTCCCCGAGTTTGTCACTGTTCATCAACTTTTCACGGGTTGTGTTTTAGGCAAAACCAAGCTCACCACGAGCCTTAGAAGGTTCCCAGGAGTCTCGGAGACCATCGTTTGCTAAGTTTTGACGTCGGGATTGAGTAGAACGAAGGTGGCCGGTTTTTGGAGAATTTTCCGACGAGATTCCAGTCGTTTTTCGAGGTTTTTGAAGGTATAGATTTGTTCTACTCTTAATTTAGAGCATGTACGAAGAAAAATGGGACAAAATGGTGCAAAAATGACCGAGAAAACCCAAGTTGTAGGTTTCCGGCGAGAGCTCCGGCGACCCGAGGTAGGGGACGCGCGTGAGGGCGCGTGGAACATCCATAATTTTTTCTAACAATATGCCGATGTCCGTGACGTCGAGTAGGTCGCGTTAGTATATTCGTATACCAAAATTGAGCTGTGTATGAGAAGTTATTACCGTATTTGCGTAGATGTGCTTAAATAACGTATTTTTAGTAATTTCTCATATAGGTGAGACTTATTCCGAGGACGAGCGTAGCCAGGCTAGACGTGGGGGCTACGACCCGGCGACCTATCAATGAGTGGGCGGCTATTTTCCGTATAAACCTATATATATAATGATTTTCCCAGAATCAGCTTTTAAATGAAAAGTACGTTTTTATCACCATGCATATAACTTAATATTGATGCATGAGTTTTAATATATACATTTCATGCATATGTTGGTGTTGAGGACGCCAGGTAAGTACCAGGTAGGTACATGCATTGTTGAGAAAGAATAGATGATATATGATGAGATATGATGTGATATGTTAACTCATAAACCTGCATATATTGTTAATGCTCACGCCCAGAGATAAGGGCACAGTCTTTCACGTGTTGTTCACCTTCTGCACCGCATGCTCGCCTTGGATCCAAGTTAGGTGCATAGTCTTGTTGTATAGACCACCTTTGAGTGGGTTCGACTCGTAGGTGACTCGCGTTCATTCGCACAGTCTTCACGTGATTGTAGCACTAAAGCATTTTTATATTGATACAGTGATATGATAATGACCTCATGAGGATATGATGTATGTGCAGAGTATATATATGATGAGATTAAGATGTTATGAGCTATATGTATAGCCGAGGGCTGAGTTGATATCTAGTAGCGATATGGTTATTGAAATGCATCGCATGGCATGGTTTATGAGATTCAGATTAGCATTGAAACGCATTGCATGACATATTATGAGATACGTTTGATAATGTTTTATGCTGAGAAAGTTTGTGATATATATGTACGTATTATTTCTTGGGAAACTATACAGGTTTTACGGTGAGGGGCTATACTTTGAGAAAAGAATGATTTTGAAAAGATTTTTTTTGCTGACCCACTCAATTTTGTTTTTCGCCCCTCCAAGTTCTAGATAGCTAGAGTACCCGTGGTGGCTAGCGAGGACCATTCGGCAGTTCTGACAGACTCATCCTTATGTAGGACACCCGTTGGTGTTATTCGAATTTAATTATTCACGCTTGACTGCACTTTGACTTAATACGCTCTGCTTCTGTATAAGTCCTATATTATCACTCTAGCACACTATCTTATCTAGGCTGCTAGTGGATTGGCTTAAATCAGTTCGTATTCTGTTATTGATTCTTGCTTCCGCACTGTGCACTTGGCTACGTCACACTCACGTGACGGCCAGCACGCCCCACTTTCGGGTCGGGGTGTGTCAATGGCTATTTAGTTTAGGGGTGGAGATGTAAAAAACAGTTACTGTTCATTAAAGGTAGTTATTGTTTACTAAAGGCTATTCAATAGTGACTTGCCCTAGAGGGCTTTTGCAACGCTGGAGTTACTCTTAGGAGCATGCCCCAATTCCAGCCAGTCATCGCGGGTCTTGTGCTTTAGGTGTTTGTACAGTCTCCACTTTTCTGGAAGTGTGCACGCGCATAAGGTTGGCCAGTATTTAACTTTAAATTTGCCCAAATTTTAGATTTTAACCCAAACTTATTTTGCACCAAACCATTGGAGAATGATTGAGTTAGTTTAAAACCTAGATTTTAAGCGTCAATCCAAGAGTTAGGATAAATTTCTCTATAGCCTCTCCGGGCCCAAAATAAGTGAATAACCGTGAGTTGTCATAAATTGTTCAAATTAAAAAAAATATATTTAATTTATTAATAATATCCCTCTATACGTATATATATTAAAAATAAATAACAAACAAACACAAAGTGCGAAAGTAAAAAAGTAAGGTGGTAAGGAGAACGAAGAGAAAGGAGCCCAAGTATGCGAATATTCATGATGAAAGGGTGACGTGGCATAAAAAACGATGAGCTTAAAAAAAAATTGTAAGAAATTATGTCCGAGTATTTTATTTTAGAAGTAAACTAGAAAAAATGCCCGCGCGATGCTGCGGGGCTTGAATGCATCACATTCAACTGCATTGTACAATTAACAGGACGAAACGAAACGTTTTGGTTCCCTAATATATAGAAGAAACAGAAGTAACATATAATTCACAAACATGTTGCCCTTGTAGCCAAGGTGACAAAATATATATTTTATAGGTTAGGTACATGTGTGAGTAGTTGACAAAAAACATAAAGATTGTTTTGTTCTCATTCTAACATTTGTGTTTCCAAGCACAAACGTGCAAAGCAAAGAACATGCAGGTATTGAAGCAAAAATGTTGATAGCCAAAAACATGTAGAACGGCTTGCAACAGTCGATTACGGAGATTGCATTGTTCACTTTTTTTGAGAGTGGTCATCTTCCGAACTATAGGAAAAAATATAAATCATAGTTTAAGAAACGCTATTATATTGTTTGTTATATAAGTGTGTGCATGAAAAATAAATTGCAAGTTACCTATCTTTGGGTTTTTTGCTTTGAGATTTTGTTCTGAGTGCAGCTAACGGCACTTTGTCAGTTGGTTCAATTTTGGGGACAACCAGATTGTGAAATTCTCTAGCAATTCTGGCAGAATTGGTTGTCTCTGTTTGATCGCTGCGAGGTTTTTTGCTGTGAGTCAAGGCACAAATTTAAAAGGTTAGAGATGAATGCAAGAGTTACAAAAGAGTGTGAAAGAGTGGTGTGAAGCTTTTTCATGAGCATCAAAACATATTTATATACCTAAGATAACCATGGTTTGTAAGATTTACACATAAGATCATTAAGCAAAAAGAGAACTTTACCTGTCAGATTTCTCTGTTTTATCAGGAAACAACGCTCTCCTTGAAGTCTTTGTGGGTGTAGCTGGTTGGGGTTGTTGATGTAGTTGCTGGGAAGGTATAAATGAGTTGGGGGTTGCTTTAGTCAAAATTTCTTTTCCTGCTGTGGTAATAGGGGTTTGTGGTGTGACTAAAGCAATTGTTGGGTTCGAGTGCAGTTCATCTTGTATCAGTCCATGAATGATGAAGTCTGTTTTCCCAAAGTCAGTGTTTTGGTTTCCAAAAGAGAGCTGAAATTGTTTTGTTTGGCCGACCAAATTTTTCAAAGTTGGCGGAACTATGAAAGGATCGTTATACCCATCGTCTATCACCATAGTGTGGCAAGAAACACGAAGTATTTTTTCAGCATGTCTTCCTATCATGAGGAAGTTGTGTTGATTTGTATTTTCTTCGACAATAAGATCTATTTTGAACCTAGGTATGATGAGAATATATGGTTGTTAGGCAAACATTACTGCTAATATCAATCTTGTGAGAAATGTAGGAAATGAAGTAGAATTGTTGAAATGAAGTAGAATTGATTGACAACATGATTCAACGTTTATATGTGCTTGATACTTCAATAATAGCTCACGGTTGTAAGGGACAACAAATGCATTATCAAGCTTGATTCCATTTTTTAGAACAAAAAGATTCTCTATATCTCGACGCTTATATGCAACGAAACCCTCTGTGGAAAAAGTGGTTTCACTTGTGAAAGATTTAGGAAATTTTTTTGAACATTTGTTTTCTTTCATGCAAGGTGAAAATTGATTCACAACACCACATGGGCCGTGTATCATGTATTGTGAAACTGCATCATACCCAGCTTTGTCACATTCTTCATTAGGAATCTCAGCCGAAATGATAGAATCAACATCATAAGGGGAATGACACTTATAATGTTTATTAACCCAGAGCAAGATATGACAATGAGGAAGACCTCTTTTTTGGAACTCCACCGTGTAAATCACTGTTTAAGAAAAAACGTGTAAATAGATTAAAACCATGGACTCTTAGGAGTTGTAGTGATAAACCATGGACTCTTAGGAGTTGCAGTGATAAGATTGAAACAAATTAAAGGAAAAAATTGGTCAAGTGTAACGAACTAACCTGATTCAACAACGCCAAAAGGTTTTCCTGACTTGAGGTATTTAATCAAATGGTCAAGTTTTGCTTTAAAAATTCTGGAAGTTAAATCTGGCCTGTCTTCAGCTTTACAACCAGGTTTATCACGTAGATCTTCAATAATCTCAGGCCATTTAGCATTGCAGGTGAAAGTGATAAATAAGTCAGGATTTCCATAGTGGCGACATATAGCCATGGCATCCTGATAATTATTTATCATATATCTAACACTGCCAGTAAACGAAGTTGGCAGAATGACCCTCTTGCCAACACCAGAACTGCTTGCATTTCCTACTTTGAGAGCTTCATGAATTCCTTTAAGACCTTCTGTTCTAAAAGAATCTTGATTTAACCTAATGAAATCTAACCGATCTTCTTCAAGAGTCGCATATGCATCAACTAAGTATTGTTGAAACAATCTGCCGCCTTTTAACAGGGTGTCACTTTGTCCTGGTCTATCCTGAATTTGATAACCCAAAAATGCTCTCATTGTTACGCCCCCATTCTTTGGTTTTTTCCCCCTAAAATTTGGATTCCAAGGAAGACCTTTTCTGTACCCATCTTCACCATATGGGAAAAGAAGAGGATATTGAAGAGCCATGTACTTAGGATGTAACTTTGTGATTCTCTGTAGGCCATCTGTTTTATGCTCCACAACAATATCTCTTTCAGTCTGAAATTGGCCAATGTCCCCAACTATCAAGCCACCTATCCCGTCACATGCCGGTAAATTGTACTGCATATCATGGTTGCTTTGTGCACCATACAAACGTAGACGTAAATTACTTGTGGATCTTTCATCAATTCTATCCCTAGCTTGCCTAAAAAGTTGAACAACTTCATTACACTCGTCTAGCATGTTAATGAGGCCACCAACAACTTGTTGATCGTGTTTTTTAGATGCTTCTGATCTGTTGAAACAACCAATACGATTGCTGACTTCATTTTGAGTGTCATAAATGTACAGCTGTGCAAATTTTGGATTGTCGCCTTCTAGAGGTAACAAAGAACCCATCAAATGATGCACTTGACCATTTATTTTAAAAACATATGGACCCCGATCCTTGTTGATCGATCCATCAACTTTGGCCCCCATTGAAGTTAACGCCATCATTGAATTATACGATCTAATATTTTTTTTGAATTGCAAAAAACTTTGAGAATTTGTGGGCTTTAACAAATGATCCAAAAAAGCGGGAGTAGGTTTAGGACGTGGGAATTTCACTTTTTGAGTCATGCAACACGCAGTAAAGTGCGGGGTAGAAACCGAAGAATGACGCTCAAGATTTTTTTTTGTCTGTTCTGCAAACCAAAATAGAGCACTGCAATACTGACATTGGTAATTTCTTAATCCAAAATCAACGTATTCTGGATCAATGCCTATAAAAAGAAAGTAATAGAAACTATATCAAAAGAATTGATAGAAGTTAATTAACGAAGGAAAGTCAAATTTTGAAATACGTAAGGAAATTCAAAAAGTTATATTGAAAGAGTGCATACGCTTTCTTTTTTTCTGATAGGTGGCCTGCCCAGTAATGAGCGGGTTTGTAACAGAATGGATACTTGGAGTATTTCTGGCGAACAGACAGTGCACAGTGGCACGGTCACCGATAAGAAGAGGTACAGAAATTTGATGAGAACTCGTTCCAGCTGCCAAATGTGACTTAAAAACAGCACCAACGGGAGCATTTTCTTCAAAACTTGGTGCAAATGTTTGGGGATTGTTGTTTCCTTTGTTTAAAAATACTAAAGAGGATGAAGTATTGTTGTATTCATCGTCATAAGTAGTGGGAACATCTTGTAACACCATATCAGTGAGATTAGCATCCGTAATAGACTTAGGCAAATCGGCACGTTGAGTTATAGTGGCCTTCCTAGGTACCCCTATCCTGCTACTTTTGGATACCCGTATTCTGCTAGACATAAATCTACATAAACGGAAAAAACCAAACGGCAGTTGTTTACCTTCTAATAAAATTAATGTGATGGTGAACAACTATGTTAACCACATGAAATGAGTGGTAAACCACAACTATTAAACCAAGATGCATTCAAAATCGCAAACACTTTGTAAACATAACAGTAAAAACATAATTCTTATTTGTTTAGATTAGAATGAAGTGTAGAGATAGTTGATTTGTAGTAGTTTGTTTAGATAGAGTTGTTTCTCAACATAGAGTGGAAAATGAACAAATTAAGCGAATGATGATTGCTAAAAAATTGTGATAAACGAAACCAGCATAAATATCGAATAACGATGTTATCATGATCTAAAAAAGCATGCATGGACGATTGGACGTGTAAATAAGAGGAGTAAAAGCGAACGAAGAAGGTGAATCTTCTTTTAAGGGACAGAAATCTAACCGTTATATAGATGAAACCGTAGATGCGTATGAAGGCTGCCAAAAAAGAATGCAAGACCCTAACGCTTAAAACAGAACCTAGAGAAAGAGGAAGACGAAATATAAAAACATATTTAATTAGAGAGAAGCCAAAAATAGAACAAATATCAAACTAAAAAACTAATGTACGATCCAACAGTATTAATATTGCAAGACATGCATTCATAAATTTGACAAAAAGGAAAAAATATAAACACATATATAATTATAGAGAAGCCAAAAACAGAACAAAATCGAACTATAAAAACTAATGCATGGCTAAACGGCATTAATATTGGAAGACATGCATTTATAAATATGACATAAACAAACAAATTATTTAGGTTTGATTAACTTTATACCAATAGATTGTGCTGGTGAAAAATGTATATTTAAGAGGCTAAGCCCTTAATTCCCAACAATAAATATATTTTAACAATCCTAGACGGAGTTGCACCTCACGTACTTAATCAACAATATACATAGGGAACATTTTGATGCATCCTAAAGGATATGCATCATTTGAGAGTTCAAAGATTAAAGCTTGCATTCACTATATGTTTGATCATGTAGATGTTGGAAAACATTTTCATTAAATAGGAAACATAGAAACCTATGATGCGATAACATCGTCCCATTTCACAAAGTTCGTAGGTTGGACTCTTATTAAACGTTGAGTTTGATAGAAATTATTAATAATTGAAAAACTCTCGAATGTTTTGAGTTTAAGCACCACCACTTAAACATGTCAACATATTGATAAGTTGACTGGAACAATTTTATTTATAAGAAAAAAGAATTGAAAAGAATCATTAAAAATCTGTGATGGTGGAAAAAATAGATAGAAGTGAGTCCAAGGTAAGCAAGCATATGAAACATTTTGTCATGGTGATAATTCAACTTGAAATTCCACTCTAACGTGATGAATTTTTTTTTATCCACAACTGAAGACCCTAAAAATGTAAATCCTTATACCCATACGTTAAATTGACACCCTCTAATAAAATCATACCCAACTTTATGAATCACTCTGAAATAGTTAAAACCCATTAAGTTGAGAAGTCATTAAAGATCGAAACACTTAAAATATTTGTAGAGGAACAGTGAGGTGACCAATATCGGTAGTTTTGACGACCATCGTAATTACAATTGTTGCTTTGTTTGCATGATATCATGCCTTCCATATTCAAATATTTACATGCCAACCGAGAATAACAACATAAATTTGGCGCTCACCCCTTTTTCCCCATTTGAAAAACCATCCGAAAAACCACATTAATTACAATAGTTTTTAAGAATTTAAATATGGCTGCAAAGAAAGAATTAACAAAACATAAACATCCACAGAAATATAATTTTGGGAGGAATCAATTAGAAATTGTTGAGGAACCAACTAAAATTTTCAAAGTTGAAAATGAGAATAAAATCTTCATAAAAACGAACTAAAGTTGCAATTTAAAAACAAATCCTCTGAATGTCACCATGACACCACATAAGGAAAGAAACAATTTGTTTTTGAGAACAGCCCACTCACGAATATATAAAAACATTAATGCAATTGTTTTAAAAGTGTATAATCAACAAAGAAGCATGAGTCAAAGGATCCTATCAACAGAAAGAAAAAAGCAAAAAATATATAAGCAGAGAAACATAATCCCAGTGCGCCAACACTATCCTTAAAAAGATAAAAGGTTAACTGTTTACATTATTCATGTTATGACCGAACAAAAAAGGTTTACACGACCTTTATCTTATCTAACACTCGTCTCGTCTCTATACATAGAAAACCCAAAAGCATGAGCAACAAAATTCTAATCTTGTTGCAGCAACTAAACTTCTTCATGCAACGGAACTTGTTCTTCTGGCGAATTACTACGATTTTCAGGTGAATGAATAGTGTGGACCACCAATTTGTTTCAATTTACACCCTTACCATAAACACGCAAACCCAACCTTGTTTTTTCTATTTTAACTTCTTTCTTTGTATTGGGTCTTGGGATAGTTTCTCTATATATCCATATCGTTCTTCGAAGCTTAGCATTGTTTCGGGCCTCAATCAATTCCTTTAAATTTTTAACCAAAACCCCTCCTAGAATTTGTTGTTCGCTTCGATCAATCTCTTTCACCATTTTATCTACCCTGAATCACAAATTAAATATAGCGTCAATATTTAAGTTTTTTAGAAAAATCTGTTTAGCTTGTAGGTCTTAGAATAACAGGGTCAAAAATTTTAAAAATTTAAATATGGAAGTTGTGATTTTTTTTTTTTTGAAATATGTCTAGTTTGTTGAGAGGGAGACTAAATTAAAACCACCAAAAACAAAGAAACCAATGAACTCGTCAAGTATCAAAGGATCACAGTGATAACCAAACAAAGCAAGGAGCAAACGAATGACATAAGTTGATAAAACTAAACAATTGATTGAAAAATGATAAATCTGCATTAACTGAAATGGAAAGCACGGGGAAACAATGCATCTTAGTTTAGGTGACATACCAAAGCCTTGATTCAAATGCAACAGGTCTGGACCCTTAGATCAAAGGCAGCAAGAAGAGCAGATCACGATGTTGCAATGACACTTTGATCTATACTACAACAAATCAGTGAGATTGAGAGTTAGAATTTGAAGCGGAAACAAATGGACACATGAAAAGTAAATCAATCTGGGACAATGCAATGGACTCTACTTGGAAAAGTTCAACAAACTTAATCTACGACAAATTTACATTTCACTAAAGAAAAGCTGCTAACAACGGGAATGTATCATCTATCATCATATTATTTAAAAGCTTAAAGCAAGCATGAGGTATCCCAGTCAGTTCTAAATCAGTACAGGCCTAAACCAAGTAAAATCCAACAGAATAGAAGATTATATTCACAATGTCTCTTAATTAACCAAGAGTTTGTTTTTTTTAAGCATGAAATTGGACCGAATAGTAAATAAATGTATGTAATTAATAATATGTAGGGAATTAACAATTTCATAACAAAATAACTAAAGGGTTGGATCCAAACAACACAAATTTTATTTAGTGTTGTGCACCAAATGAGAATATTTTATATCATAAATTGTAAAACCCACATATATAAAAAGAAGATTCTATCGAGTGACATATTACCCTAGGAAATAAGCACACTTATAGAATTTTTTTTTTTTATGTTGAAAATAATTTGGAACAGACAGAGAAATGACTGCAGTGTTTTGAGAATAATTTGTAGACATATATTGGCCACGTTAATGAGGAAAAAGAATAAAGAACATTTAGAAGTAAAAAACTCAAAGGGTTGGAAATACCCATACATTCAAATTATACTGTAGGATGAAAAACATCAAGAATTAAAGTATGTATAAACAAAATAAGCATACCTTTATAAAGGCGAAAAATGGCAGAACAAAAACCACACAGATTTGCAAGCGACTGATCAATATCCTTAATATAGTATGTCTTGACAACAGATTCAATGATCATAGTATATGCATGCATACCTATATAGGCATGTACAACACACATAGATGCATATATACATACACATACATGTACATACACACAGATGCATACATACATATATACATACACATGTATATATGCATACATATACATAAAGTTATACAGATGCCTATACATATATTTAGACATGTACTTAGGTATATATTGAAAAATATACTATTTTGGCTTAACCAAAGTTGAGCAGACATAATAGAAATAAGGAAAATATGGATTTTAAAACAACAAATATATTTTGGCCAACATTTGTCCACCTAGATCTTTTATTCACACCTCAGTCGTTGTTGTATCCCTAAATCTATGAATCCAATTTCATTCAAGAAACAACGCAGAGGAGAAAATCGAAAAAGAAGTATAGGGGAAGTTAGCTTATTTGAAATACGACAAAAAAACAGAGTATACTAAAAAACCATTGTGCATTTAGCAGCTTTTTCCTAATCATATGAAGCTGAGGCACACATATTGAGTTTACGCATTCTACTAACTTAAATACACTCTGCTATGAGCTAATTTTCTCATTTCGTAAATACGTCGGCCAGGACCCTCCACTAATCCTGTAACTCATATAGCTTGGAAGCTCTTTGTTTAACTACAGTCCAATCATACAGTCAGGACTGAGAAGGAAATTCATAGACCCTAAATCAGCATATGAAACATCATAACCAGTATGATTACAATTAAATGATCCAGTATTTCTCATCTAAAATTATCCAACCCAAAAAACACATTAAGGACAATTACGCAAATTGCAAGTACAAATGTTAAGCGCGTTACTTCAACCGAAATAACTTCTAGATACAATGAGATACACATACTCATTCCAAAAATGGAATCCAGATAAAACCATAATACATAAAAACTGCAACTGCTAAACTGCAAGCTAAATCAATTAAGTGGTCAAAAGGTAAACACACCAATTTTTAAACAAAGCGAAGAAATTTGAAATTGTCTCACAAAAACTAACTAAAAGTTTATGCAAATTAATTGTATTATTATCTAAGAGGCTACAGAGAATCCTAATATTGCATGACACAAAAGCAATGCAAAAATTAATATGTTTAGGTAATATCACAATGCTTAAGAAACCCAAAATATCAGAACAACATCAAAAGTTACAGACTTGCAGAATCCCAAATTACACTTTCCCAAATTAATCGAGACAATTTCTTAACTAATGTAACTTTTTTGGTTTTCATAAAAATATTAAGTTGGGTAAAATCAAATTCCACAAAATTAGAAATTGGAGAGTGAAATTAAAAACCAAAACTTCACACGTAACCAGCAGATAAGGCAAAGGCAAACTGTATGCTATATATAAAACTGGAAATGTCATTTGCTGTATATAAGTGGGACTGTTGTAAAACATGTTGGATGCAAATACCTTTACATATTAAAACTAAGTTGTTTCAAAGAAAGTTGTTTCCCAATTTTTTTTCCTGTTTTCAATACTCTAGCCACCTGTTAATGGAAAGCACATGACCTCAGAATTACATCCTAATGAAAATAAAGCACCGGCAAAACACAATGCTTTGATATGCTAAAATAAATTATACCAAAGTTCAAAGGCAGGTTCAAGTATGCCCCTTACGCGGCCACACCCAATTACAAAAAAAATGCCCCCTAAAGGAAAGGCAATATAACCCTTTAATACGTATATTTTATTTCTCAGGAGTATAAATTATCACTATGCCATCTCTCTTAAGTTATTAGTTCTCAGTATTATACTCAGATAATTAAAGCTGACTATCATAGCAATTTACTTAAGAACTATATCCAATATATCTCAACCTTGAGTATCCAATAAATTATTTCTTCATTAAATAAACTCCATACATTTTAAAAGTTTGAAAACGTCGCATACCATTAACATAAGAATACACCACCAACATGTTTCAATGTTCAGAAAAAAAGTCATTCTACTCTATATTTCACGTAAAAAGCACACATACGAATGCAAGCACATGCACATGCATGCTCACTCACAGTACAGAACCTAACGTGCAAATTAGAGAACATACTTCCATTACTTTCAAAATTTCGTAAGCTAGTATAGATGAAATCATGTACCTTTCTGTTGCATTCAATTGCAATATAATAGTCTATCACTTTTCATTCCCTCCAAGATGGAAAGAGCTATTTTATGTTTACGTTATTGTTTCCGGTACTAACACACCAAAGCTGTACATACATTAATGTTGGAATTTATTCTATGAAATCCAACTTAAGTGTGGTCGATCACAGTCGTCATTCGAAGCTACACCAATCACACACTGCCGAAACAGAGATCACAACAAAGCTACACCACTAAAATGACAAAGATTAATAACCAGACACCCATCCATTTTCTAAAGTGACCTCAATGACTCCTCTGATAAAAAAAATAAAAATAAAAAATATGGCCTCCGCTCAATTTAAAACCAAATGTAGAAACCCTTGCTCTAATCTGTGCATCACGCACAACATACTCATTTTAAAACAAAAAATAACAATCACAAAAGAACCAACAAAGTGATGGCATAAAAATCTGAAGCATGTGGCATCATCTGTCAATGAATACAAATCAAATACATCATGTACTCTAGAGAAATAGATAATTGACAATTCCATTCACAGGGTCACCAACATAACAACAAACAATAGAAGCATGAACAAAAACAGGCAAAACACATACAGTGTATTTTTGCAGAGAGGTTGTAACACTGAAAAACCAGCAGAGCAGGAGGAAAAAGAGAAATGGAGAGCAAGGCGGTAGCCAAAAAAGAAAACCAGAGTTATCAGATAGGAATTAGCACAAAATATCTTCTTAGCTCTCCTAATTTAATAATTTAAAAGCATATGTTGTACCCTAACCAAAAGGTGGAGAACTGAACCACAACCAAACAGTGAACAAACCAGAAAAACAAAATTAAATAAAAGGAAACTTATCTTTTGAATCGAATGTAATTACGAGCTGGGATCAATTCTTGTGGAAATCACTTCCAGCTGGAACAAAACTCCCAAAAGCAACCCTACCCCTCTCCCTCCCTCCCTATGAGAGCATTAATGATAGAAAAAATATCTATGACAATTTTAATAAATGCAATGACAAAGCAAACAGTGAACAACAATTTAAAACAATAATCTGAAATAGAGTTAACCCTAAGGTGACCTAAACAATCTACAAAGATCTATGATAAGTTTAATGAAAGAATACAAAATCTGTAACAATTGATAAACAGAAAAATGATGAATCATACAAAAATTTATCAAGAAACAAATAAATTTAATCAGTGCAAGGCCGTAATTTACAAAAATTGAAACCTAATCCTAGCACCCAACCGAAAAAATTATTAACATGCATTGCAATTTGAATGAAAGAACCAAACATCAAAGGCAATTTTAACAAAGAAAATGGCAAATTAGACACTAAACAATTAAGAAAATACATTGCATTACCATTTGAATCAAGGGAGAAAGCTGAAAACCCACACCCTGCCATTCCTCCCTCACCCATCCCGTCCTCACCAACTCTATGTGTAACCTCTGAGCCCTAACCAATGCACACACTCATGTTTTTCGTTCTGTATCTCTCTCTCTCTGTTCATTCCTCTGTCTAAAATCACAAAAAGTCCTATAGACCCTGGCACCAAACCCGTAGCTTCCATCTTTCTCCAATCTGTCAGTCTCTCTGTTTCCATCCTCTCCACTCCCTCTGTCCCCTTCTTCTCCTGTCGGCACAGCTACACCCAGCTGTCTCCGAGTGAAAAATCAAAGCCACGGTACTCTCTCTCCAATTAATGGGCTTTATGGAAGCTTTGGGTTCGGGCTGGGATTTTTTTGGTTTAGGTGGATGGGCTTTGCGGGTTTAGGTTGTGGCTGGGTTCGTTTCGAATGGTTTCGGTATGGGGTGAGGTAGGTCCGGTGAGTCACCGATAATGCCTGACCTGCAAGCTGCAGAATGGCAGAGAATAGGAAGGGTGGAAGAGTCGTGCGTGAGAGAAGAGGAGAGAGGGAAGATTGGTGGCTTGCAAAACCATGGATGGGAGGAAAGACGATGGGAGAGAATGAGGGGTGGGATGACCGAAGCAAGGGTAGAGGTGCCCCGATGTTTAGTTTTTATTTTGTCGGGAACAGGTGTGCACAGAGTCTGTTTTTCTGGTTTGTTTGCTGTGGGTGGAAGTTGGATTTAAAGCATGATTGGCATTTATTGGACAATCCATTTAAAGTAGCCGAGTGGCAGTGTTGCAAATAAACTGAAATGTGGTCCAAAATACTATTCACATGAATAGTGCCAATTTCCCTCCTGCTTTAGACTAAAGTAATAAGCAAAAAAGCCGCCATTTCAAATCCCTCCTGACCCACAAGTCTGTCGTGTAATATAACCTGTATTTTGTTTTGTTTTGTTTCTACAAAGGGAAAGCAAAAAATGGAAACACAAAAAGGGCGGACTGACTGAGTCAGTTGCTTAAATTCTCAGAAACCCTAATGGCTACACTGTAAATGGGCGAACCTAATGGGCGAACCTAATGAGCGAACGAGGTATGCCTTTCTTTTCTTTTGCTTCGAATGATAGATTAGATACTCGCAGTCTCTTTCTCTCGTCTCTCGTCTCTCGTCTCTCGTCTCTGTGTTTGTGTGTAAATTCGAAATTTTAATCGATATTTTTGGTTAATGTTGGTGGATTTCATTTCAATTTTGAATTGGAGTTGTAGGTTTTCGTCCCTGGATAGTTTTCGGGAATTATTTTAATTTGACGTCTTAAACGAATGAGGTTTTTAGTATTATATTATCAGACCCTGACTGCAAAATTTATTGTGCATTCTTATTCAAAGGAAAAACTTTCTATTCTCTTCCGAGCTGACATTTAGGCGGGCAACTTGTAATTGCACTGTTGCTTGATTTGGTAGATTGTAATCGAATGAATGTAATGTATAATCTTCAGCTTTCATTATATAACTGACAATCGAGGAAGACGCTCTATGTATTTCTGGCAAAATTCAACTTAACTACATATGACATCGGTACTTTCTGATTTTTCTAAGGCATTCCTCCCAATTCCACATTCCTACCAGCCATGTTACCATCTATATTCCTTTGTTTCCAATTTTTAAACTGATTAACCATTTTGTGGAGAAAAAAAGGGAAAATTCTTGAGGCCATCTTTTGCATAGAAACCATTTAAGGCTTAAACCGTAGTTTTAATGCCCAAATTCCTAAACTTAAAACATCAATTAAGCTTTAGACAATTGCGTTTTGACTTTCGTTAAAGTGGCAATCCTTGTGCATTGGACAATCGTGTCCTCCACAATATATATTAACCACGTGTTTGTTGATTTCTACATCCAGTCATTTTAGTAATTCTAAGTCTTTCATGTGAAAATCTGTGACCTTACTGTCTTTTCTCTGTTGCATTTGTCTTGCTTAGTATTCATGCACCAATGATTGCAATTTTCATGTCAAGATTGATTAACTTCTCTTTCCTGATTCAGTTTTACCTAAGACGATGTCTTTCATATGGATAGCATGGAAATTTGGTATATTCTTGACATAGGTCATTCTTGGATGATTCAGAATTTTTTCCTCCGACACCACTAGCTTATAAAATGAAACCAAAAACAACTGCTGTTCCTAGAGTTCAGAGATCCAAACCTTTTCAGGGCGATGGACCTAATTGGGTTCTTATTGCTGGTGGTGCCTTGTTAAGTACGTTGTCAATTCGTCTTGGTTACAAGCTGAAGCAAGCACTTGACACAAAGCCCCAAGAGAATGCTAGTAATGGTTCAAATGTTACTTTAATGTGTATAGCTTTTTCATTACAATGACTCCTACCTTTTAACATTGTTGCCAATTTCAGGAAGTGGAAAATCCTCTGACCGAAGGAAGTCTGCAGGTTGCTGTGTGCACTCAAACGTTTATTCCTTTACACAACAAAATGATGGCGGTTGCTTTAATTGCATGTCAGGTATGGAGAACTAAATTCTTGTCTTGGAATTTCTAAGGGTCTAAACAAGTAATTTCCATTCAGGATTCAAAATTAGTTTTGGCCAGTTGTTGATTACCTTCATTTGCATAGTTCTCCTTTGGGTGTGAAAGGTTATATGATATATCGTGAGATACAACCATATTGAAAAAGAAGACAATGAGAAACTCAGTGTTCAGTTTTTAATGTTGCACCTTAATCAAACTTGGCTTTGTTAAGAATAACAGCAGTTAAACTCTTTCTGAAGAGTAAGGCTGAAGAGCTGTATGGAAAGATTTGTTGTCAAACAGCAATCTGTGTTTGGAGCTAGTTGAGTTATTTGAATTGCGTTATGTTTGTTGCAATTTATTTGCAGCTCTCCCTTATTGTTTTATGTGCAACAGCTTGATATATTATTTGACAATCCATTATAATAATCTGGTTGTTTCATATATGTAATGGGTTTCAAATAGGAACTGAGGGCATGATGGAGATGAAGTGCCTGCCCAATGACCAGATGCTGGCTGAATCTGATGGAGCCCTGCCTTTAGTCACGGTTCCAGCCTCTGAATTTAACAAGGAGAATGGCATTGTCTGGGCATCTTCTCCTGATCGCGTTGAGTTACCTCCAAAGCCATTCCTCCACAATTCAAACTGCTCAGATTCTCCATGTGTTTCAGAATCTGGGTCTGACATCTTCAGTAAGCGAGAAGTAATACAAAAACTGAGGCAACAACTGAAGAGAAGAGATGACATGATATTAGAGATGCAGGATCAGATACTAGAGCTGCAGAGTTCACTGAACGCGCAGCTGGCACATTCAACCAATCTACAGTCACAACTTGATTCAGCAAACAGGGACTTTTTTTATTCTGAGAGAGAAATCCGAAGGCTTAGGAAGGCAATTGCTGATCACTGTGTGGGACATGCGAGCCCCAATGACAGATCATCCCATGTCACTATTTGGCAACCTGAAGAAAGGAATGGTTATGTGAATGGATTTCCTGATGGAGAAAGCAACTTCGATGCAACGGAAAGAGGAAGAGGGGACGAAGAGAGGGTTGAGATGCTCAAGGACGTAGGAGAATTGAAGGTGGTAATGGAAGGAAAGGAATACTTGCGACAGAGCTACAAGGAGCAAAAAGCAGAGCTCTCGTTGAAAATCAAAGAGTTGCAGCAGAGACTGAATTCTCAACTCCCCAATATTTTGTAGGAAAATTTTCGCTTTTGTGTATTCTTTTGCTTGTTTTGTGATACGAGGTTTCCTACTCAAAAGCTTCATTTTCCTCCCTCTCAGTGCCATACCTAGTTTAGCTTAATTTTTTGATGATGTACTGTCCTTGTGCATGTACGCGCGATGAATGAGATTTTGGTGTCTGGTGTGGCAAAAGTTTGGCTGCTGGTGGGAGGGTAAAGAAATGCCTTTCCCGTAAATGTTGTGGTCCTTTCCTACCTCCATTGGTTACTTCTATTTTTGTTGCAATTGCCGTGTCCAAACCTTGTTATGACTATAAACCTTGGTCCTGCAAACGAATGGTGAAGTTCAAACTTCAGACCTAGAGAAGAAAATTACGCAATTCCAGAATTCAAAATACAAGAAATGATCAAAATAAAGTAAGCTCAATTCTCTCAAAGGACATTCTACGCAATTCCAGATTTCAAAACACAAGAAACGATCAAAATACAGAAAGCTCAATTCTCTCAAAGGATAAACTTTTTAATCTAATGTCCATTATGTCCTCTTCTGTGACAGCGTGGAAGGCGCGATCCACTAATATAATTAGGTATAAAAGCTATCCATCTTCCATTGTAACTGCACTATGTAGCTTCATTGGTCTTTTCCCCTATGAGTGATTCAAATTTTAAAACAAGCATTTCTCCAATTCTCATGCCGCATGAAACACATAACAATTCCATGACAGCCGATGCCAATTCATTTGCCATGTAAATGGAACGGGCTTTCCTGTTTATTAACAGCTTCTCTGTCCGTGATCAAGCATGATTTGCCAAGACCTCTATTGGTCAACGAGTGTTCAAATCAAACTCCCCAACTTCACGCCAGCCGTCCTGCATGCCCGTGGATCCATTCTCAGTCTCTTCATCATTTAAAAAATCCTCACACGTCTCCTTCTCATCTCTTTGCACATTATTTCCCCATCCATTTATCATCTCTTCTGGGTTAACCCCATGTTCCTGCTCTCTCATGTCAAGCCCAATCGAAACGTCATTGCCTTGAGACCCAAGTGCACTTGGCCTTATTGGGGCCCGAGCTAACATTTCAGCATGCGCTTGTGACTCAACCCGAGCTTGCTCTGCCTGAGCAATTGCTGCCATTCGTAATTTAGCTTCCCGGCCGGCTTTCTCTCTTGAATCAAACTCTGCTTTCAATTCCAGACATGTCCTTTTTTCTTCTTGGCAAAGAGCCTGCTCAATCATAAGTCTCTCTTCGGACCGAAATTCCCCCAAAGCTCGCTTACGGGAAATTATGTTAAAGGCTAGTGCCTGTTTCTCAAATGTTGCTGTAAACTCTGCAACTTTAGCAGATATGTTGTGATCCCACTGCTGAGAGCGAGATGGTATCGTGCCTGTTGTGTCAGAGTCAAGGATTCTGTCATCCTCCTCTGCCTCATAATCTGCCACTACATGATAAGGCAGCAACCTGCCAATTTAAGAGGAGAATAGATATAAGAAAGCCACAGAAGTGCCACAAATTCTCAAAAATTCAAGCATAAGAAATTTAAATAAACACCTAGAAATAAAGCTTACCAACCATCATTTGGGAATGATTCAAGTTAGAAGTAGGTACCACCATCTTAAAGATAAAATGGTCTACAACTTTGTCATTATCCTTATTCATAAATATCAGCTACACCAACTGCTAATAAGTGTCAAAAACATATAGGCCAGGTTTGGGGGACACATCAACACATTTCATACTATTAGATCTGAGCACATTAAATGGTTTAGATCACTCCCAACTCCCCAGAGAAAAGGAGAAAAAAGGGGAAATATAACTAGAGGGACAAAAGAGCATATAATCCAACTGTACTCACATCCACAACCAACCTCTTTGATTCGAGACGGCAATTCATCAACTGCATGTAGCAGTATGCAGACTAACAAATGAAGAGTAATAAGAAAGTTAATAGTAAATGAACTTAGAGCCCAAGGCAACAAGTAATGATGACTCACTTTGCTTAATCCATCTATTCTATAGGGCGTAATAGCTGTAAAGGGTAATGTTAATATGAAACACAAGATTACAGGTCTTTATATTCATCTCCTAATATATACTGTTCTGCTACCACAAGATTACACTCCACCCCACCCCACCTTTTTTTTTCTCTCTCTTCTCTCTCTCCCAGGGAACGAGTCCAGGGTATGACTCTGTTATGAATTATAGGTGCTGCTTTAGGACATGGTGACACAATGTAAAAATAATTTATTGTACAGTAGTTGTGAAATTAAAATGAGTGCGACATCAGTTTAGACACAATGCTAAATAATCCAAAAACCCATACTACGTCCACAAGACTGGATAAACTAGTAATTATTTTGAAGTATTCATTAGCACTGCTTAGGCATGTTGAATAACCTTCTACATGACTTCAATGGAAGTCATCTTGGTTCCTCATCCATTAGTGATAACATTCTTTTGAACAGAGAGATCATGGGTTAGACAAGGGGAGGGGAAAGTGAACTTTTTTTTTTAAGAAAGAAACGATATTTTAAGACAATAAAGTTACACAAGTGGACAAGAAGTCCACAAGAGAAAAGAAAAAAGAAAAACTGAAAACAAACAGTGAAAACAAAATGAACCCCCTTCCCAAGTGGACAAGAACTCCACCAAAAAAAAAAAACTCAAAACATACAGAGAAAACAAAAATAAACCCCCCACAAAAAAAAATGAAAACAGTTAAGAAAACCGAAGGAGCTAACTGACAGCAGCTTTCCAATCAAGCCAAATAACTAAAAAAGGCAAAGTTTTTAACAACTGTTGAAACTGAAGCCCATAATGAAGACCAGAAACGAATTTTCTCCCATATGTCCTCTCTGCTGATATCAATATCATAAGGTGCAGAAGATAATATATCTAAACGAATCTATGCAAAAATAGTAACTCTCTAATAAAAGGTGAAGCACATTAAGTCAATCAAAAAAAATCAGAAACTGTAAAACTATGTCCTATTAATTGCAAAGCAGCATGGAATGTGTAAAGCAAAGACAGAGAGGGTTTTCTTCAGGGACATGATACTGAAAAACCACACGTACAAAGGGAAAAATCAAGTTCAAGGTACTGACACGGACATAAAAATGATAACAATGTGAGAATGTGTTGCTAGCAGATATCCTGGAATAGGTGATGGGGTGATGGGGTGATGCATGAGAGCACGGATTCTTCCATTACCCAACAAATTAGCAGTTGCCTCAACAATATATGTAGCTGGTCTATCAAGGTTTTTGAATTAAGTCGTAATTTTCAATTAAAAAAAACCATTTGCAAATTAGGGATAAATATATCAGGACCTAAATTTGTATAACAACTACCGAAACGTAAAGGAACCCAATGATTTCAATGAGATGGAAACCCTAATCAGTGAAAATATTAACCTCTCGCAGGCGTCTTCGAGCGAAGAGAAGGGACGCTTGAAATCGGGATGGCAGACCCGCCAGGCGTCCTGGTACGCCATCTGTAGCTCCGCCTGGTTCCCGGGTCGGATCGCCCTCTGCTGTTGCTGTTGCTGCTGCTGCTGTTGGGGCTGTTGGGGCTGCTGCTGCTGCTGTTGCTGGGGGTTGGCAACAGGATTTTGTTGCAGATTAGGAGCCGAATTAGGGTTAGGGTTAGGCTGGAGATTTATGGCTCGGATTGGGCGCAAATGGGCGTCGATGTTGGAAGGGAAACGGGAAATGGCAGCGGCCTGTTGGGCTTGTTGCTGCTGCCTTTGCATTTGTTGTAAAAGCAATAACTGTTGCTGGTTATGTTGATGGTGCTGCTGTTGCTGTTGCTGTTGTTGCTGCTGTAGCAATAGATGCTGCTGCTGCTGCTGCTGCAATGCCTTCTCCTCTTCCATGCCTAGCCTGGATCTCTTCACCTGCGACTGCGAGGACTGCTTTTTGGCTGATAATATGTCAGTCCACCTTCAGCAGCTCAAGAGATCAATGTTGAGTTCTCTTTCGACGATGCGCTCGGCCTCTCTGCCTCTATTCTGCCCTTTCTACCCCCACCCTTTATACAGGCTAGGCAAATTTACACAAATGACACTGGACCCTTCAACCTTAAAAAATTCAGATTTTGACAAAATTATATTTCATCACTTATGAATCATTCGTTTGATTAGATTATCTGATTTCAATTCCATCCGTTGAAAGATGCAAATTTCCACTTCGCCCTCTAAAATAATTTGATTTTTACGTAAAACACGACAATTTACCTATCACTAATTAGTAAATTAGTGTCACATCCCGGCTCGGGTGGGGCCACTTCTCGGGCCCACTCCACCACCGTAGCACGATATTGTCCGGTTTAGGTCCCTACCACGCCCTCACAGTTTTGTTTCTGGGAACTCACGAGCAACTTCCCAGTGGGTCACCCATCATGGGAGTGCTCTAACCCCCTTCTCGCTTAACTTCGAAGTTCTTACGGAACCCAAAACCAGTGAGCTCCCAAAAGGCAACGTGCTAGGTAAGGATAAGAATATACATTTAATGATTACTCTCCTAGGCGATGTGAGATGTCACAATTAGTATAATACAATTTATAAAAAAAATGAAAAAAAAATTATTTGAAAATTTCGCCTGTCAGTACCCATGAACGTTAAATAAATTTAAAATTTTAATTCTCATAAAATTTAAAACAATAATTAATTAACCAAATTGTAATAAATTACAAACAAACACAGTCAAATGTTTCTTCACATAACAAGAAGCATTTTAAGACTATAAAATTTTGTAATCTAAGTCATAAGGCAAATTTAATGATTTTTTTCTATTATCACAAAATCAGCTTTCATTAAAATAAAAAATTAGTGTAAGGCCCAAAAAGGATTTGGTAAACAACTACAGGAAAAATGAAAGACCCAAGCAAAATGAAAGCAACAACTCAAGATACAATGGGAGACTTACATAAACTTAGGCCTAACGGCAGCAAAAAATAGGCAATAAAAAATCCTAATCTTCAACAGCAAAGACCACATCGCCGCCTCCGTCACGTCCTTGAAGGAAGCAAAACTCTAAACCGAGAAAGTAGACACTAGATCAAATGGGTAGAGGTGTGAGGCTAAGGGGTATATAAAATGCCCCACTTGGCCTCGATGGGGATACAACATATGCCATTTGGGGGGTGGAGAGTGAAGGAGGAAAGTGGATTTAGTATCCCATTCCTGATTAGAGCCTACCTATTCGAATACATTGTGGGTGGGGACGTAGTATCACACCTAAGGAGGAGGGAGGGCAAAAAGTTAAAAGACAAAAAACAGTAAAAATAGGCAAAAGATGTTGGATATGGGGCAAGAAGCCTAGATCACAAGCTCAAGGGATAGTTGAGATAAACTCAGAGAGAACAAAAAAAAAAAAAAACAAAAGAAAGAGACTGGAAAAGATGGAAGCAGAGGAAGTGAGATTGGAGGAAAATAAGAAAAAGGCAAATGAGGGAAGGAGAGAATGGGAGAAAGAGGGGAGGAAGATTGAAGAAGAAGAAGACTGGAAAAAGGAGGAAGTAACGCGTTGCCGCCTACCTCGAGCAAGAACAAGGGGCGGCTGCTGAAAATTGAAGCGGGAGAACACCTGTAGCCTTGTACCTAACTAGGCTCTCCCTTTCTCTCCCTAGAGCAGCCGTAGAAGCATAAAGATCTTGATGTGGTGGGGATGAAGCTGGTAAAGCCGCGGCCGGGTGTCGAGATGGAGAAGCTTCTCTTGTTGCTACTTTGGTGGGGATGAGGTTGGTAAAGCGTAGGGATCTTTATGTATTTTTCATTTTTCTTATGTAATTAATTCATTTTTAGAAGTGTTGTTCTGATTTTCTTGAGTTTACAGTTTACTGACGGATGTTGATTGAGCCCGAGATCTTTTACGCTACTTACTAGTTATGATGATAACATTTTACCATACAATGATTATTCGTTGACATGTTCACAACCAGGAAGATTGATCTCTCGGTCTTGTTTGAAAATTTCTTGTTAGAGCAATAATAGAAAATATGGAAATAACACAAGAATTTGAATAATAATAATCATCAAGAAATTCACACCTCCAATTAAGTATGAGATTAATATAAACAACAAAAGAGAAAGTTATAAATATTGACAAACTTGAAGAATGAGGTTTGCATAAATGTAATGTCCTAAAGATAGAATTTCGTCCATATTCTTTTGCTTGTAGTTTGGTAGGCGTCCGTCTCTCAGGATTCAACCATCTATAATCCGAATTCAAAGCACTTCAATCTTCGAACTTTGGCGAACTTCATATATTCTATACTCTCAAGACACAACTCGGAATTTAACAAATGAAGAATAATAGAAATAAAGTGGGAAAACCCTATTTCTCAAGAGTAAACTCTAATTTTCTATCTTAATACCAATGGTATTATGGGTTTATATAGAACCCAATTACTACTTATTAAAAAGATGTAACTTTTAATCTATAAGTATACATTATTCAGTAAAGAAATGCACCTAATCAACATAACATTTCTATGAAATACTGTTAACACTATTTTTCTTTCAATTATTAAAATGATAAATTATAACATTTCATATTATAATATATAATTTTCAACATTTCTTACTAACCAAGATTAGTTTGATGACGCTAGATGGTTGCTAATCTATGGTTTCAATTTTTTTTATACGAAATCTCGTTTCTTTTTCGTTCCCAATACTGAATATTCACAACACATCACCAAAATACATGGCTTGATTTCTGCGTTGTCTATTAATCACTGCACTCGGAAAAAATATTGCACAGATTCTACTGAATGACCTCTGACAAATAATAAAAGCGGATAAGTGATACAACGAGACTTCACAAGGTCAGTCAATCATCACAGAGGATTCTGAACCGAAACTCTCAGGATCGGTTCGGTTTTGAATACCGAAAATTTTAGGAATTTCGGTTTGGGCAATTTTCGGTCCAGTTCCTGCTTGTAGTTTTGCTGCACTTCAAAGTTGAGGGCATGTACAGCAGTTTTGGCCTCTAATTCAAGGTAGTGGTGGGTTCAAAGCCCTGAAAACCGAAAAAAATTGAACCAAAAAATGAAAAATCGAACCGAATCAAACCAAACCAAACCGAATTCCATTACACTTTATGAATTTATGCCTATGATGTTTCTTTTGTGAAACTTTGACCCTAAACCTAAATCCTAAACCCTTAGCTCTCTCATCTATCCTATCTCACGGGAGTGGGATATTAATTTTTTGCTGCCATTTCTGTCGGATGTTGATCTTGAGGCTATTAGAGCGACACCCATTGGTGATAAAAGTAGAGGTGATCGTCTGATTTGGGCTGCAAACAAGAATGGGCGTTACTCAGTCAAATCTGGGTATCGATGGATTCAATCGAAGTCTGTGAGTCAGAGGGACCACCGCCTACCTCATGTCCGATTAGTCTCGGAGGAGTTATGGAAATGTATCTGGAAAGTGGAGGTGCCACCTAAAATTCGCCACTTTTTATGGAGTTCTCTTCATTATGCCCTTGCTACTTATGCTTCCCTCTTTATAAGGCGATCTTCCACATCCCCTTCATGCCCTATATGTCTTGGTGCTGATGAAACAATTGAACATCTTTTCCTCCTCTGTCCGTGGGTCCAATTTGTGTGGTTTGGAGGTGCTTTGAGTTATAAAGTGGACATGAATGGTATCAGCACATAGGTGAGGAGGATGCAATAGGTTTTTAATGCTAATTTTGGGGCACCTGCCTCTGGGTTGCGAGTTCGATCGATTGTGGCGCTTACTTGTTGGTTGATCTGGAAAGCCCGTTGTGATTTTGTGTTTAATCAGGTTCCAATCAATCCAACCAAGGTTGTCATGGCAATATCAAATGCGGTGGGTTCGTTCTTGGCTGCGAAAACGGCGGTTTCTGATGACATGGGGCCGAGGGGGAATGTGGAGGTCTGTGAGGTCTCAAGGTAGGTACCCTGATGGAACCCACCTCCCTTCCCTTATATTAAAATTAATGTCGATGCCAGTTGGTTTAAGATGTCCATGTCGGGGTTCATTGGCGTGGTGTTAAGAGATGCTGATGGGCGTTTTATTGCGGCAGCGAGATACTCGATTAAAGCCCCAAATGCAGCACTGGCTGAAGCTTTGGCGCTGCTCAGAAGGGGTGAGGTGGGTGCTTCAATGGGTTATTCTTCAGTTATCCTTGAATTGGACTCTCTCGAGGCTGTCACTCTTCTCTCTGGTTCTCTTGAAAAGGGCTTTGGGAGGCCTTTCCCACTTTAGCTAGGGTGAAACAATTGGGGGAAGCTTTCTAGAACTGTCGCTGGTCTTAGGTTCCAAGATCAGCCAATATGGCCGCAGATGTTCTTACGTCGATTGATTGTGCGGAGATGTGTGATGTTGTTTGGGTTGACAGGCCCCCATCTTCGCTTATTTTAGTTTTGAACAATGATGGCCTTCCGTGTCCTCATTAGCAGTTTGTTGGCAGTGTAGGGGGTGATGTTTTAACTTAGTTGAAGCATTCCCTTAGTTTTATCTCCCTTCACTGCTTTCTTTGCTCTCTCTTGATGTTGTTTGCCTTTTCGTAGGCCTTCCTGTTTTCTCTTTGGCATCTCTGCCCTGGAATGATATTCCTAGTTCTAAAAAAAAAAAAAAAAAGTCTAAAACTAAGTCTTAAGGGTTTTTCAATGAGCATACTTGGTTCAATTAGGGAGGATATTTCATTGGTTATAGAATAAAGTTTTGGAAGACTTTGAAACTTCAAAAACTTATCTATTTGAATGAATACGGTGATTTTTTTTTGCAATTGATGTTAATCATAGAATAAGATTGGTTATATGATCTTGTATATGTCCAACTAACTTCTCACTTTCTCCATTTTCTTATTATTACTCTACCAAAGCAAGCCTATTTTCCAATTTCATATTAAAAAAAGATCAATTTTTATATAATAAGAAAAACCGAAATTGAACAAAAAAAAAACCAAACAAAAAAAAAATCAAAAGAAAATCGAACCAAAATTTTAGTTCGGTTTTGATTTTGATAAAAAACCAAACCGCATGAAACTGAACCCACTCTACTTCAAGGGCAGACCCAACAATAAAGGATCTGCCCAAGCCATTATTCGTAATCGTATTAGCATTTCTAAGAATTACCCCAAAACCATATGACAAGGTGGTAGAAGACCAGGCCACATCAAAATTAATCTTCATAGTGTCACTTGAAAGAGAGCGCCAATCAGGTGAAGCGACCCATGATCGGGATTTCACCGCATCAGTAATCTAAGCAATCGGGCACATCCGCAAGAGAGCATGCTCTATCGTTTCAAGATATGCTTTACAAATAGAGCATAGATGAGAATTATTGATGTCTCTTAATTTGACACAAGAGAGTCCAGTTCCTTGCACATAGAGGTAGGAAACCGAAAACAATGCATAGGATAACTAGAAACCGTCAGAGCTATTGCCTTGAACATTAATTCACGACCAGCCATTGATAATGCATTTAGTTTCTAGGATTGGATCTTGCTTTTTAGCCGATCTTTAACAAAGAACAGAGCATTTTTCTTTGATTTGCCCCGAATCCAAGGAAGGCCCAAGTAATTACACGGGTAACACATGAAACTAATTCCCACATGATCAAAATTGGTTAACTCATTATGCCAAAGCAAAGCAACTTTTTGAGATCTCCTTTATCATTCATTCACTAGAGCCAACACAACTTTTTCAAAGATCAACCGAAAGAGAATAATTCGAACCAAGTAAATTGAGTCCATAACATGTTGGAATAATAACTTGCTATGTTATCATGACAAATTTTTTATGTTCAACAAGATTCACCACCAACATAGTCTTCTTCTTCTTCAGAGTCGCCATCTTTTGTTCCATCATTTTCTTCGAAAAACAAATAAATTTTGGTTATTATGGAGACGTATTAGTACTTTCATATTAAATTTTAATTATAATATAGTGGTTATAATTATATTTATCGAGTTTACATTTTGATTATTTTTTTTCAAATTTCTCAGCTTTCCCTTCCTCTTTACCTATTGACTTTGTAATATTTACAATACTACTCAATAAAAAGAAAAAGAAAATCTTAACTCCCATTCGGAAGAAGAAAGACGAAAGACGAAAGACGAAAGACGGTGGCTTCTTCACACAACACAATTCCTAATGCCTAAATGCTCTTTGCTGTAAGCCCCAGATTGCAAGTCCGTCTATATTCTGTCTGTCGTAGTCTTCCCTGGTCATCTGCAACAATTGCCCGATAAGTAAATTTATTCATGTAAAACGTATGCAGTTAGGGTCCGATTGTCCTCGTAGAAATCCTATTCGTATTTATTATCTTTGACTGGGCAACCCAGAAGAATCGGAATAATCAGATAGTTTGATGGATCTTCTGGCGGCGATGGGCTCGTAATGTTCTGGGATTGAGAAATGAAGGATGGGATTGGAATCGGTTGGTGGGGTCTTAATCTTATTGGGCTTAATTGGAGCATCCAACAGGTCCGTCCAATCGCTGATTCATCATTCTTACTACAGTAATATCTAAAAGTGTGTTTGTTCTTGTTGTTGTTGCTGTACTTGTGTGTATATGTATACGATATCTCCATCATCATCTTCATCAATGGAGACTCTGGGCATGGGCGATTTCTGGGTCGGAGCTTGATTTTCCATTTTGGTCTGGACCATGGATGAGCTCAGCCCTAGTCCTCAATCCAAAGACTCTGCTGCTTCTTCGTGGCGTCCCGGCCAGCTCGCATTTAGTCCTTATTCTACGCAGAGTGAAGCTGCCAACAACAAATCCCAGTGTCTGCGTGTCCTTGTCAGGAGACCCGTAAGTGTTTTTCGATTCTTCCTTGCAACTCTTTAAGTGGTGCAATGAGTCATTCACTTCATTCTTGCTCTTTTCTACACAATTATTCTATTGTTGAAGATGTTTGTATGCTGCAAGCTCCGACCACACAAAAACATACTTACATGTAGAGTATATTTATATATTGAGCCCCCATTGGTATGGGAGAAGACTTAGCCTGCTAGCCACCCGCTGCCTTTGTCTTTTTTGGGAGAAGACTTAGGAGGTTCTCTATTCTAATGATGCGCTATTAGCTCTTCAGATATGTAAAATACAGTAAGTAAATTGCAGTACGTAGTTGAACAGATAATCCTACGCAGAGATTTATCAGGCATAGAACTATCTTTAACTTTGGGTTGACATGTACCTTCACCCACCTAGGGATGTTGATGTTAGTCAGTGACATAAATGTATGGTATGTTGTTATACTATAACTTAACTGGGGAGACCCTCTGAATTATGCTTATTCCTGAGAAATAGTACTATCAATGTGGAAACTTTTTTTAGTTGCTATATTGTTTTGGTATGATCTTATAAAGCATTTTTTCATCTATTTTTGTCAAATTTATATCGTGTACATATGTCTCGACTTGAAATTATTTGAAGCAGATTTTATTCTGATATACAACGTTCTGCTATGCAGTTTGTGGCAAGGCTAACCAAGGACATAGTTGAAACATATCAAATATGCAATCCACAGTTCAAGTATTCAGAAGAATTGAATCCAAAGAGATATTTGACCACCCCGTCAAGTGGAGTACTCAACGATGGCTATGATAATGTCAACTCAGATCTTATTTTGACTGTAAACTTTGTCTTGGTTAATCTAGACACACAGCGAAGGTTTGTTCTTGTTCATGCTTTAATTGTTTTGTGCTATGTTGACTGACTCAAAGGAACCTTTTCCTAGTTTTTGCTTCACTGCTTTTCGGAAAATTGAGAACTATTAACATGAAGACAAAAATTTGGGATTGTCCTCTAGATATTTAATTTGAATATAGGCCAGTTTATTTTGTCAAAAGGACAAATTACCCCAGAAATTCATATTTTTGCTAACATGGTAATCATTAAGATGTTGTAATCTGTGCTTTCCCATGGTGGCCGACTAGCTTAAACCTTCTTAGTTAGTATTATGTTTTTAGGTCCTTTCTTCTTACCTTTTCAGATACATTGTCAAAGATGTTCTTGGCCATGGGACATTTGGCCAGGTTGCTAAATGCTTGGTTCCACAGACTAACACCTTCGTAGCTGTGAAGATCATCAAAAATCAACCAGCGTACTATCAACAAGCCCTGGTTGAAGTATCCATTTTGACAACGGTAAGGCTGTTCTTTTTCCATATGTCTCTCATGTTCAATTTTCTTACTGTTTTCTTTGCCATTTGTTTTGCAGTTAAATAAGAAATATGATCCTGAGGATAAGCATCACATTGTGCGTATATATGATTACTTTGTGTGTCATCGTCATTTGTGCATTTGCTTTGAACTGCTTGATACGAATCTGTAAGTCCTTGACACTACCTAATTAGTTGTGAGTTGAACTCAATGTAACTTGATGCACCATTTCAACTCTTATTCATGTGTAATTGTTGCCTTTAGTTTTTCCTCGCACATCTGTTGACATTTTTAAGTTATTCAGGTATGAGCTTATCAAGATAAATCATTTCAGGGGACTATCCCTGACCATTGTTCAATTGTTTTCCAAACAAGTATGTAGTTCCTTCTTGTAATTGAATTTGGATTTCTTTTCCCCTCTGACAATGCTAGAACTTAACCCTTCTTGTGTCATTTTTTTGGGGTACTTTAAAATAGATTCTACATGGGTTGGCTCTGTTAAAAGATGCTGGGATAATTCACTGTGATCTGAAGCCGGAAAACATTCTTTTGTGTACAAGGTGACTTCCTTTTGAGGATGAGTTTGGGTTAATTTTGTGATAGATTTCTTTCATGTTAATATTGTGTACTTTCCCTTGAAAGCAACAGTGTTAAACCAGCAGAAATTAAAATTATTGACTTTGGATCAGCCTGCATGGAAGATCGAACTGTTTACTCCTACATCCAGGTTTGCATTACTGCTTTTTCCAAGGCTTATTAAAATCATATCTTTCAGAGGAGGTCTGATAGATGCATGTTTTTCATTTGTTCTGCAGAGTCGTTACTATAGATCTCCTGAAGTTCTCCTTGGGTATCAGTATCCTTTGCATTAGAGGTTTAAATTATGATCCAGTTTTTGTATTCATATTTCATTATATCAGGTACTTTGCTAGTACCTTAATCCTTACAGATATACTACTTCTATCGATATGTGGTCCTTTGGATGTATAGTCGCCGAATTGTTTCTGGGGTTGCCATTGTTCCCAGGAGCTTCAGAATTTGACCTCCTAAGGCGTATGATTGAAATACTTGGGTATGCTCATACTAGTATTTTTAGGAAGGGAACCTATATTCATTAATTTATAAGGCACCATTCTGCTATGCATGATTTATGATATGTGCTTTGTTTACTTCTTCTATCATTATCATTACCCGTTTTTTCATGAATGTTGTTTACACAAACGCGCCTCTAGGTGCGCCTAGGCGCCTTTGGAGGCTGGGATGAAAACGCCTCTCCGCAGTGGGAGTAGGCGAAAACTCGCCCAGACGTGGTCGAGGCAAACCTTAGGGTGTTCTGAGATTTTTTTTTTTTTTTTAATAATAGTTTTTTTTACATAAAACTTCTTCTCAGTCTTCTTTGTTCGACACTCAAGTCCTCAACGGCCTTGCATTCTTCTTCTTCTCTGTGAAACACTGAAACCCTCCATTCTCTTCTTCATGTGACACCACCAAGTGAGTAGCACTGCCACCACCAAGTGAAGAGGGAAAGTGAGAGTGACGGAGAGTGTTGTGCCCTTGCATGATGGCGTGGGTTCGAACCCTGTCGGTGGCTAATCTAACATCTAACTTACTAATGCAATCGCTCGACTAAAAAAAAAGAGAGTGAGCGAGAGTGTACCAATGGAAAGAGAGTGGGGGCTGTATGTGGATCATATTGATGTTGTAAAATCAGTTGATATTAATGAGAGAGAGAGAGAGAGAGAGAGAGAGAGAGAGAGAGTGTACAGAGGGAAAAAGAGTGGGTGGGGGATGTATGTGGACAATATTAATGTTGAAAAATGAGTGGATATTAAAGAGAGAGAGAGAGAGAAGAATGAAAGTGAGAGTGAGGGAGAGTGTACCGAGGGAAAGAGAGTGGGTGGGGGATGTATGTGGACCATATTGAAGTTGTAAAATGAGTGCATATTAACGAAGGAAAGAGACCGTTACCTCTTTTTTTGTATGTTTGTGAGTTAATCTTGTTTATGACTCTTTTAAATGACAAAGGATATTTGTTTCACAAAGTATTATATTATATATAAATATTAAAATTTTAGGTCCCACGAGGCTTCGCTTAGCGCCTCTAGGCTTTCGCCTAGGCGGGGCTATCCATGAAATGCCTCGCCTATGCCTTCACCTTTTAAACATTACTTATCTCATTAAAAATTGTGATTCTCTTTTGTGAAATTAGTTCTGTTGAGTGTTGAATCAAGAATTCACTTTAAAGCTTTATCTCAATGTCTAATGTTATGAATGCTCGTACTCTCCTCTTCTTTCTTTGGTATTCATTGTTCCTCATTCTTTCCAATCATCACACAGTGAAAGTGTAAACTCGACCTCCGTCATTGCTGGAATTTCCAAGTTAATATTTTCTTGGCACATGAATCCCAAACTGCCACGTTTTCCCTGAATTTTAGTCACCAATTGATATAGAGTCACAGTTTGGACTTTATGCCCAACTTTAGCCCCAATAGATTATTGGTAGGGATTTCCCCTGGGAAGGAAGTGGTGAGGGGAGAAGGGACCATTTGGTGAATTGATATATTGTACGCAGAAAATTCGCTGTTTAATAACTTACCAATAGCTAAAGCTTTTGGAGATATGGCTGGGTTCAATTTTCTGTTTCTTGATCTGTAACTGGTTTCTTATGGTGGATTTTATCACTCTTTCTCTGTTAGGTGATATTAGCACAGTTATTGGTTTCACTCAGAATTATTATTTTAAATTGATAGTTAGTCATTATTCTGGCAGAATTTTTCAAACACTTTTCTAATGTACGGTTGACATGTTGCAGAGGGCAACCCCCTGATTATGTACTTAAGGAGGCAAAAAACACAACCAAGTTCTTTAAGTGCATTCGGAGTGTGCACAATATGGAGAACGGGGAACTTTATGCAAATGGAAAAAGTGCTTATCAAGCATTAACAGAAGCAGAATATGAAGCTGTAAGTGTCAATTATAAAAAGGTTTTGGATTATGAAAATGATGTTAGGAGAAAAAGATCATATAGATTGTTAAAAGAGAAACAGGTGAGGAGCGCTACCCCGCACTCCCCTCCCCTCCCCTCCCTTTCTTTTTTTGTGTTTAGTTTTAATCACGTTTAATATTTTTGGTTTAGTTCTTATGGTAACTGGTTTCTGTTCAGAGAGAATTGAAAAGGCCATCAATTGGGAAAGAGTATTTTAATCACATGAACCTTGAAGAAATTGTTACTAACTATCCGTATAGGAAGAACTTGCCGAAGGAAGACATGGTTAAAGGTTTGCTTTATGCTTTTGAATGTTCAAAGCTGACAACACTGGAACAGTTCGACATAATTCATAACTAGTTTCTTTTATTGAAGTTACTAATGCTGTTGTATGATATCAAATATGTGCAGAAAATCAAATAAGACTAGCTTTGGTTGATTTTTTGAGGGGATTGGTTGAGTTTGATCCTGCAAAACGCTGGTCACCCGTTCAGGTTGTTTAATTATCTTCTCTGCTGTTTTATTTTTGATATAGTGCAAAAATAGTTACTTGGAAATGGATTTGTGAGTTAAACTTGTACCTGCAGGCTTCAAAACACCCTTTTGTTACGGGGGAGCCTTTTACACGCCCTTATAAACCTCCCTCAGAGACCCCTCGCATGGTATGTAGACTCGCATATGAATTATTTAATTCTTCTCATGAAGCTTCATTCTTAGTTTATATGGATTGTCTGTGACTTTATCCAACTGTGTGGAAGACAAGTCAAGCCAGACCTAGATATCCAATATAATTGTGCTTGGCTTTCTTTTTAATAGATACATCGATTATATGTTGGGTTTGGTAGATTCTGCATATTCCTTTAGTTCTTGATTAGTGATCAAATGCATGGTAATTATGAAAAGTTGATTTTAAATTGGTTTTACATTTCAGCTGTTGTTTCACATCCGCAAAAATGCTTTTGAGTCTCATAATGAACTATGAGGATGACCTTGTCGTAGATCCTGAGTTCTTTTTAGTCTTTGTTTGTGCAATTAGTTTTTTACCTATTAATTTTGGCTCGTAAATCTTTACCTATTTTTCTTATTGGCTGCATTAGAACTTCTGCAGGTGATATTACTAGCTGATTTTCTCTCTCTTCTTCTTTGTTTTTATCCTTCTTGTCCCCTTCTTTTCCCTTAGCCCGTTTCTCAAAACATAAGGGTGGACCATCATCCTGGTGGTGGGCATTGGTTTGCGGCTGGTTTATCTCCGAATGTAAGCTGATTGCTCCTCAAAATATGCCATCGTTCTTATTTATTGGCTGTCCATTCTTCACTCACCATCTCGGTTGTAACTATATTTGTTCTTTTGCAGATTCCAGGCAGAAATAGGGTCTCCATTCATGGCAGCCCACATTTTCAGGTGGTGCCATATGCACATGCTAATAGCTATGGCAGTGTAGGAAGCCATGGTAGCTATAATGATGGTACTGGATTGGGAAGCAGCTATGGAAGTTATGGAGATACTAGTAATATATTTGCTTATTATTCCCCAGTTGGCCCTTCTGGGATGAACATGCATGCACAGGGTAATGTATCAATGCTTGGAAGCAGTCCGGATGCAAGACGAAGAATTGTTCAGTATTCACATGGAACTGGAGTTGGTATGAGTCCTTCAGCAGGAAGCTTTGCTCCACTACCTCTAGGCACTAGTCCTTCGCAATTTACTCCGCCAAGCTCCTACGGTCAAGTTTCTGCTGGCTCTCCAGGACATTATGGTCCAACTTCTCCAGCAAGGGGCAATTGTCATGGATCACCTTTAGGAAAGATGGCTGCTGTTAGCCAGTTTAATAGACGAAAAAGTTGGGGATATCCTGGAGGTTCTCAAACTCAAGAAAGTTCATCAACACATTGGCAAGGGCAAGCTACTGATGGCACCAGTTCTAGCCAGGCTGAGGGAAACTCTCAGATGCTAGGTAGTTCACCATCACATCTGCATTTAAGCTCAAATGCTGGAATATGGAAGCAGCCAAGAGGAGGCAGTGGTATTTCTGCTGGGTACTTAGCCCAGAACATGCCAGCTTCCATCACAGTTGGCTCCCATATACAATTCACAAAGACCACGGGAGTGTCTCACGAAAAGGCCGAGGCTATCCAGTCGTTGCCTGATCCTGGGGATTGGGATCCCAACTATAGGTAAGCGGACTGTTTCTTTTATTTGCTACTCAAAGGTAGGCTGATTACCATGCATGTGCTACATTTTCTTTCATTAATAGATGATGGCAGTCAATATGCCCTATAGGATGGTAGTTTTATAACTCAGTAAGTATACCAGATTACTGAAAGAAGTGGGGCCCTGTTTGTCCCATGAAACATGGTTGGTTGGTAAAGACCATAGCTTGGGTAATGGTTTTTGTTTGCGCATGGTAATTCATTATGACCTATATGATCTCTTAACCTATACTTAGTCCAGTCATGATAATATTTTACTTTTCCAACTAATGCATTTTAAGAATGATATAGTACAAATTTTTTGCATTGTTTACACATGGTGAAGCAAACCATCAATGGGTTTATCCATACGTTACTTGACCATGATGGTAATATCTACTATTTAGCGGCATATTAAAGTTGAATGCCAATTTGCTAACAGTTTATTGGGCTTCTTCATTGGAATTTATATAGGTTCAAGCGGATGGTTTACTTTTTGCTGTCATCTATCAATCTATCAACCTCATATTTGTTTAGAATTTGATGTGTATTGTTTTTTTTTGTCTTTCCATTCTCATTCCAGTGATGAACTTCTTCTGCAAGAAGATGGTTCGGATGTAAGCTGCTTTACTGCTGAGTTCAGCCAAGGCATGCATTTTAGTTCTGCAGAAACATTGGTTGGGTCCGGAAGATTTAACCATGCGCCAAATTCAAGCACGGGCCCATCCTTTCAAAGGTAAGTTGTATCATCGATCAAGTTTATTGTGTTAGTTACTCCGAAATTATGTTAGCAAGTTCAAGAAATCTACATGTGTTGTTTTTCTCAACCGGAATTGTATGTATACAGTATACTAGTATATTCCACATAACTGATGCAGTATGTAGTAACTTTAAGACGTGGATGGATCCCCAACAAGATATTTACACACTTTGTTTTCCTCATCTGAAAATTTTATGTGTAAGCATATATTGCAGAAACCTGAGGCAGTCTTCGGTAAACTTTAAAACACGCAGATGGATGTGTAATGATATATTCAAAAGTTTCCATTGCAAAATGTAAAAAGTTTTATTGTGTTATGTGCAATTAATATGGAGGTTTCTAATAGTAAACATTTCTCCTTATGAAAATAGTGGGAAGATTACAATTGATAGATTTCCGTGCCTGTGTTTTGGAATAGAGTTCATTCTTGTCGTATTCTTATTTCTTTCTCCTAGCTTGATTTTGATTACAATTGTCTACCATCTCTTCAGACAAAATGGACCCATTCAATCATATCCACATGCAGAGGTTGGTAGCCCTCCTCCAACTACTGAACCACTTGCAGGATACATGCGTTTGTCAAAACCTTCTCATTTCATGCCTCACATATCACAAAATTCTCCAAGCCGCTTGGGACAGCAATATCAGCGGTCAAATCATGGACGACCCACCAATTCTCGTGGTAATGATTGGAATCATATGAAGATGCAGCCCCCTTCTCCCAATTTTAACTCTGGAGGCCCACATTCTCCAGGAAATAGCTCATTCAGCAATGGCATGTCATGGGGTACTTTCTGACTTCACATCATAAGCCATATCTACCTTCCACTTTCCTTTGTTTGCCATCTTCCTAGTAAAAAATGTGCCAAGCTGTATAATGTCTTTATGGGAGACGGGGGATTGAATGGAGGGTTTTGGGGAGCTGAGAACATTTAAACTAATTGTGGCACTCTATTGTAGGGCGTAGAGCCAGTCATCCCATCACTAGCATTCCACCTGCATCTCGAGGAAGAAAGGACTATGGAAGGATTTCTTGATGTTGAAATTATTTTTTTACTGTGAAAAATCAGACAATGAGAGCTGGCAAGAACATTGTACAACTTGTACTCAATAGTTCACTTGGCTAGTGAGCTCATGCTATGAAATCCTCAGCCAGATCATGCTCATTGTGCTTGCAAAATATAATTTGTGGTTATTGATTATCTTTTTTTAATGCATCTAGTTTTTGCTTCCGTCAATGTCTTCAATTTTCTCATCTATATATCAAATGCTGGAATTTTTTATTTAGATAGTGTCTGAAATTGCTTTTATGTGTTTGAAGGAATTTAACCTAGTTATTGAGATTAATTGCAGCTGCTGAAATGAATTTCGAGAGTTGGTGTAAATTGATGAATGTGTTGAAGAAAACTCGAACACTGGACCTTGTTCTTTGATGTAACCAGCGACAATAGACTAAACTAGCAAATATAGAAATCTTAGAAAAACACACAAGAATTATACTGGTTCGGCAGAACTTATGCCTACGTCCAGTTGTGATTTCCCTAGATAGAGAAATCACTGCTTCTTTGATTAATAATAGAGATTACAGAACTTATGCAAACCCTAGAACTAATCTCAAATCTCCCTGCTGTTTTGCTGTTTTCTCTCTCCTGAAAAAACAGTCATGCCGCACCCTATTTATAGATATAGGGTTGGCTTACATGTCCTTTTCAGATTATAATTCCTATTCTAAGTGGAATAGGAAATTAGACTTCCTTTCCAATTCCAAATAGACTTCTAGGATTTCTAATCTAAATTGAATAAGGAAACTAAGATTCTTTCCTAGCCCTTTTAGGAGAAGAATTGGTGCACCCTTTCCCTAAACAATCCTAAACAGAAAAGGACACTAATTTGACGAGCCAAAACCTAACAGAATGGAGTTCAGAATTAACCGTGGGATTTGGAATGTTTGTAATGCAGCACCATAAATGTATTTACAAAATATTTAGTGGTTCACTCCTTTGTTAGTTGTTTAATGTTTCTGTTGTTCCGAGTCTTTTTTTCTTTTTATTTGATCTTGGTATCAAGTTACTTAACCCTGTTTCATAAGCTGACCTCCATGTCCCAATTATCTAGGACTATGATAGGAGGCTCGGCAATGCCAGTAATAGTAATAGGATGTTTTTAATTTGAAGCTTACCAACTGTCAAGAGTTTTTGCCGGTTTAGGTGAATGACCGCATGCTTATGACTGTTTCTTGTTATCTTCGTCTTTCGTCTTTTGTCTACGGTTTAGGGTTCCGTTTTTCTGCTTGAACTGGTCGGGTTCTGCTTCAACCCGTTGGGTTTCGGCTTATACCCGTCCGCTTCGGCTTCAACCCGTCAGTTTCTGCTTCAACCCGTCGGTTTCTTCTTCAACCCGTCGGAGATGTGAAATTTGAGATCAAACGCAATGCCTTGAGCGGAGTGAGGGTAAAACAACTATGGAGATGTGTGAAATTTGAAATCAAACGCAATGCCTTGTTAGGAGTGAGGGTAAACAACGATGGAGATGTGTGAGAGGATAAAGATAGTTGTCAAACGCAATGCCTTTTGGGGTGCCGAAGTTTTCTTCCTCAAAGAAATGGCAGGAGAAGTTGGGCATTTCCATCGGCAATTGCCTTTCATTCCGTTCTGCTGCTATATATTATCTGCTTAATGTAAAAGTACATCTAAAACTTTAAAACGTAAAAATCAGCTCCGAATAAAATCCTTGCGAACGGATGGACTGCATAGAAATGCAGTCCATCCTGAGAATGAAGTTTAGCGTCGCATAAACGTTGGTGATATGTGAAACTTGAAAAGCAACTCAGAACTCAAAAGTGGTTTTCTTTCGTCCTACAAAATCCTTGCCAATTGATCGTCTGCATAGAAATGCAGTTAAAAATCTTTCATGCAAGATTTAGATTTACACGATCTTCCTAAACCCTAAAACCAAACCCTACACCTAAACCTTAGGGTTTTTGTCATTCATTCCGTTCTTTATTTTCTATTGAGAACTTTTTGGTCCTAATCTCTTCTATGTGAAGTTTAGGAGCAAAAGTAACCAACGATGGGATATGTGAAATTTGAGATCAAACGCAATGCCTTGTTAGAAGTGAGAGTAAACAACGATGGTGATATGTGAAACTTGAAAAGCAGCTCATAACTCAAAAGTGCTTTTCTTTCCTCCATCAAAATCCTTGCCAACTGATCGTCGGCATAGAAATGCAGTCAAAAATCTTTCATGCAAGATTTAGATTTACATGATCTTCCTAAACCCTACCCCCCAAACCCTAGCCCCAACCCGCCCCGTCAAGCTTCAACCCTAAACCCTACACCAAATACTATACCCTACCCCCTAAACCCTATGCCCCAACCCGTCGCGTGAAACTTCAACTCGTCCCGTCAAGCTTCAACCCGTCGCATATAGTTTCAACACTAAATCATACAACAAATACTAAACCCTACCCCAAACCCTATGCTCCAACCCGTCCCGTGAAACTTCAACCCGCCCTGCAAAGCTTTAACCCGTCGTGTAAAGCTTCAACCCGTCGCGTACTCCTTCGACCCTACAAGCTTGTTCTGTAAGACGTTACTTTTTCTGCGTTAAAAATGGGTTTCAAATACATCAACAATAGATTTGCCTCGGGAATCGTGCCCTATTCGTCATCGAGAAGCACACCCATTATTCACCAGGAACTATGCACCGTTCATCTTCGGGAATCGCACCTCGTTATTCATCGGAACCATGCCCTCTCAGCTTCCCTCGACAAGTGTGCCCGTTCGTTCTTGGGAATCGTGCCCGTTCTTCATCGGGATCCGTACCCTTACCAGCTTTCCTCGAGAAGTGTGCCGGTGCTTCGTTAGGAGACGTGCCCGTTCGCCCTCAGAAAGCGGGTTCATTTTTCCTCGGGAATCGTGCCATGTCGTCTTTGAGAATCGTGCCCTGTTCGTCTTCGGGAATTGTGCCCGTTCTTCATCGGGATCCGTGCCCCTATCAGCGTTCCTCGAGAAGCGTGCCTCGACGTCTTCAGGAATTGTGCCCCGTCGTCATCGCAAATCGTGTCTGTTCATTATTGAGAAACGTGCCATTCTCAGCTTTCTTCGAGTAGAATGCACGTGCTTCGCCGGGAAGCGTGCTCTTTTTAGATTTTCATCGAGAAGCGTGACCAGCTCTTGCCTTGGGAAACGTGCCCTGTTCTTTCATCAGGAACCGTGCTCTTTTTTAGCTGTCTTCCGGAAGCGTGTCCCGTTCTTTCCTCAGAATTCGTGCCCCATTTCAGCTTTCCCTGAGAAACGTGTCCCCATTCTTTCATTGGGAATCATGCCATTTTCCAGATTATATCGGAAAGGAGCCCGTTCTTCATTGGGATTCATGCCCCGTTATTCTTCCGGAAGCGCCCCCCGTTATTCTTCGGGAAGCGCGCCCCGTCCGTTCACGGGACCGTGCCATGTTTAGCTCTCATCGGGCAGCGTGCCCCTTTAGATTTCATTGGGAAGCGTGCCTCGTTCTTTCCTCAGGAAGCGTGCCCGTTCGTCATTGAGTAGCATGCCCATTCTTTTGTCGGAAAGCGTGCCCCGTTTAGCTTTCTTTGAGATTCGTGCCACGTTATTTCTCGGGAAGCGTGCCTGTTCGTCCCTTGAGATTCGCGCCCTTTTTATCATATCCCGGGAAGCGTGACAGTTCATCCTCGGGTCACTGTAGAGATCGTCGAGTCACTGTAGAAGGCGGGAGAATCAGTGTAGAGAGCGCGGGAGTAGCACAGTAGATATCGTCGAGTCACTGTGGAGAGTGTCGAGTCACTGTAGACGCGCGTGGAAGCACTGTAGATATCGGCGATTCACTGTAGGAGGCGGGAAAAACAGTGTAGAGAGCGTGGAGTCACTGTAGAGATCGTCGAGTCAATGTAGAGATGGTTGAGTCACTGTAGATATCATCGGAATAAATGTAGACGCGTGTCGAGTCACTGTAGAGAAGGGTGAAGAAACACTGTAGATATTGTCGAGTCACTGTGGAAGGGGGGCGGAGAAGCACTGTAGAGAGCGTCGAGTGATTGTAGAAGGCGGGAGAAGCACTGTAGAGATCGTCGAGTCACTGTAGAAGGCGGGGAGAATGACTGTAGATAGAGAGAGAGAGAAGAAGCACGGTAGACATCGTCGCGCCACTGTAGAGAGTGTGGAGTCACTGTAGAAAGCGGGAGAAACACTGTAGAGATGGTTGAAGCACTATAGATGCGAGGGAAGGGGACGAAAGAAATAGGGTAACTGTAAGCGATGGAAGGGCACTGTAGAGGGGCGAAAGTACTGTAGACGAAAGGCGAGGGGGGAAGAACTTTAGCGGGATGTCACTCTAGACGGAAGATCGTGTAAATCTAAATCTTGCATGAAAGATTTTTGATTGTAGACGGAAAGCAGGAAGACAGACTGTTCACCAAGGGGGGTACTGTTGACTAAGACCGAACCCTTTCTCAAGATCACCAGAGGAGGACTGTTCGCGAAGGGGAGTACTGATGACCAAAACTGGACCCTTTCTCAAGATCACCAGGAATGACTATTCACAAATGCGGTACTGTTGACCAAGACCAGACCCTTTCTCAAAATCACCACAAAGGAGTGCTCACAAGGAGGGGGTAATGTCGGGGAAGACCGGACCCTTTACAGAGAGCACCAAGAAGAACGGACTATTGAGCAAAGGGGTATTGTCGGTCAAGACCGGACCCTTTCTCAAGATAACTAAGAAGAACGGTCGACCTTAAACCCGAGTGTAGACCAAGACCGGACCCTTGCTAAAGAGGACCAATAGAGGGGAGATGTTGAGGAAAGCAGGGAGAAAGGAGGGGAAGTGCGGGAGAGGAAGGAGAAGAGAGGAAGAAAGAAAGGGAAATGGAAAGAGGGAAAAGGACGAAACGGTAAATAAGGGAAAAGACGGACATACTCCGAACTCCGAATGACCCGAGATTTGGAGGGGGGCGACGAGAGGATGAGGAGTGAAGAAGGAAAAAAATGGAGAAGAGAACGGGAATGAGGAGAAACACAGGGGTCCGGGAGCCCAAGGGTCACAAAAACCGCTAATCTGGAGGAACCACGGCGACTCAATCTTACGAAGCCGACATTTCCACAAGGGAATTGGCCAAAAACCAAGGGCCCACGTTGTTTATGATGAACAACATGGGCTATGCTTCGTTTCGCCAAATTCCATTGTTTAGGCTTTCAAAATCGCGCTTTTTTGTTTTCACCACCTTGTTTCCCACTTTGCCCTTCATAAAAAACGTTCTATAGGTCCTAACGACCATCGCTGTGTATTTATTTTTCCAAAACGACCAAGTTTACTCCCCCGAACGGCCTCCCAAAGTGCCCAAAACCGTAGGACAAGGGCCCTAAAATTTTGGGGAAAAATGAGCACCCCTACTCTTTTTTTGAAGGAAACTTGGTTTTTAGTATTTCACTAACGCACTTCTCCATTCTAACCATGGTTTAAAGTTTGCACTTAAGCACATCAGACACATTGCTTTTGCAAATTATGTTTGTCATACACTTGCACGGTCGAAGGGAGGCGACCGGCGGAGGACGCCGGCCAGAAGTCGCCGAGGAACAGTGCTTTTCCCCCTTTTTCTGTTTTGGCTTGTTTTGCGGTAATAATATTATTTTTTTCAACTTGGCTTGTTTTTGCAGTTTTTTGTTTTTTTTTTCTTTCAACATTTCGAGATTTGAAGATTGTCCTACGTTTGATGCATTCCCCGACCCTTTCTCATGTTGTCCAAACCCGACTTCACATATTTCCCTACCCTTCCCCTTCTTAAGGGTGAGAAGAAACAACAATGCATGTACTGCCACTATCCACCATCTGGAGAGAATTTTAAAGAATCACGGTGGCCTACTGAGCATCACAACCTAGCAACCTAAGACAATGATCAAATATGTAAAAAACTCAATGTTGAAGAAAAGCATACCTTCCTTCCTTCCTTCCATCTTCGCTTGTTTTTGGATTATGTTTTTTTTTCTTTTCTTTTTCTTGTTTTGGGTTTTTTTCAACATTTCATTATTTTGAAGCTTTACTAGGTTTGATGCATTCCCCGACCCTTTCTCATGTTGTCAAGACCCGAGTTGTTTTCATCACCTGTATTTTCAACATTTCATGAATTTTGGCCCTTTTTCCCGACCCTTTCTCATACTCACCAAGTTAGGTTCACTTTACAAGGAACCTTGAAGTGTTTGTTTAATTTTAATAAACATGGTATGACAATGGAAAGTATAGTTTTGTTAGTTTGTTTATTTATTTATTTTTTCTTGTTTTGGATGTTTTAAGCATTTCATAAACCGTAAACATTTCCTACTTTTGAAGCATTCCCCGACCCTTTCTCAAAATTGCCATTCCAATTTGTGAAAATTTCATGATTGTTGATGCATTTCCTTGACTTTGCAAGTTATGATGTATTGGTAATGGATGAGAATGATAATCTATTGGGTATATTGTTTTAGACATGCATAAACTACTATTGTCACTTTCAACAACTCATGCATTCCCTTTCCCTTTCTCACGGACGAGAATGATAATCTATTGGGTATATGGTGTAATGCCTTGTTTTATACATCCATAAACTTCCATCGTCACTTTCAACAACTCACGCATATTGGGTATATCAATGGAAAGTATACTTCACGCATATAATCTAAGGAAAACTAATGAAAAGGGCTTGAAAACTTTGAGTTTTAATGATAAGGACAAAATAAAGGGTAAAGTGAATAGTGTCATGATTGACTTTTTAGTGTAAAAATGTGGTTTTTCGTTAAAGTAAATAGTACCGGGAGCTTTTCGTTAAAGTTCCCAATCTATTGGGTATATGGAAATCAAAGCCTTTGCTCCCTTGTTCCCTATTGAGAACTTTTTGGTCCTAATCTCTTCTATGTTCTTCCTTCCATTCTTCCTTCATTCTGTTATTCCTTC